>JARJLF010000960.1:0-114075 GCA_029378395.1 Mycena leptocephala | reverse complement strand
CATTATGATGCATTTCAAGGCAACGCGCCTTCATCCTGGACCCAATTTCCGCTGGTGCTCGTGCAGTTTCGACATAGCGATCTCCATTTGCGCGTATTTGGACACGGAGGAGACTTTACGGTTGAATGGCGTGGTTTGACAAATATCAAATGACTAAGATTTTGGACTGCTATTTCGCCGAAGAGCGTCAAGAGTACTGCGATCCACTGAATCCTACTGCGGCATTTTGATGCGTAGCTATATCTGCCAGATACCTGCCACAACAAGCTATTTAGCCGCAATATAAGAAGGAACCCTAAAAATTAAACCCTCAACGCAATTGCACTCTAAAATATTTCAACTCTCACACATTTCCAGAAAATGCCTTCTCTGATTTCTCGTGAGTGCTATATTGGCCGCTCTACATTCACTGACAGTCCCAGTCGATGCGCGCCCTGGATCTGGCCCAACGTCCTACGTATACTCGAATATGGCTACGTCCCTCACGAATACGTCGCTGTGCTTTTCATTTCTCTGTTCGGCTTGAGCACCCGTGAGCGCGATCCCGACCCATACTGCTTACCTCTTTCATACCACCTCTAGTCCTTCACATCGGACAGGCAAAATTCTACCGCATGTGGTGGCTCTTTCCGACCATCTGCCTGTGCGGCATTGGCGAGCTCATTGGGTGGAGTGGCCGACTGTGGTCCTCCTTTTCGCCGAACCTCCATGATCCCTTCATGATGCAGTGCGACCTTTTGTGCTTTTGTCTCCCATGGCCGTTGATTCAATCTCTCCTTTAGGGTCGTCTCAACCGTGATCTCTCCGACGCCGCTCATCGCCGTCAACTTCGTGCTGCTCTCCTGGATTGTCACCCAGCTGGGTCCGTGCTATGCCAGGCTGAGCCCTACGTCGTGTAAGTCCCTCGTTCCGCCATGCATTTTAATCAGTGCTCAGTTATGAGCTTGTTTCAGATACTGTCGTTTTTGTCACAAGTGTAGGTGTAGGTGCAGTTGGCTTGTACCTACACGGGCTCATCAGTCATTCTAGGACGTCGTCGCACTACTCGTCCAGGCCGCAGGCGGCAGCATCGCTTCTGGAGCCAACGATTCGCTCGCACACAGTTGGTAAGGCTTTGTCTGCCACTCTGAACCGCTGATAATATATATTTGCACCTCCCAGGGCGCGCATATCATGCTCGCAGGAATCGTCTTCCAGTTCGGTAAGTCGCCCTCTCCCACCCCTCCAACTTTCTCCCGTATCCGTCCCAATGACTCGCTGAATATTTGGAGCGCAGCTGCACTCAATGTGTACTGCTGCCTCTTTGCCGATTTCTCTTGCGGTATACAACGACCACCCTCTCAAGATCAGAACTAGCGATCGCCGCGCCCTCACTGCGGCGACCCGGCGCATGATCTGCGCCCTCGCATTCTCCACGCTGTTGCTCTTCATCCGGTAAGTGGCATCCATCTATCTCATCTAGCCCAAACACTCATCTACGTGAACCTGCGCAGATCCATCTACCGCATCATCGAGCTCGGTTCGGGCTGGCACGGCCGCATCATGCGCACGGAGCGCTATTTCATCGTACTCGATGGCGGGATGGTATTGCTCGCCATGCTCAGCATGAATTTCGCGCATCCGGGGTATCTGCTTGGACCACGCAGGCCGCAGCCGCCTACGGAGTATGGGATGAAGGTGATCGGTGGCGAGCGGCAGTCTGAATCTGAGGGCTTCGGGTTCGCCTGAGGGGAGGAGGGGAAGTACTTGGAGGAGGATTGAAGGGCCAGAGAGATCTAGATCGGTGAAGCAGTGGTAGTTTAATTTGAACTTTGATTCGCATACTGGTAGCTCATCGTTGCATGGGAATACCAGTCCTATATATGCAGCGCATTTATTTACATTCCTTGAGTTTAGGAGTCCAACATAGCAGACCTTTGCGAATCGGACCCGGATTTACAAGTAGGCATTGCTGGACTAGTCACTAGATTGGATGATTGCCGTGGAAAAAAAATCTTGCTCTTGGACTTGTCATGGAGCTGAGAGAAACTACTCGTGGAAGGCACGAATAGTGCGAGACCGTTTCGCCCTAGTTTCGCCGCCGATTTTACAGCTGTTCCAATCTGACTGTCAATCCGAATAACCGTGTAATCCTCAGACCTGCTCGGACGCTTCGCGGCCACGCATCCTCTTCCACTGGGCGTAAATTTAATGGTGAAAGGTTCATGTTGAGCCAATGTTGAGCATTGAATGTGCCCAGTGCTGAAAATAAACCTACTTCATAACCTAAGCCTATCTGAAGGAGAAGTAAGTAATAGAAGGTGATTCCTTGGGGCTGGATGCTGTCCCGATCAGACCGGAAGCTAAGGCACAGAGGGAGCCGGCCCTGCAGATTGCTGGCATCGATGAGCGGAGATGGCGGAGTTCAAAAAGGCTTAGACAGACAGGACAGGCGTATTTTTAGAGGGTGACACTTACCTACCCGGAGGGTCGTAATCGATTAATCACTAGTTTCTGACAGAAATTTGACGGCCCACTGGCACAGCACTGCCTTCAAGTTCCTCTTCTAGACTTTCATGTCCTTCGCTCTCAACGGTGCCCACATTGAGGGGGGAACCTTCATCAATGTGGCTGGCAATATGACCCAGGTCTGCAACTCCCACGTTAGACCAATCGGTCCCCAAGCAGACTTTGGACAGCTTTCTGGTGCGCTGGAGGCTGTCTGCTACCTGAGTTGAGTAAACATTGGTCTTAGGTCTTACAAACAGTAGTCACCGGAATCGTCACAATGAAACGGAGCGTATCCGTTTCGATCCCAACGACTCGGATGATAGTAGAAATGCTAGGCAAAATATAATCCCTCCGATGAATGCACTGGAGGGCGAGGGGAATCGCTTCACATCCTCTATGCACCCCGATGTAGGAGAGAACAGATTTAATCCCACCGACATCTCCACCACCTATAATAGTGTAGGGGGTAACATGACACAGCTCAATGTAACTTCATACGGTGAATCAGGTGTGATACTCAGTTCGCTACGCAGGCTAAAAGCTGATACTATCGCCATAATGATAGGGATCGACATTCTCTACCGCTCCGTAGTGGTGGAAGCGCTGCACGATTCGGGAGAGCGATTTCCCGAGCCCGCCTGCCACCCGGGAACCCGGACCAGTGTTCTCGAAGAGCTGAGAGCGTGGTCCGTTGATACGAGCCCAGAGAGCACGATTATGTGGCTTTATGGCGCGGCAGGGATGGGGAAATCCGCTATTGCACAGATGTTTGCAGGAGACTGCCAAGTGCAAGGCCACCTTGGAGCCTCCTTTTTCTTCAGACGCGGGCATCCTAAGCGTGGAACGTGGAATGGACTGTTAACAACTCTGGCATACCAGCTGGCGACCTCGGTTCCAGAACTCCTTCTCCCGATTCGACAGGCCGTTGAGGGCGATAAACTGGTAGTCGGCCGCGGCATGACGGTGCAATTCCAAAAGCTCCTTTCACACCCTTTTCAACACACCCCAGGCCTTCAATTTATGCCCGTAATCGTAATCGACGGCCTGGACGAATGCAAGGATCATAAAGTCCAACAACAAATTCTTCACCTCTTCATCGCGGCGATCAAGGACCACCATCTTCCTGTACGACTTCTGATAACGAGCCGTCCCGAGCCACATATTCGGGAAACTCTCCGGTCTGCGGACACCTTGTCGATCTGCCGCCGGTCTGAACTTTCCGCGGATGGCTCTGCCTATCATGACATCAGCATCTACCTGTTGGACGAATTCTCGAGAATTTATCAGGAATTTCTGGACCGGGGAATCGACCTTGGACCCAGTTGGCCAGCTCCCGAAGCAGTCGCGCATTTGGTCAAAAAGTCGTCCGGAATATTCATATATGCCGCTACTGTCATTCGTTTTGTCGGCGATGAATACACGCATCCAGCTGAGCGACTCGCCGCCGTGTTGAGCCTGGATCCCAGAAGCACTGCCCCACTCGATAATCTCTACACTGAGATCCTCTCAGTCGTGTCTCCAGACGCAACACGACTTCGTGTTCTCCATGCCATTTGGCAAGGTACCCAGGATAATCTTCTGGCCATGCGTCCAGAGCATATCGAGACCCTTTTGCTACTTCCTCCGGGATCTGCGCGTCTTGCATTACGTGCCCTGCATTCATTGTTTTATCTCCCACCGATGTTCACTCGATTCAGCGTCCCGAACGATGTGCGTCCTTTGCACGCATCACTCGGTGATTATCTAGGCGACCCACAACGGTCAGGGCCGTGGTGCGTATTAATTCCATGGCTCCATTCAGATTTCCTGCAGTGCGCACTACGGTTACTGTCTTCTCCAAGAAATACGGTAGATACTAGGAATTTTCACACTTGAGACAGACACCCGTATTTGGTCTCATGCTACTTGCACTCACTTTTATTTTTGCAGAAACATTGTGGGTGGCCTCCCGAGGCTCCTCCATCACGTCGCACTATCCGATACTTTGATAAGCCTCCTGCGCAATGAACAAGTTCAGAACACTATGTTCTTCCGGTTCGAGGATGTACCCTGGCCGAAGGTATGTTGCACTCAAGGTCCGGAGGGAACTGTCCAACACCATTGTTAGCGGAATTCAGAATATCCAATGGACCTAGTCAGACTGTGGGAGGACCATCGATTCATTGCAGAGCTGGTTGACCACCGACCAACAACCTATCCAACCTCTCCAACATACAAGTTCGATTCAATCTATCGTGAGATTCTCTGCCAAAACGCAGACCTTCTCTTTCTTCTCAGATCGAAAATCATTAAAAAATACGATCTGGCGGAGATTGTGTATTTCATGGGTCCACAGTACAATCCTCAAGTATTTCGGCCCTTTCTCAAAATCCGCGAACTCTTCAGATTGCCTTTGAACGGCGGGGATTGGCCCGTCGATTTTCTAGCAGATCCTCGCAGAGCGGGTGACCTATATTTACATCCTCACCATATTTCTGAAGACCTCGTGCTGCTTTGGATTAACCACACCAAAACTCGTCTTGCGGAGGGAGACTTGGACTTCACGAGGCAGGCAGCACTGTCTTTGGAAAGCATTTGAATTGACACCGGCGTAGCTACTTCCTCGACCTCTTAAACGATTGCGAACCTAGTTCAAGGATTTTGTATGAGTTGCAGAGCCTCGACCTGGCCCAAATCTGTGATTCAAGGAACATCAGTTCCGCTGATCATCATATTGCTCACGCACAGATATTTTCCGACCCAAGACCGGACGAAGCTGTACTCGGGTGGCTACAGGTGAATCTTCCACACAGACAACTCAATGAACTAGGGCTAATTCTGCTTTGCATAGATGTTTCCAGACCCCCCGCGACCGGCCATTGCATTCTGGGAGGCGCAAAGAGCCATGATTGATCAGTGTGCCTTCAAGGTTGGACTCTTCGTTCTGTTCTGCCTTGGCAAAGTCGTTGACTCATACCGGTCACACCCTAGGGTGGTCCGAGTTGATTTCGGGCTTCAATGTACCCATGTATGCATTGTGTTGCCAGTTCAGATTTTATTGAGCAAGTCAAACCGTAACATGGATTGAATGTAAGCCCGGAATGATTAATTGCAAACGAGAAGAACTCCAACTGAAAGGAACGGCTTGGGAATGAGGACTCGGCACAAAATCGAACAGACGACTCTGTGCAAGTTCTTTGATTTGATTGAATTACACTCTTCGGCGGTGGAATATGGTTTGGACTGCGCTCATGTTAACGTGCATCCTAGGTTGTGTGGTCGCAAGTAGTTCGCATGCGATACCGGCGCGAAGTTGATTTACGTTTGCTTAGATATTCAGCGTACTAGCGACGGTCAAATCCATCTAGACAATCGAGTTCCGGAGGAAATCTAAAGACCCTGCGAAGATGGAGATTCAGAGAGCCATTGGGCGCGTTCGATATCCAAAGAAAAGAGAAGAAATTCAAGGCTGCGCGATGAGTCAATAAAAACGTCAAGTGCTTGGGTCCAGGACTCGGGCCCGAATCGAACGTGCGAGCTTCTGCTTTAACTAGGCAAGAACCGGAATCCCAAATTTGAGCAGACGCGGACTTTCCGCCACCGAGTCGATACGTAGTCCCGGTGTATACTGAACAGGATAAAGGATAAATCAACACCATTGTGCGTGTGCGACGGATTGGCTGTCAAATTAGCTTAAATATATGACCGTGATATAGACAACTTGCTTCAGTCGTACGTCGCTGATCAAAACTTCTAGTTTTTCGGAGGATTAACCTTTCGACTTGCGAAGCAACTTGCACCAGCGCGGATTCACTTGCGCTAACTTGTGCGGGGATTCTAGTGCGCAAGTTAGTTTGACGCCAACTTGACTACGTCATATGACTTATATCACAAGTGTGGCTCGGGGCGCGAGGGGAGGATAAAATTTCAACAGATGACTTAGGGAAGTCGTGGAGTGGGCTGCACAGAAGGAAATTCGCGCAGACACAGCGATGAGAGAACGAAACAAGAACCAAAGACCAAGCGAGTGACTGGCAAGGAGGGGCGCAGACTTGAGGCGGCCGTGAACACGAGGCAAGCAGAAGGAACCATGGGTAGCTGTAGCTAACCACGGGCATTCAGAACAGGAAGGCTGAGGGAAGAGGGAGACAAGGAGAGCGCCCGTTAAGCGCCCACAACACGTGCCGGTGGTGATTGCCGGCCGAACGGGTCCGATTCTCACGATCTTTGGGTGACGCTTGAACTGCCCCATCTTCGCTGTAGTATCAGCTCAATGGCGAAATGATCGAGTTCGCTACACACAACGGTTACGCCTGTCTTTCTTAGACGCCGCAACCAAGACTTGGTTGCTGAACACCGTGCCATGTTCAACCAATGTTTATCGCATCTTTTTCCCTTCCCGTTGATATGAGCTCAACGAATCACGTTCCGTCCCGTCGTGTTCTGCATGAATCCTCCGCTCACCCGTGCACACACAGTAAACTCGCCACGTCCAGAATTTTCACCGCTTGGCAGGTAAATATCATAGGACTCTCAGTGCTTCGCCAACACGATCGCCTGGTCTACCAGTGGTTCAACTCTGGTGGGATAAATAAAATTACCAACTGTCTGTGAAAACTTGCCAGAACAGAAAAAAACGGCCGCGCCTCTTGTACCGCAAAGAGCTGTAACCTTCCTGTCGTATTGCCCTCATGGGCTGGATATAGTGTTATTAAGGACGGAAGAGGTTGGAGCGAGTCTAAGTGCGGCAGTGGGTGTATTCCGAGAAGCTGACATGTGTCTAGGAAACTACGCAGACCGAGCCTGACATATACATAGCTATGCGCTGCTATACAGAGCTACACAGAGCTACACAGAACTATATGGAGCTCCAGTGGCTTCAAACAAACCATATATAGACTCAGTGGCCAAGGCTCACATCCGCAGAGATCGCATCATAAGGCATAATCAGATTTATGGTCTACGTTGGGGCTCACCCATCCCTCCGCGGTCAAATAGGCGTATTTGCTGCAGTTGAAACGTCGCATCTGCCTATCCCCATCAAATGTCTTCGCTCTGCGCCCAGATGTTGAACATCTTCGATTCTAGATTATCAACCGGGCCCCTGTTCTACATTCAAATGTCAATGATTCATGGACACACGCTATAGCCATAGCAACTAGGCCACCTAGAGTCTTTCCATCGCCGCCTTTGTGTCCAACAATTTGCTTTTTGGCGATCATCTGGGTGTCGATGTGGAGTAAATGATGATAAGTCGATGTGCTTCTGGCAAAATAGTGCCTCGCTGTCGAAACCGGCTGCCTGTTCGATCCACGTCAGACCTCTAGGTCATCAATCTTCTCACTTCTTCACTTCCCATTGCAACTCACCGCAGACACCACCCTCACGCTCATGCCTTGGCGCTTAAACCATTGGCTCATCCATTTTGTGACCTGTTCAAGATCCTAGCTGCAGTTCTCATGGAGGATGGCTATTTCTAAGCAGGAATGATGATGATTTTGAACCTTGAAAGCTGTTGTCTGTCCATCTATCGCGGATCGATGTGTTGGAATGTGACATTCCATCTCCTGTCATTAAAGAGTTCCTAGCATCAGCATTGCTTTTCATTCGATAGGGCAGGCTTGGTGCGGGCCCCAGTCATACCGATAGAAAATCTTGCAACCATCGCCTTGGTGTGCCAAATTGGACAATAGCTGAAATAGAAAATTCCCAAGGCAGCACTTGATAAAACTACCAGAGTTTTCAGGCTCCAGCACACAGCACGAACACGATGCCCCCCGGTCTCAGTGTCATTCCAATTCGTTTGGGAAACGTGACCACCTCTTTGAGTGCAACCGCAAAAACACTGGAATCAGTGTCCCAGACTTTCAATGTCCCTTTCCTGGATACTATTTTCAACGCAACCCAGTCTCTCTTGAGCTGCGTGGAGGCAAACTTTCCAATCATTCTATCACACTCTACCTGACTCCATATTCATAGACAATTAAACATAACAAGGATGACTGTATCCTGTTGATGGAGCAAACCCACCAACTGCTCAATGCGATTATTCTTGTTCACATCAAGTCAGACACTGGGAGAGACTTGCCACCGAGCATGTTGAGTCATATGGGGAAATTCACACAGTACTTGTCTCATATGAATGCTATGCGTCTTTCTAACAACCTGCAGGACCCTTTACAAGATCCATACTTTTGTTGAGGCCCAACACAAAGCAAGCATAGTCAGAAGATTCTTTCGCCAGGGGGAAATGAGCACATTGCTTAAAGAATGTAAAGCTGGATTGCAGCAGGGACTTGATTTTTTCCAGGTGAGATCCTCGACCGGCCTCACCCCGACTGATTGAAAGAATGCTATTCAGTGCCACGCTTTCAATATTGTGACTGATGTGCAGGAGATGCAAGAGGATGCACACATCAGAGATCAGGAAGTGCTTGAAATGGTTGAAGCTCTCTCTGATTCGACATCGTCGGGAGGAGCATCCTCAGTAAGAACAGTCCCTATTTTGTAGAATCAAGCTGACATTGTAACAGATCAGCAGGATGTATTCTGGTTTCTACGACAGGTATGCGCGACGGCCACTATCTCAAGAGTCTTTTGCAAATTGTTGATTTCACAGTTCCTCTTTCTCCATGCTGCCCTCAGCACCGCAGATATTCCACGGGCGGGAGTCAGAACTTTCAGATATCCTCAATCTATTTTGGAACCAAACACCGAGAATATCAATTCTGGGTGCAGGGGGGATGGGCAAGACCAGCCTATCGAGAGCTGTCCTCCATAATGTAGAGATCACCGCCAGATATGAAGAGCATCGTGTCTTTGTTGCTTGTGATGCCGCAACAACGAAGGTGCAACTTGCTGCCCTTATTGGGGATCATCTAGGCCTGAAGCCAGCAGAAGATATCACCTACCCAGTTCTACATCATTTGTCCAACAGCCCACCGACTCTCTTGATTCTGGATAACTTTGAAACAGTTTGGGAACCAGCTCAATCAAGGAAAGAGATCGAGGAATTTTTGTCGCTCCTGACGGAACTGAATCATCTTGCATTGATAGTATGTAGGGTTTTCTCCTCCCACAGGCTTCGGACTGATTAAATATCCCAGATTACTATGCGAGGGGCAGAAAGACCAGCCAAAGTACAATGGACTCGGCCGTTTTTGCTCCCTCTCCAGCCTTTGGAATATCAAGCTGCTCGCCAAATCTTTATTGATATTGCAGATACAACACATGATCCAGAGGAAATGGACAATGTCTTGTCCTTGACTGACAACATGCCACTTGCAATCAGCCTCCTCGCTCACTTGGTTGATTTGAAAGGCTGCTCACATGTCTTATCTCTCTGGGAGGAGGAGAGAACCTCTTTGATCTCCACGGGATATGATAGGAGGGACAACCTGGATTTATCCATCTCACTATCCTTGATGAGTCCCAGAATCGAAGCCTTCCCTCATTCACAGGATCTTTTGGCTCTTTTGTCAATACTTCCTGACGGACTCTCAGTTGTGGAGCTTCAGCAAAGCAAACTGCCGCTCACTGATATCCTCGGATGCAGAGCGGCTTTAATCCGCACTGCCTTGGCATACAGTGATGAACACCAACGGCTGAAGGTGCTGAGTCCTATCCGAGAATATATGCATAGGGTTCAGCCTCCTGGAGAGCACCTCATTCAGCCTCTCCTCAAACACTTCAAGGAGCTTCTCGAGTTCTACATCGAATATCGTGGAACTCACTCAGGTCTACATACAGTCGGAAGAATATCATCGAATTACTCCAACATACAGAACATACTCATGAATGGCTTGCAAAAAAACCATCCGGAACTAGTAGACAGCATTTATTGTGCTTGTCATCTGAACACCTTCAGCCTGCTTACCGGCCGAGGCAAATTTGATGTGATGGACCAGATTCACGATATTCTTCCACGACCATGTGAACATCAACTAGAGGCTTACTTCATCACTGAGCTATTAAACTCATGGAAACACCACCCGGTCTCCAATCCGGAGACGGTGATTGCCCAAGCTCTAAAACACTTTGATCACTTTGATGACGACAATCTCAAATGTGAGCTCCCCTACGAGCTTTTTTTTAAAAAACTCACATCAATTTCTAGCCAAATTCTATATCCGGCTAGCATCATACTATCAGGGTTGCGAGAACGACCTTCCGAGGGCTATAAATCTCTGCCGAACTGGGCTAGCCTTGTCGATGTCGGCTGAAAACACTGCAACACAATCTGATGCATTGTCGCAGCTGGCGTGGATTGAATGGAAGCTTGGTCACTACTCCAGGTCTCACATGCATGCACAGGAGGCCCGCAGGTTGGCTATAGTTTCGGCAAATTTATACCATGAAGCAGTGGCACTTGATATTGAAGCCACCTGCTGGCGTATATTTGGTGACTACAAGCAGAGTATTTCCTGCTCCAAACAAGCCAGGGAGCTCTTGGCTCGCTGTGGCATGTCTGGCGGTGTTGTCGACAATGGTATTGCGATGTCTGAGGCTGAGGCCCATAAGTTCCAATCACAATATGTCGAGGCCCGAAATATCGTCGATCAACTCCTTCAAACACTTTCAGCGGAGCAAGATCCTTTTCAATACGGCATGGTCTGGCTCAATCTTGCCGAGATTGATATATGTATTGGTGCCACCGAGACTATGATTGAGCAGGAGATTGACGAAGCCAAAACAATATTCACAATGTTGGGATATCCACGAGCAGTGCAATTGACAGAGGTTCTACAAGCCGATCTTACCCTCAGGGAGGGTGACCTGCGTGTAGCCAGGAGAGTGTTCCAGCAATACCTCACAATTTGTCGGGGTAAGGACTCCGAAATATTTGGTTTCTGTCTCGAGAGACTTGGAGATGTCAGCCGTTGGAACCATACCCATGGCATGACAACCTGGACAACGATTCTCTTTGCGCATTCCCTTAAATCCAAAGAGCGGATGGGAATACATAAAGCTTTTCAATGCCTCGGAGATATATTCCTGATCGAAGGTGATGGGGAAACAGCCCTTAACCTCTTCACAACTGCTCTTGAAGGATTCACGTCTATGGATATCCATCGGAGCAGAGCAGAGTGCATGCTCCGGCTCGGAGACATCGCGAGGCAACAAAACAACTTACTCAGGGCTCTAGAACTTTGGCAAACTGCGAGATCGCTGTTTGAACGGTCTTCACAGACAAAACAGGTTGAAAATGTTGACCAAAGACTGTCTGCTACCAGAGGCAATGAATCTGTCAAAATTTATGTCGGGCAGGAAGATGATTCTGTTGTAGGATAACTTTGGTCGCGTACATTCCATAACTGCTGCTGTAGTATTTAATCTATGTATCTATGATTTCATATGCTGATATCTTCGCACTGCGCTGACTCGGCCGTATGCTAATTAATGTTGTTTTGGCTACTTGAGGCTCCGGTCATCTCAGTTTTTGAGTTTTGTTGTTCCTTTTTCCTCGGTAGATAAATTTCCCAACCAAGTTAGTTTGCCAGTTCAATCCGGGAACGAGTCTTGCTGCCTCTGGCATACATTTCTTTCTCGTTTGTGGTTTACGTGCATATTCCACGCTCACTTCGACTCAGTTATGAAAGTCTTATGACTCCCTTCGATCTTCCTTTTATTTTGGGCGTCCACATTCGACATTCTCTGCAACCTAAGGATTTATTTTGCCATTTTGTTTATCTCCGGTGCTGTTACAGTATCGACTCGATGACTAATGTTCCGCGTCTGCCTGACTTCTCATAGAGCGTTAAGCCGGATGCCTGTCCAATTCATGTCAGTCTTATTGCTTTATGTATTTTTTAAATGACCTTCTCGATCGCCGTCCCAACTGACTGTAACGTTGAACTGGACTTCCCAAGGATTCCTCTGCAAGTTGAATTTATGGATAGGTTCACTTGAACTAATTCAGGTGGGCATCCAGGAAACATGTGGCCCCTTCTCCAACTCAACCCATATCTCGCATGCAACTACTTGGACCTTGACTTCCTCATTTCTGCCAGTTTCGATCTGGTTTATTGGTGTAGAATCAAGACGGATCCTGACCGGATGGCCTACATCTTCTTGGATTCTGAAACTCTGAGTGTATCGTAGCACCGGTCCATTCAAGCGTGGGACGTGCACACTGAGTTGGGGTTATTTTATTTTATTTATTTATTTTCATTTTTCTCTCAACGATATTGCTGATTATCTGTTCACTGGATACGGCCTCGAACTGTCCGACTTTGGTCAAGGGTTGGATTGACGTATTTGCCATCTGGACTCATCGCATTCAACGACGCATCCCGATAATCAATGGTTTCATGGAGGCTCCAAGCTCTGAATCTGGATCATTCCCTTTCCGTGAGGCGGGATCAAGGATTCTTGCCACTTTGAACGTCGGAGGGTGGATTTCGTTCCTTGAAATAACCCCGAATCTTGATTGGAATATGGGGTGCTATCTGTCTTGTAGCATATGACACACATCAATAGTGCTAAAGGTATCCCAACAGATAGCAACTAAAGAAGACCAGCGACGACCACAGCTCAAGTAGACGAAAGTGTGTAAGCAGGCACCAACCGCCATAAGGATCACGAGAGGTCGGCTCCACCAATCTCTTTAATCTACGCGGAATTCAGCACACGCCGTGTAGAATCAAAAGGGGAACTCACAATCTGCGACGTAATATTCCCGCTCAGCCACTTGATCGTGGACTGGACATCCACCTGCAGGCCCTGCGAGCGCAAATCGCCGAGCTCCGCCAGAGCAAGTTCCACATCCTTGTTCTGTTCCTTCATATTCACTTCAGCATAGTTATCCTGGTACTCTTGGTGGAAGATCAGTCTGAAGGACTTTAGCTGCGATACGCCTGCTATAGGCGCCCTTCGGGCGGCAAGCATCCGTAGGAGCGGGCGCAACGGAATTTCGGTCACGCATTCGTCGATGATGAGGGATGTCAGAGCGGGGAGTATGGGATCTTCGGATAAGGAGTCGAATAGTATGCGGAAGTGGGCGTTAGTAATACCAGGACATAGCATATGGAGGCTCCGAGCGGATGGTACACGCGATAGGAAGTCGTGCATGCACTCTACCTCCTCCGGATCATAGAATGACAGGAGCAGAGTCGTTGGCGAGCATCCGGATCGTGTTATGAGCGCCGCCACGGCTTCGACGGATTCCCAGGTTACCGAACTCAACCGGAGGTCGTCAAGGGCTGGGAGATTGAGGTAAGGAAGAAGTTCGTTGCCGCCGTCTGGACCCAACTTGAGCGTGTGGAGTCGGTGAAGCATGGGGGGAGCCAAAAGAATCGGATCCTCTGGGCCATGATCCGTCCTGAAAGTAAGGACCTCGAGATTCGGCGTATACGTTAAAATCTCTAAACATTCGAGGACGTCATGGAAAAGGAGGTCGAGATTAGTCAACTGGGTCCAGGGAACCGATGTGCGCCAGTCTACGAGCTCAATGGCATCCAGTTGGACCTCCCGAAGATGCGGCGCATTGACCAGGGTGGGGATGGTGGTGGCACCCAATGAGGACGGATGGGCCCAAAGCGCGACTGTTGTGAGGTGAGGAAACGGGCCCCGGACATCGGCGGGGAAGGAAAATGGCCCATTCGAAGCCAGGTCGAGGCTCTTCCATTGTGAGGAGTATTGGCCAAGAATTCGCAATATCTGATCGGATTCCGGCGATGGTGAGGTGGGCAGCTTTAGACAAATATCCAGAGGGAGGCGGCCAGCACGCGGAAGCCAACACAGAAGGAGGTCAGCTAGGTGGGGACGAGTATCGAAGCCGGAACCAGGGTGGCATGTAAACCTATGACCCGAGTTGAAGTAGGTCCAGAGTTTACAAGTCGATACCGCCACTGCCCTCCACAGTCTGCAAACGCTCGCCAGGCGCATTGGACTGCGATTCGGGTGTTCATCGACATATTGAATGAAAATTTCTGCAATAATCTCGTTCGGCAGTGTTAGGACGGGGTAGACGATGGTTGCAAGGTCCACTGAAACCATCTCCCGTTCGGCACGCAATGGTGCCATTTGAGCGGCAAGTGCGGCTATCTGCCTCTCGATTTGCGAGAGACGGGAGCGGAGCGCAGAGGCTGGTAATTTTTGGTGCGAAATATCCTCCGAAGGTCGACTTAGCTGCTCGTTCTCAGTGGACATGGTGGCAGGAAGCAAAGCCAGAATGCCACGTGACAGTTAGACTCGTTACCACAACCGTGACAACGTTACCAGCAATTCTTTAGTGCAAGCACAGACAAACACTATGCCATTTATTTCTTTCCAGTTCAATGGAGGGGTAGGGATGTAAGGCTCATAGCTACGCTTCTGTCTTTTCAGATGTTTTATTTTACCCCCAGAGAGTCTGCGCGCGAGAGCCACAGGTTTAATCAAGAAACTTTTTTTACTTTCAGACCGACGTCACCGGGAACGACGTCATCTGCCGTCATCGGCGCCAAGAAAATTTCAAGCTCACAGCGCTAATAGGTTTCACTACATACTACAAGCCACTACAGCAAAAATCAGGGTTTGCTGATCAGCGGGCCGCCCCGCGTTTTGTAACCAACAGCTTGAAACCCCAATGAAACCCTTGCCCCCCTCAAAATCCGCGATAACCTCTTTCGTTTCATCGCGCGCTTCAAATTATTGTACGTGGGCGCGTGAAATAAAAAATGGTGAACCTTGGGTTGTGTAAGGTGAATCCGGTTTGGAACAAATGATGGCGCAATGGTGCCGCAGAGGTGGTTGAAGAAACTGAATGCGGCTGGTTCGATTGCACGTTCTTTCCATCGGCGTTTATCGGCTACGTATGTATTATTATAATGTCGGTGAATTCCAGAAAATTGAATGAATATTCTTTCGGCATCAGTATGCCTGCAATATGAAAAAACCTGAATCTCGACCAGAGTGGCCAGTTTGCGACTGCGACGCGCAACAGTTCCGTCCTACGTTTTCTATGACTGTATGGGGATATATGTGAGCGCTGCTCTCCAGAGGACTCTGAAATTTCCACGGGCCAAGTGACAGATCGAATTTATGGTGGTCCAACTGTATTACAGTTTGGATCTTCGGGTGGATTCAATGCTGGGCTTAAATTATCCCTGAATTTAAAGCAAACACTAGGAATATTTTTTTAACGGGTTGCGGGCCGGAGAACAAAGGTTCTGATTGTTCGGGATGATACTTAAGCGGTACCGTTCGTTGACTGTCGGAGTATTTAGTGATGCAGGCAATGGCCTCGAAAGTTCCTTTTTCAGTCCCACGGTGGCATTACAGGTTGTAGATTTTGAAACATTACCATACATTTATTTCCAGTGCTGGGGCGACCAAGTTCATTATTTCCTGTCCTCGGGCATCTCGGACTTCTGGATAGCTGAGTTGGGTCAGTGCTTTGGGTCCCAAATCTGTTCCATTGACTTGATCAGGGCCTTGACCGGAAGGAATATGCAAACACGAGAAAAGTCACTCATTACGGTGTTTTCGGCCTTGAAACGGAAGGAATGTGATTTTATTCTTTTCATCAATATGCGAATATGCGCGACCAGAATTAAAATGAACCGCCTTCTATGACATGTACTCATTCTTTGCTTCCGTTTCAATATCTGCAACTGCCGATCCAGCGACCTTTAGCTCATTTAGCCTCCTGTTCACTCAGATAGACAGTTCAGTCTGAGAATTTTCTTGAATGAAGGTATACATCCTAGAAATTAACTCAGAAAAGTTCCCCGAATTTACTGCCAGTGTGCGATTTCGGTCCTCACTGAATTTATTTTCGTCGAAACAGCAATAATCGGCCTAGTCGGCCACCCACCTGAATCATGGGTTCACACTCGTACTATGCACCCGATTGTTCCCACAAAGTTCAGGGGATTCATGATTCCAGAAGATAGGCCGCATGTAGAATAGAGCCCCTAATGCGTCGTACGTGACGTTTACGACCGTGCGACTTTCAATGGTCACATCAATATTGGATGTGATGGAGTCACATCATCCTTTCAAATTCACCACCATGAGCTCTACAGCGACGAACGACTCCCGCCGACGGCAGAGGGATGAAGACGGCGACCGTGGGCCTGAAGAGCGGCCCCAACAACGTCCGAGATTGGAGGATGAGACTCTGGTTGAGCACGATGCCGAACAAGTTGTCAGGGATAGTGCCTTTTATCGAGACGACGGAGATTGTATTCTGAGGGTGCAAGACACCCTTTTCAAGGTAATTCTTTATTCTATCTCTTCCTATGAAATACATACCTGGATACTTAGGTCCACCGACATCTTCTCAACCACGAGTCGTCTGCATTCAATGGACTGTTTTCCCTTCCGCGCGGTCCGGAAGGCAAAATTGAGGGTGCCCACGACAGTACGCCAGTCATACTCTCTGGCGACACCCCAGATCAAGTCAGGGCATTTTTTGGCTATGCCTATTCCTCGTACGTGCTTTATCTCTTGCCATCTGCTGCCGGCTCACACCATCAGTCCTCTCGAACTTCAATATGCGCGGATTTCATCGCGTGCAATCGACCAACTGCTCGATACCCTCAAGTTTACCCACAAATACGGCTTGGAATCATTCGAAAGATGGGCGGCACAGGCCATCACGCACATCTGTACGGAGAGGGGCCTGCTAAAAACATGTGGGCCAGAACTATACGTAGCGCTGCTTGAGATGGATCAGCTGTGTAGCCTACCGGGCGTTAAGTCGGCCATCCGAAAGCGCTGGTGAACCGGCTGCGGCACGATGATCCAGCGCTGACCCTCGCGCATGCATTGGATACGGCGGACCACTGCGGTTTCGGACTTGCAGGGAGATCTGTACCACCTGCAGCTCCAAAGACTCGACATGCCCTCCGCTGATCTCCCAGGCGCAGAGGCAGCGCCGCCTCTCCCAGCCGAACTCAGCGACGTACATAAATTGCGACTCCTAACTGGTTATCGCTCCTTGCTGTTTTCGTGGACTCGCATATCGGCGACTCCGATGGCTCTCGTGGGGTCGCGATCATGCAGGATGGGTCCAGACTACCATCAAGCACATTGTGTTTCTGAATGGAACGTCTTATGGAGCGCCGCGGTGCATACTGACATATCCGCCAGTGACTCTTTGCGCGGCGACTTGATCAAGAACCTCGAGGCGCTTCAAACATCTCTCGTGCCACACTGCAGAGCCTTAAATTGCTCCGTCGCCACTGAGGTCGCAACCCGTGCCCTCCCCGATCTTATCAAAACAGTCAAGACGTCGATGGCGGACCATTTCCTTGGACCCGAGGCCGAGGCACCAACTGTATAGCTAACTTTGTGCGTCCTGATCAACGTATGAACGTCTTACGCCCGATTAGTTGTAGCATTCAGGGCATATATTCAGCTATCCTCCTGTGCAGATACCGCGCTCGACCCCCATGTCTCATTTTACCAATTCACATAATTATCTGTTTCCTTTTGCCTTTCGAGTGCAAATATCGCCGCCTTCAAGTTCTTCTTCATTGGTACGGGCATACATAGTTTCCTTTTCTCTTTCAACTCAAAACTCCGTGATTGTGGAGCCGCACGAGACTATCGCAGGGCAATTCAATCCATCCGCACTCTCGAGCACGTGTCCTTGGTTCTAAATATCAACACGTCCAACACTCGCGCTGATCCATGTACATCAACGAGAAATGAGTATATTATAAGAGTGCAAGCGTCAACTGTTGTTGTGCAGATCAGCTAGAGATTAGATTAGAGTATATTAGTAAAGCACGACCGCTCAAACGCGTCGTCGTGGCGCTTCGTTCGCCCGTAGAAGCGCGGCATTGGCCTCCTGTGATTTGAGGGGCGAAAAAGGGTGGGAGGAGAGAGCGTGGCCAGGAGCAAGAGAGTAAGCCCGGTGCATACGGGGCGCGGCCGCCTAGGTGCTGATGCAAGGAGTCGTGCGCGCGTGGTGCATTCACGCCGGATATTGGGCGAGGCGGAGAACCCGAACGAACGAACGTGAGGTGGCGGGGATGGCGTGCAACGAAAACATGGGCGCGCGAACGTATTAGCGGCAGTACGGGAGGCGAAGAAAGGGAACGAAGGGAAAAAGAAATGTACAATGAAGAGCAAAAAGACGCAGAAGACACATCCACAGCAATCGATATCTTGCCTGTTGGACACAAGGCAAATGCAGAAGACGGCATTTGAAAATTGGAATAGAGTTAGAATCAGATCGAAACAAAAAGGAAAGGGAAAAAACTACTTAGCACGCGGTAGATCATGAACGCGAAGCGCCGGAGACTAAGCAGGACGGCAGAGCGAGTGGCTGTCAAGGGTAGTGTGAGCGGGACGCGCGGGCGATGGCGGAGCTGGTCGTGGTGGTAAGAGCCAAAGGGCAACGTGGCATTTTTATCGCCACGCCGGATGCGAGGGCGGGAGTAAGTCCGAGGACGGGGATATCACGACGCCCGCTGGTCTTGCTTTGGGGAGCACTTGATTTTGGCCAGAATGCGTGGTTCTTATAGGCCAACACTTCCTGATCAGACCTCCCCGGATATCTCCGAAGGTGCGGTTTTTCGCCCTCTCATGGTCTTGGCTCGCCTGTCGGTTGCGTGCAAGACCTTTCCTCCAAGTCCACCAGGTCGCTTCGCAGGCTTTCCCGCCACCTGATCGTGGGACAGTTTTTACGTCTGACCCCGACGACTTCTTTTCTTTCGCCTTGACCGTCATCATCTTTTTGCCACCACACATCTGAGGCCACCCCATGGACACAGGCAGACCGAAAGTGCATGTTATCCAAGTCTTCGATGGGTTACCGCCCCAAACCCAAACCAATGCCGGAATCCCGTTCCACCCAACGGAGACCCTGGAGGTGCAGATAATCGGGTCAGTTCTCTGCCCTCCATTCCTCTCCTACGTACCCACATTCTGTCAGAAAGCGGCACCGAGTAGATATCATCTTTGAGGTTTTGAAGATTGGGCGGTACGAAATGTACCAGGAGGAGGAGGTCAAGCAACGTTATCGTGATCTGAGCGCGACGATTGGTCCCGACTTGATGCACAATTCCGAAGGTTGGACGTGTTTCATCTGCGGTGTGTACCCGTCTCTTTACCGGAAGGATGGCTACTGACGCCAACATCGATGCAGGTCGTCCTGCAACCGACATCGACTGGATGGCAGTCTGGACCCCGGGCGAGAAGGTCTACAAGCGCTGCGTAGTCACTGTCAGTCCTACTCCTAGTGGTATCTACATACCCATCCTTCAATGACGCTGAAAAATCCACCAGATTCGCGCGGGATGCGAAGGGTGCACTCCCAAGATGGAAAAGGACACGTTGATGTTCTCAGAGAGGGCAAATCGGCATCGCGTAGGAGGTGGATATGTGTTTGGCGCAATCCCGAAGCCAGAAGGAATGAGTGGTCCTTCTGGCGCCTGTCTAACTTGCCGCAAAGAGACGAGTGCGACTCAAGAGTTGAACATGTCCCGGTGTGGGAAATGCAAGCTCGTCAGGTCTCTCATCGTTTTTATTGCTTGTATCATTCTGACTGGCGATTGTTCCAGGTATTGTAGGTACTGTGTGCTCTTTCTTCTTTCCAGAATCCGCCGATTCATTGATGGTTATGTTCCCAGCGTCGCCTGCCAGAAGCAAGACTGGGCAAGACACAAGCCCGTACGCAGCGTGGCTGTTCCTCCTGACATCGGTTTGAAATTGCTCCACAGATCTGCCGCAAAATTCGAAGTGTTTCCCGGTCTGATCGCTAGAAGAAGTAACGCGAGATTATCTTCCTCGATGTATGTATTTTCAACGTTGCGCTCAGGGTCACAATTGGACAGGTACGTTGCAGCGGAAGGAACCCGAACATGCGAAGAACATACACGAGATTGCGAGCGCGATAGTTTCTTGGAGTTGACGCCAGCTTTTTGAGCCAAGCCCCCGCTTCCCAAGCTTCACCTGATACGAATGCAATTATTTCTTGGGCAGATTATAAACTTGCAGAGTTGTTTCATTTGCGAGCAGTACCAATGGAACTACGATCACCTTCTGTAAAGAACAGTCTCGTAGGGTTCTGATGAATACCTTTTGGCAGGCGAAGAAGGCCTTTTGGATTCTGCACTCTCGAAGTACGTGTCCTTGGCTCTAAATATCAACACGTCCAGCAGTCGCCGCTGATCCATGTACATCAACGAGAAATGTGTATGTTGTACAGACGTTCGTTCCGCAAGACGTTCTTCATCGAGCTGTCTCACCCATTCTCTGCACGCATTTTTGTCGGTATTCTGACACAGAATATCACAAACAGTGCATATCGGAGAAAATGAAACGATTCCTCAATCTCGATACCCAAACGACAACAGAAGGTAGATGGGCGGAAACCTCAGTTCCAGAAAAGGCCCTCATCCTCACATGGGTTACATGACACCCGTTGGGGAGGCGCCATTGGCCAAGCGAAATTATAAAAAACGATTTGCTGGGAGCAACGAGCGAGGGAAATTCAATAAACGGCCAACCTCAACCGACCCCGGTCAAGTTGGCCGAGGGGCCATCAAAATGTAGTGGATCGTAGTCTCTACGTAGTCTCTCGGAGCTTCAACAGATAGTGCTCGTACCTTGCATGTTGAAGTTTGTTATTTACCGCGCAGTGTTCCGCTATTATGGAATTGCGGAGCTTGAATATTCGGCCAGGTGCGCATTGCGCAACCCTCCAATTCATGATCAGGCCTTCACGAAGTTCGCATGCCCTGAGATTGGCAAATACGTATACCAGGTCAAATCTAATTAAATCCAAGAGCACTCCCAAATATTTCCAGCGATTTTGGGGCCTCGGTACCTTGTTTGAGCAAGACTAAAATAAGGTACTGAGCCATCAATCTGCCTAATAAATACAAGACAAACTCTCTACTCTCTGTGACCCTGCTTCGCCAAACACTCACTGCACATTCATTTCGAATGCATGAATGATGGAAATAAGTGATAGAAAATAGGCCCCCCCCAAAAAAAAATTACTCACTTCCCACAGAGTTGGGATGAAAAAAAATACCGAATACCGAATAACGAGGCCTGAGGGGTGAAAGCCGGAGGCGACTATAGGGCGATACCGATGATTCCAGCATTGGAATTTGAACTTGTGTAGCTGGCGCGGAGTTGGCGCCGAGAGGATCGGGCGGCGTATCCGTGTTTCGTGTCGGGTAACTGGATCCAAGTTGCAAATCGGAATTGGTTTACATGACCCTGGGTTTGCCCTTGGTTCAATTTTTTTAGGGCAGGGGTTGGCGAGAAGGAGAAACAAGCGCAGCCCGACTGATTGCAGGAATTGTGGTCAGCGTTTCCTTTTTGTCTGCTTCCTTGTTTATTTTATTTTATTTTACACGGCACCCAGTAATTTCTATCTGTGAAGGGCGATGAAGAAAGAGGCTATCGCGAGGGCAAGGGCATGGGCAAGGGTTTCAAGCTGTTGGTTACAAAACGCGGGGCGGCCCGCTGATCGCGTCAAGATCGGTAATGTTTGATCGGAAAGATATCTTCCACTATACTCTCATCCAACTCTCATCCAACTCTGAAGGTCACCGCACAAGTGGACTACCCATGGAACTCTACTCCCATGACTCCTCTTGGCTGCAACTGGAACACATCTACGAATCAACAGGGTAAGCCCCTCCACCTCAGGGTCTCCATTTATTTTTAAGCGCCATGCGCTGACGCGTCCAGTAGCCGAGTCATTGCGGCAGAATTTCTGGAGAAGTCCCACCTGCTCACCGGCGCGCTCCTCGTCGCACTCGGCGCACTCTTCTCGCGCATCGTAGTCAACCGCAAGGTCCCCAGATGTCTCTCCAAGCGGCTCGACATCCTCGTAGCGTGCAAGACCCTGTGCTGCATGATATACATCGCAGGCACCGTCGCCATGCTCGTGTGTGCTGAGAAGAGGACGAGCGAGTGGGTCTTACTGAGTGCAGGGGTTGCCACGGCGGTGCGTTTATATATCTCTCCATAAAACCAACTAATGGGTATCATAGATCACGTTTACAGCCGCCTCGATATCTGAACACTACCATTCCATCGCTCCGAGTACTATTACCTCGCTTTACGCCGTATTTGGCGCCGCAATTTACGCGTATGCGCTCTACGACATACCGGCGCCCTCGGTGTACCTCTATGCCTCTCTGGCTGCGGCAGGGTCCCTCTTCGCGCTTATTTTTCTCGAGAGCACGAGCAAGCGCAGGCTGCTGCTGCCCATGGATCCCGTACGTCCCTCGTTTTTCTTTACTTCCTCCTTGCCTTCCCCTCATCCCTCCCCCTTATTTGTGCTAATAATCTGACAGCCCCCCGCCTACGAATCCACGCTCTCCTTCCTCGTGAAGCCCTTCTTCCCGCACATCCTCCCCATCCTCGTCACGGGCTCCCGCCGGCGCATCACGCTCCCCGAGCTGCACGACTTCCCGCTCTACCTCCGCTCCGACCCCGCGACGCGCAAGCTGGAGGCGGCGCTCGCAAAGGAGGAGCAGACGAAGAAACAGTATCTCCTCCGGGTGCGTGGGGCTCCTTCCGCTATAAATTCAATTTAATGTAACGTGTATTGTATTGCAGAGCACCCTCCGCGCGTTCGCCGGTCACTTCCTGAGCCCTGTCCTTCCGCGCCTAATCGTCCTCGGCGCGACCTTCGCGCAAGTGAGCCTCGTGGAGTCGATGGTCTCGTTTGTCGCCGACAAGTCTATCCCCCGGGACCAAGGACCCGTGCTCGTCGGGACGTTTTTTGTCGTCTATGGTGTGTCATCTCCCTCCGTCCTTCCTTCTAGAGAGCCGATGTTGATCATTCATGGAAATACAGTCTCACTGGCGATCTCGAACTACGTGTATTCCGAGAAGGTGCGTTGTGTGTGGGTTGCGTGACGCTATAATCATTGCGTTGCCCCAAAACTTGCCAATTTTACCGAGCTTTGACTTTAACTTATAACTTACTTCACATGGTAGATCAATGCGTTCATCGTGCTCTACCGCTCGGCGCTCACGGGCTCGCTGTACGCCAAAACGCTCCGCCTCACGTCGATGGCGGCGCGTGAGTTGGGGCAGGTAAGTTTCTGTCCGCTCCATTCGTTTTTCGATATGTATATATAAATGCAAATACGCTTGCTCTCACTCTCACTCTCCATCTCCCTCTCCACCTTATATCGATACTGACTAACCACTTAGGGTGCAGCCACGACCTACATGGCCGTCGACGTGGAAAAAGCCACCGGCGGCTTCGCGACGCTGCACGAGCTGTGGGCCGCCGTGCTCACCATCATCGTCGCGTGCGCTATGCTCTGGGCCAAGGCGGGCTATGTGATGTTTGCGCCGCTGCTGTTTATTGTGGCGCTTATTGGGTCGACGAGTGCGTTCTTCTCTTCCCCGCCTCTTTCATTTTTCTTCTTCTTTTTTTTTTAAAAAAAAAACGCATTTTTCTTCTTTTTTGAAATCCGGCGAGCGACGCTGCCTTCCTTTTCAATTGCGCGGATTTTACGCGGATCTCGCAGATATTATATTTAGGTCCTGATCACGGTGATAGGTACCATAAGCCGCTTCGTGGGCGCCGCGCAAAAGGCGTGGCTCAAGGCGATCGATGCGAGGATTAAGCTGCTCGTGCGTATTGTCTTTCCGTCTCTCATCCGCTCACCCAGCCTAACCAATCCCATCCACTAAAAATAAAAATAAAAACATCCAAACGAATAAATAAAAACAGACCTCCATCCTCAATCAACTCCTCCCCATCAAGCTCGGCGCCTACGAGTCCGCGCTCTCAGCCAAGATCAACGCCCTCCGCGCGCTCGAGACGCACGCCCTGCGCGGGTTCCTGTATTTGATCGCCGCGGCGGGCACGCTCTCGAACATCGGCGGCAGCGCGTCGTTCTTCGTCACCCTCGCCGCGTATGCGTTTATGCTCGGGAGAGGATGGGGCGGGCTGGAGCCGCTGAATGTTAGTCGGATATTTACGCTGTTTACGATTGTTAACTTGTTGAATGGTGCGTTTCCCGATCGCCTTTTTGTGTTATTTTTGACAACCTGTGAAATTTGAATTTAGGCCCGCTGAACATGATCGGACAAACGCTCCCCAGTCTCTTCGCGTCCTTTGCGTCCCTCGGGCGCATTCAGGGCTTCTTGCAGCTGCCCGAGAAGGCGGAGTCGGCGTCGGAGTCGGCAGTTGAGGCGGCGTATCTGCCCGAGCTGGTCGACGTGAGCGACGATGGCGGCAAGGGATCAACCACACCCGCACCTGCCGAAGTGTCGCTGCAGGGCTGCAGCTTCAAATGGGAGGACCAACCCAAGGACAAGGGAACAGACAAGGGCACGGACACCCCCACGCCCAAAGCGCCCGTCCTCGCGGACATCACGCTCACTCTCGCGCCGCGCGCGCTGCATATGGTCGTCGGGGCGGTCGCGAGTGTGCGTACCCGCTTCTTTTTCCTTGACATGCGGGCCGCTGATGTGTTGCACAATTATAGGGAAAATCGAGCCTCCTGATGTCGATACTGGGCGAGACGACGCTCGTGGAGGGGACCGTGCGCGTAGAGGCGCGCAGGGTTGCGCTTGCGAGCCAGACGCCGTTCATCTACCCGGGGACTCTGCGTGCCAGTTCAGTGGTTTCCTTGCCCTTTTCTATAAATGTGTTCATAACCCTTTGGTAGATATCCTCCTCGACAGCGCGTACGACGAGGGCTTCTACGACAAGGTGATCCACGCGTGCGCGCTGCGTCAGGATATTGAGGCGCTGCCGAGGCGAGATATGACTAAACTCGGCGACAAGGGTGAGGAAAATTCTCAATACCTCAACTGGGGACGGTGCTGAAATATGCATGTGCGGAAGGATCCACGCTTTCGGGCGGACAGCGCCAGAGACTGGTACGTCGAGTCGGCAATATTTATTGCGACACCGCTCAGGCTTCTCGATGTACAGGCAATTGCTCGCGCCGTTTACGCGCGAGCGGATCTCGTGTTATTGGACGACGTGTTTAGTGCGCTGGATGGCGAGACTGAGGCACACGGTAAGAGGATCGGTCACGCCAATATATGCCGCTCACCTATCTCATCCCAGTCTTTTCATCCCTGTTCGGCCCGGACGGAATGCTCAAAGGAAAGGTCAGTACTCACAGCTGAAGTGCAATGGAAGCCGTGGGCTCACGGGTTTTTAGACTACGGTTCTCGTTACACACGGCGTGCATCATCTCCCCAGCGCCGACAAGGTGATCGTCATGGAGGCGGGGAAGATCACGCACTTTGGCTCGTTCGAGGAGGTGCGCGATGCCGGCGCCGCATTCGCGCTGGCTTCCAACGCAGCGGGCGACGCCGCACACGGGCAGGTTGTGGGGAAGGAGAGTGCGACGGCCGCCACCGTGGATGACGAGGAGGAGGACGAGGAGCTGCAGTGGACGAATGAGCAGGCATCCCGGACGGGCGCGTACGCGTTCTACATAGAGTGTACCGGCGTCGTGCAGACGTGTGGGGTGTTCGCGCTCATCACGATGTGGAGCGGGATTGGTATATTCTCAACGGCGTACTTGTCCAGTACGTGTTTCTCTTTCATCTCCGGAGCTGTATCATCGACCGTTCTTTATAGTGCTTGCAACCGCGTCGAGCCACCTCGGTCTCTGGATCGCCGGATATGGGGCCATTGTCGTCACGAAGTATGTGTTCCACCTTGCTGTCCGCCTTCGACTGACTCTCTTGGGAGTCTCCTGTTCATGGCGATCAATCTCTTCTACTTTGGATACACTCTGTCAACATTTACCGCGCCTCACATCCACAATGTGCGTCGCGCTTCACCCATTTCTCTGAACTGGTGTTGAGATCTCGTCCAGGCCGAACTCGCAGGTGTAATAGGGTCTCCAATATCGTGGATCACCAAAACTCCGGTCGGCAAGATCTTGAATCGGTATGTACATTTGCTGTGTCCCTAGGTCGCCGACGATAGCGATCCATCAATTTTCAGATTCTCTCAAGACATTCAAGTGGCCGATATGGAATTTCCTTTTGCCTTCCTTAATTTCGGGGCCAACCTGCTCGGCATGATCGGTACCTTTGTGTTCATTGCGATGGCGACACCATTGCTCGCTTTCGCTCTCCCCTTTCTAGCTGTCTTTGGGGGTTACTTTTTGAAATTCTATCTCGCCACAAGCAAGGTACGTCACTTGGAACTCGAAATATAATGCTGGTTTCTCACGTGATCTCAAGCAATTCCGCAGACTTGAATCTGCCTCAAAATCTCCAGTGTGTCAATCGAGACTCATTCCACAGTATTTAGCGGCTTATATGGCTCTCAGCTTTACACTCTGTTCGGGACAACGGTCGCCGGGCTCATCACCATACGGGCCTATCGCGCACAGGCATTTTTCCGGTCGCAGAACGCCGCGTTCGTCAATGAATCCCAAGGCGCCCTGCATCACAGAGTCGCGGGACAACTCTTCCTCCGCGTGTTTTTGCTGTGGTTCCAAACGGTCCTGGCGTGCAGCGTCGCACTCCTTACCGTATGGCTCAGAGATTCGACGTCTGCAGCGTTCTTGGGTATCGCGCTCTCGAGGTCTGTACCATTTTTGCATCTTCATTTCTAAGCAGATGTAAACTTTTTTTCTCTTCCAGATTGGTGTCTCTCGGAATGTCGTTGACCCATCTCCTCAACTCTTATGCCTCTGTAGAGAATGGTAGCGTTTCCATTGACCGGATCGCCGAATTTGCCAAGTTGCCGGAGGAGGAAAAGACGGTCGTCGATGAGAGTTTGATCACGATCAACGAGGCATGGCCATCCACGGGAAGCTTGACCTTCTCGGACTTCTCCATGAAATATCGGTATGTATCTTGACCACGCTGTTCATACATAATCTTACCAGAGCTTAGCGATGACCTCCCGCTTGCGCTGAAAAGCCTCTCTTTCGGCATACAAGGCGGATTGAAGATTGGTATCTGCGGCCGGTAATGATTTCTGGTCTTTGAGCCATGCGACCCTTGCTGACCGGTTTGCAGCACTGGCTCTGGAAAATCCTCAACGGTATTAGCGCTGTTCCGAGGCATTGACCAGCATCTCGTCACCGGCAAGATTGTCATCGATGGTGTTGATATTTCAACTGTCCCTCTTCACCATTTGCGTGAATCAATGAGGTGCGTCTGTTCTCCCGCAAGGTCACCGATCATAGTTGATTTTTATTTTATTTTAGTATCGTCACCCAAGACCCGTTCCTGTGGCATGGATCCATCCGCGAGAACCTAGATGTCACCAATGCTTGCACCGATTCCGAGATTTGGGAAACTCTCAAGCTCGTCGAGATGTATGACGCGGTGTCTGCGTTGGTATGCATATCACTCACCCTTTTTATGGCTTGCACTGAGTCACCTCCAAGGACGATAAGCTGGATCATCTCGTTGTCGACGAAGAAAGCTTCTCGAAGGGTCAGCGGCAGCTGCTCTGTCTCGCAAGGGCGCTGCTGAGAAAAAAGAAGATCATCGTTTTGGACGAGTCTACATCGAGGTACATGAATTTCAGTTTCGTCCAGCAGTCACTGATTTTTGAACACTAGCATGGATCATATCACGGATGAGAAAATCCGCCATGTCGTCGATACCCAGATGCAGGGTCTCACTGTCCTTGCCATAGCTCATCGCATATGTGTGTGTTCTGACGGTCGAATTACCCCCGCATCTGACCTTTTTATTATTTCCCAGCGACCATCGTCAACTATGACAAGGTATGTAGCTTTTCAGTGGCTGATTCATCCCGCTCACACTGTCCACCTAGATCCTCGTCTTGGACAGCGGCTCCATCGCCGAATTCGACGACCCGAAGGTTTTGCTTTCCAATCCCGAGTCGCGATTCGCTCGGCTTGCTGCTACTCAAGGCATTTACCATCCCGACCTCGTTCCCAAGGACGTTGCAGTAAAAGAGCTTAGCGATGGGACGGTCATGGTGGTCACAGAGGATTTGATAGATGTTTAGAGATTTCAAGTTAAACGAATGAATGTAGTATATAGTTATAGTGGGTTAGGAGAGACGTCGATAGGAGGGGCAATACCGGTACCGCCGGCTTGCTGATATTCAGGGTTCAATATCGAGCGCCATGAAGCAAGCAAAATGGGTCGTTGTAATGACGCCGGCAATAGTGCGAGTGGGAAACCTAATGGCCAGAGAGATCGTGTCGGCAATGCAATCAGTGCTATCTATTCGCTGGTCGGTTCAAAAGGCCCCTCGCTGGGTAAAGCTACCAGTCGGCACGAAAAAACGCAGAGAGACATTTGTATCGCCCGAAGCAAGCCCGAAGTACCCCGCAGGGAATCGAAATTATCGAACGCCAGAATAGCATTGGTCCAAAAAGTACAGCGCGTGCAACTGAGACTATCATAGTAACTTCACAGAAGTTCATGCCCACTCGGCGAGAAAACTCGAAATGATGGTGATGGCTGTGCCAACAAGTACGCGAATTGCGATAAAAAGGCACCGCCTTCGGTAGAACTGCCACAATTGCTCTTTGCCAGAACCACCACAGCGTCAAATGGCGTCGACGACATTCAGCTTTGGTTCATACAATCAGGAAACATGGGATGCTATTCTTGACCATCTCCACGATTCTACCACGGACCTGAAATCTTCAGCCGTGGTGTGCCGCGCCTTCGTATCGCGGACCCAGATGCATCTATTTCACTCCGTGAAAGTCGACGGCGAGAGGTCTCGTCCGTGGCATTCGAGTCGGCCTAATTCACGCTGTCACCAGACGATGTCGGCTACCAGACTCGCAGAGCTCCTCTCCCACTCCCCGCATCTCATCTGCTACGTTCGCGATCTGTACATTGGCAACTGCCACATCCAAACCCTGACCGCAATGCTCCAGATCCCTTGGTCCCGCCTCCACGGAATTTTCTTCGTCGGGAACCAGCTGCAGGATTCCCAAAAACCGGAGGTGCTCGCGCTCATCGGCAGCCTGGTTTCGCTTCCCACAGTGCGGAAACTCGCTTTCCACTCCATTTTCTGGGAGTCAGCCCACCTGCACACCATTCTGTCGAGATGTAACACCGAGGTCCACAGCCTCGCCTTTGAAAGCTGTTACCTCCCGACCACTCCCCATAATGTACCAGCCGCAACACCAAATTCCCATCTTCCTCTGATCACATCTCTCGTCTTATTCAGCGTCGAGGGAGATTTCCTGAACTACAATGCACTCCCGGTCGATTCGTCGCGCCTGGCACACGTCACGCTCCATCAGAATACCATCCCCGCACTCGAAACATTACTCTATACCTGCAGGAATACCATTCAGAGCCTCGAGTTGAACGGTTCAGGTCAGTCACTCCCCGGTAATGGAATGAGTTATGCTAAAAGAGCCACAGAGAGCTACGTGGCGGTCCTCGATTTTGGCGCTTTCCCCGCCCTCGACCGCATCATACTTGGAGGCGTCGGCACGCCCCTGCAGCACGCCCTCGAGCGCTCGTGGACTAGTAACGTGGAGACGATCTCCTACCGCCTTTTGTGGGTCGGGTGGCAGGGAAACCTGCGACAATTGGAGTCGATTCTTTGTGAGGCCGAGGCCAAGATGCCAAAGCTGCGGCGCGTGGATATTACCATCATCGCTAGTATGGGCACGGGGCGGGGGCCACAGACTGATGCGGAGTGGAGGGGAGCCATTGAGGAGAGGATGCCGCAGCTTGCCAAGAGAGGGATTTTGCGGGTCGAGGTCCTGTCTGATGATTAGTACGAAGAGGCCTCACCGACATATGTCTGCCGGGAATATTACTCGATGAACAGGCACGAGGCAGATAGTGAATCCCTAAAATCTTGACCAGAATGCGCACCGTGGGCGAGGTTGAGCATAGCAGTGCGACATATCACGGTAGAGACTACGAGGGGAGGAGAGAGGAAGTTAGGCGGCATGGGATTGTCACCTGTAGTTTCCACAGGGATATGAGACCAAAAAAAAAAAACCCCCCGGCAGCAGGTTGATTGGTCATACTGGTTTTCTTTTTTCTGACACTGCGAAGTAAACTCGACGTCGGAAACAGTTCTTAGATAGTATGGTCCTATCTGACAGGGGCGGGTGGGAATCATGATCTCTCTTGTGGGCGATGATTGCAATTTATTCCTGAATACGCGCGCGAACCAAACCATATCCCAAGTGACTCCGTATGAACTCCGTATCTATCCCAATCAAAATCGAGCGAACAGGAAAGACCGACTTCCACACCCGCAAATTTCCCGCAAGACAGGGAGCCTTCGGAGACCATAATTTAAAACATAATGGCGTCTGCCTGCTCTCTTTGTCTGAGTTGAATTAATAATATTTGTCGCATCGCGGAGTGATTCACTTCGCTCTCCGACGTTGGCTTTATCAGTCGATTAGATTTGCAAAGCGCAAGACGTCACCTTCTCCACAGAACGACTCCGAACCAGTAGCAAGTTGGCTAAAAAATGTGTAGTAAATGACACGAGTACAAGTTTGTACTACGATAATCACCGTCGCTCAGAGATGTGGAATTTGCTCCTAAGAAGCAGACTCAACATACAACATGCGAGGTACGAGCACTCTATGTTGTAGCGTCTAGACTCAACAGTCTCTTTCGTTTTCTTCTATCCTGCCAAGCGAGTGAATGTTGAGCAAATTATGCTTTCCTTGTAAGTATAGCGTACCTGCATGCCCTGACCTAGGAGTTGGCTTCCCTTTTTGAGCACCGCAGCTTGAAGGCCTTCTGCCTCCTCTAATCTGCCTTGCTTGGAGTATGTGGATGCTAGAATATGCATCGCGGTTAGTGTATCGGGATGCTCTTCCCCTAGAACATCCCTTCGCCTCTCAAAGACTACAAGCTCGAGCTCCTCTGCCTCTTTCAATTTGCCTTGCTGAGAGTATGTGGATGCTAGGATATGCATCGCAACGAGTGTGTCAGGATGATCCTCCCCCAGCGCACTTCTTCGTGTCTCGAGAACCGCAAATGCGAGCTCCTCTGCCTCCTTCAATTTGCCTTGCTGAGAGTAGGTGGATGCTAGAATATGCATTGCAACGAGTGTGTCAGGATGATCTTCCCCCAGCACATTTCTTCGCGTCTTGAGAACCGCAAATTCGAGCTCCTCTGCCTGCTTCCATCTTCCTTGAGCGTGGTATGTCGATGCTAGAATATGCATCGCAATGAGTGTGTCAGGATGATCTTCCCCCAGCGCATTTCTTCGCTTCTCAAGGACCACAGATTGGAGCTCCTCTGCCTCCTTCCATCTGCCTTGATTGGAGTATGTGGATGCTAGAATGTGCATTGCAACGAGTGGGTCGACTTGAGCGACAGGAACATCTGAGGGCGCAGGTGAGATTCCAGGCTACGAAATAAATGAGGATATTACTGTTCGAAATGGCTTCATGAATTTTCCGGAGTGTTACACTCATGGCCTTGACTGTGAAGTTGGTGTCAAGTCCAGCCATAAGCTGTGGACGTCAAAACCCACACTTTCGTTGAACGGAATACACGTACCACAAAATTGGCCCGTAATTCTTGGATTCGTTTTTGATGTCCATGGATTTCATCTGCTACATTGTTCAACCTGAGGACTTCTTTGAAACGCCCGCTGAACCCCCGAGGTTGCTCCAGCGTCTTGTTCACTGCGTTGAGGACATCTTGCAGAAGACTTGAAAAACGATATCAACAGGATATTAAGATAACGTTGAGTTGTGCACCTTTCGAGCTCCTCACAGCGGCCTTGAATTTGACTGCGGCTGTATCACCATGGAGGATTATCTGATCATGGACAATGACAATTATTTCGACGGCATTTTGACAAACATCTTTGAGGTCGTCCCGATTCTTCTTTACTTTCTGTGCGAAGAATCAGGTGTTTCCACGTTAAAGCATGACAAGAGCATACCTCGACTGTCTCTAAGAGAACCACTACAATTTTGAAAGCACCCTGCACATAAGGAACCGGCAGACATTCTGCAGCAGCTTTAAATGTTTTTGCAGTCAGCAGTGAGGTCGCCAGCCAGTCTGAGCTTGATCTGGAAGAAGATTTGGAGGTGGGAGAGGACATGTCGATGGAAACAGAGGTGCCCGCCTGTCATTGCACAGCCTAATTACAGCTTCAGGCTAATCGATGTTCCCAGGATCATGGGGGTCGGGCCGATGTGTATCAGCTTCTCTTTTCATGTTGAATTGCCTCAATACCTTCTTTGCGATCAATATGATTTCCCCATGGACGACTTGTATCACGTCCGCCTCAGTTGAACTTCAGGTGTGCGCTGACAACAGCAATTCTCGTCTATTTGGGACAGAATGGGACTTGGTAGCGGACGGTCCGCATCTGCTTCTCTTATCTTAATCTCGATAATCAACCCAATTCTCAGCTGATTAGCTTTTTTTTTTTGACTCCGTTATCCCACCGGCCCGAGCACTGCCACCTCGACAGCGATCAGTGGCGGTGCTCTATCTTTCTGTCGCCAATCGTTTTGGTACTTCCCTGACCAGGCCCTTATTGTGTCCAGGTTTACTCACTGCGTTCAGCCGGCACCTACGATCAACTGCTCATCTCTTGTCTGCGGCCTCGATGATAGCTTCGAGATTGTGCCAAGATTGTGCCCAGAATTTACGACATCCCGAAACTGGGCTAAACGAGGGCGAATCTGGACACGGTGCATCAAGAGTGCCCTCTGATCTTTGAACGATGTCAGCGAATGTATGAGTGTCGACCAAAGTACGGCCCTTCGAGGCCTCAAAACCAGGGCTGTGAGCCAGCACTTATAATGCTGTGATCTTCCCATACAGTTCAGCTTGGTCTTGCTGTCTATACCAACCGAGGTACGAGGAAGTACTGATATAGAGCGTCTGTCAAGAGAGACTTGTCTTGCTGATGAAGTTACATCAGAAAGTGACGGTTGATTGGAGGATTCAAGCTCTCTTTTAATTCTCATCGACCCTGCGTGCTACCCTGCCACCCACTATGATCTACTCCCGTGGCTCGTGTTGGCTCCCAGCATCACATTACCGTCATGAACAGACAGGGTGCACTGTCCTCTTTGTATTCTTTAGCGCAGAGCGCTGACGTGTCCACTAGACGACTCACACCGCCACACTTGCTCCAGGAGTCCAGACTGCTCACCGCGGCGTTCTTTGTAGCAATTGGCATCCTCGCATCACGTATCGTAGCTAACCGCAAGGCTCCAAGATGTCTCCCCAGATGCTTGGACATCCTTGTCGCTCTCAAGACCTTGTGCGGCGTGATATACATCGCTGGCACCGTTGCCATACTTGTGTACGCTCAGAAGGAGACGACTGGGTGGCTTTTGCCGAGCGCAGGAGTGGCGGCGGCGGTGAGCTGAAATTCACTCAATCTATTTATCCACAACCAAGTCCGACTTGCTCTCCTAGATCACGTTTGTTGTCGCTTCTATATCCGAGCATTATCATTCTATTGCGCCGAGTACTCTCAATTCCCTTTACGCCATAATCGGTGCTGTCTTTTATGGGTATACCCTTCGCGGCTTCTACGAAATACAGGCGCCCTCGGCGTACCTATATTCCAACGGCGCCGCGGCCACATCCCTGTTCGTGCTCATCTTTCTCGAGAGCAAGAGCAAGCGCAGCTTGCTGATCCCGCTGGATCCCGTACGTCCTATCCTCTTCGTTCCCTTATTCGCGTTTGACGCGTTCCAGCCACCTGCATACGAATCGACGCTCTCCTTCCTCGTCAAGCCCTTCTTCCCGCACATTTTTCCGCTCCTCTATGCCGGATCTCATCGCCGCATCATGCTCTCCGAGCTCCGCGATATCCCGCTCTACCTCAGGTCGGACCCCGCGACCGAAAAGCTTCTCGCTGCGCTCGCGGTCGAGGACAAGAGCAATGACAGGTATCTCATCAAGGTGCGACTATGCGATGAGTTTCAGAATATCCGGTTTGACCCTACCATGCTACATACAGAGCACTTTCCGGGCGTTTAGCAGCCACTTTCTGGGCCCCGTATTTCCCCGGTTGCTCGTGCTGACCGGAACATTCGGTATGGTTTTCTCAACAGTCGTCAACGCGGCACGCATGCCATGCTGACTATTTGAATCTAAGCCCAAGTCAGCCTTGTAGAGGCAATGCTCTTGTATGTCTCCGACGAATCCATCCCAAAGGAGCGTGGAATCCAGCTGGTTGCGGGGTATTTCGTGGTCTATGGTTCCATTATCTCCTTCTGCTCTTGCAATCCTGATTTCTGAAGTTATAAAAACGCAGTCTCGTTGGCGATCTCGAACTATGTGTACTCCGAAAAGGTAAGAATGTTAATACGGATCTTATCTTGGGCTCAATTGTAATTTCTTTTTGAAATTTGCCAGCTCAACGCATTCATGGTCCTCTACCGCTCGGCGCTCACCGGCTCTCTGTATGCGAAAACGCTCCGGCTGACGTCCATGGCGGCGCGTGAACTTGGGCAGGTCCGCAGTTTTTATTCCCCTCAGACGCTCTATACGTTCTGATGTTGATACAGGGCGCGGCGACGACGTACATGTCGGTGGACGTGGACAACGCCACGTCAGGCTTCCAGACGCTACAAGACCTCTGGGCCGCCGTGCTGACCATCGTCATCGCCTGCACAATGCTTTGGTACAAGGCCGGCTACGTCATGTTTGCGCCGCTGCTCTTCATCGTTACGCTTATTGCATTTACGAGTACGTTTTATTTTATTTCATTTTTGGACTGCATCCCGCAGCCGGGTCTGGGCCTGAATTGGTTGCGATGGCAGGTACGACTAGCCGCTTCGTGGGCGCTGCGCAGAGGGCATGGCTCGATGCGATGGAGGTGCGGATAAGGCTTCTCGTACGTCGACGTCGACGTCTTTCTTTTTTTTTGGCGGCCCTGACCAACCGTGTATTTAAATCTGAACAGACCTCCGTGCTGGGTCAACTACTCCCATAAAACTCGGCGTTTACGAATCTGCGCTCGAGGGTAAAATCAACGCGCTGCGCGCACTCGAGACAGCTGCGCTCAAAGGATATTTTTATTCCATCGCCGCTGCGGCTACGCTGTCCAACGTCGGCGGCAGCGCGTCGTTCCTCATCACCCTCGCGGTCTATGCGTTCATGCTTTCGAAGGGCTGGGGAGACCTCGAGCCGCTGGACGTCAGCCGGATCTTCACGTTAGTTTGGACCTTCGTAAAATTGGCGCAATTGACTCATTTGTTTGTGTTTTCAGGCTATTGGCGATCGTCAGCCTGCTCAATGGTGCGCCCGAACCGGCTTACATCCATGGCACGCAGGGCTCACAGGTTATTCTTTGATTTAGTGCCGTTGAATATGATCGGACAATCGCTGCCCACGCTGTTCGCGGCGTTCGCGTCCCTTCGGCGCATCCAGGGCTTCTTGCAGCTGCCCGAGAAAGACGAACCTGAATCTGAGGATGCTGTGGTGGAAACCAAATCCCCGACCTGGTCGATGTCAGCGACGACGGTGCCAAAGTATCGGCCTCCATCGTCGGCGTGTCCCTCAGCAGATGCACATTCACTTGGGACGACAAGGAGAAGACGCCTGTCTGGCGGACCTCACGCTCGACCTTGCACCGCGTGAACTTCATATGGTCGTCGGGGCAGTCGCCAGCGTAAGAATTGATAGCATTGATTATGTGATTAAATTTCAAAGCTCTGATGATGTGTTGCAGGGCAAATCGAGCCTCCTCATGTCAATTCTGCGAGAGACGACACTTGTGGAAGGGCCTGCGCGTCAATGCTCGCAAGGTACATGTGGAATCCGTCACATTTAATTCCACCTCTGAATGTACTCCATATCCAGATCGCGCTTGCGAGCCAAACAGCGTTCATCTTCCCGGAGTACTTTGCGCGCCAGTTGAGTATTGTTTTGGCCCCGCCTGGATTCCGTGCCCGTGTCAGTGCATGTCATAACATTTTTTCGCAGATATCCTCCTCGACAACGCGTACGACGAGGTCTTCTACGAGCGTGTGATTCACGCGTGCGCCTTGCGTCAAGATATTGAGGCGTTGCCGGCTCGGGACATGAGTAAACTCGGCGACAGAGGTATGCAAGCGGATTCACTCACCGTCGATGTGCTGACATATAGACATGTAGGAACCACCTCTCGGGCGGACAACGCCAGAGACTGGTGAGTTGGCATTATGATTTATCGACGCCACTCATTCTCGGGTATTAGGCAATTGCGCGCGCTGTGTACGCGCGAGCGGATCTCGTATTATTGGACGACGTGTTTAGTGCGCTGGATGGCGAGACTGAGGCACACGGTAAGGAGACACATCACATCTTTATATGCGCAACCCACGTATCTCGTCCCCAGTCTTCTCATCCCTGTTCGGCCCGGATGGCATGCTGAAAGGAAAGGTCAGTACCCACGCTGACGTGCAATGGGAGCCATCGGCTTACGAGTTTTAGACTACGGTTCTCGTCACACACGGCGTGCATCACCTCCCCAGCGCGACAAGGTGATCGTCATAGAGGCGGGGAAGATCACGCATTTTGGCTCGTTCGAGGAGGTGCGTGATGCCGGTGCAGCGTTTGCTGCTTCCAACTCGGCGGGAGACGCCGCACACTCGCAGGTTGCGGACAAGGAGAGTGCAACCGAAGCCACCGTGGACGACGAAGAGGAGGACGAGGAGTTGCAGTGGACGAATGAGCAGGCTTCCCGAACCCGCGCGTATGCATTTTACATGAAGTCCACAGGGGTCGTGCGGGCTTGTGGTTTGTTCGCGCTCATCACGATGTGGAGCGGGGTCGGTATATTCTCAACGGCGTACTTGTCCAGTACGAGTTTATCTATTCTGTATCTCCGGGCTGTATCATCGAGCGTCTTTTATAGTGCTTGCATCCTCATCGGGCCACCTCGGTCTCTGGATCGCCGGATATGGGGCTATTGTCGCCACTAAGTATGTTTTCTTTGCTTTACTGTACGCTATTGACCAAGGCTCCTTCCAGTACCCTGCTCATGGCGGTCACCTTCATCTACTTTGGATACACCCTGTCAACGTTTACTTCCCCTCACATCCACAGTGTATATTGGAATTTTTCGATTTCTCTGAACTGTTGCTGAGATCATTTCCAGGCCGAAATTGCCGGCGTAATGGGCTCTCCAATTTCCTGGATCACCAAAACTCCGGTCGGCAAGATATTAAATCGGTATGCATAGTGCGTCCGTAGGTTCCCGACGATACCGATATATTGATTTTCAAGGTTCTCTGGCGACCTTCAACACGTCGATCTGGGGTTTCCCTTTGCCTTCCTCAATTTCTCAACAAACTTCCTCAGCACCTTGGGTACCTTTGTGTTCATTACGTTGGCAACACCGTTACTCGCTTTCGCTCTGCCCGTTCTAGCCATCTTCGGGTGGTACCTTTTGAGATTCTATCTCGCGACGAGCAAGGTATATCTCCTGAACTTTTGAACAGATATGCCTGTTTCTCATGACATCTTAAGCAATTGGGTAGAATTGAATCTGCATCAGAATCTCCGGTTGGTTTCTTAAGGCTCGTTCCATGACATGTAGCTAAAATGCCTCTCAGCTTTATACACTGTTCGGAACTACGGTTGCTGGGCTGATCACCGTGAGGGCCTATGGCGCACAGGCCTTTTTCCGGGCGCAGAACGCCGCGTTCGTTAACGAATCCCAAGGGGCCGTTCATCACCTCTGCGTTGCACAACTCTTTCTTCGCGTGTTTTTGTTATGGTTCCAAACGATCCTCGCATGCAGCGCCGCACTGCTGACCGTGTGGCTCAGAGATACCATGTCTGCACCACTCTTGGGTCTCTCTCTCACGAGGTCTACGATTTTTGTCGTCGATTCGAGCGATTTTTGATGGAATTCGTTTCAGATTGGTATCCCTCGGAGTTTCAATGACCTATCTTCTCAACGCTTACGCCTCGGTTGAGAATGGAACTGTTGCCATTGACAGGATCGCCGAGTTCGCCCAATTGCCGGAGGAGGAAAAGACCTCACGAACGAGACTTCGATCACGATTAACGAAGCCTGGCCGTCTACGGGAAGCTTGACCTTCTCGGACTTTTCCATGAAATATCGGTATGTACCTCTGACCCATATCGTTCATGAATCTTATCTGCACGTCATTTAGTGATGAACTTCCGCTTGCGCTTAAAAACCTCTCTTTCGGCGTACAGGGCGGGCTCAAAATTGGTATCTGCGGCCGGTAATGATCTCTGGTTTTGATTCAAGTGACCCCTGCTGACCAAAGTGCAGCACTGGCTCTGGAAAATCGTCGACGGTATTAGCGCTGTTCCGAGGCATTGATCAGCATCTCGTCACCGGCAAGATTGTCATCGATGGCGTTGATATTTCGACTGTCCCTCTTCACCATTTCGTGAATCAATGAGGTGCGTCGTCAGCACAGTCATCGATCAGTTGATTTTATTTTTTGTAGTATGTACTCAAGACCCGTTTCTTGGCATGGATCCATCCGCGAGAACCTCGACGTCACCAACGCGTGCACCGATTCCGAGATTTGGGAAACTCTCAAACTCGTCGAGATGTATGACGCGGTATCTGCGTTGGTATGCATATCACGCACCCTTTTTGTGGCTTTCACTGAGCCATCTCAAAGGACGATAAGCTGGATCATCTCGTTGTCGACGAAGAAAGCTTCTCGAAGGGTCAGAGACAGCTCCTCTGTCTCGCCAGGGCGCTGCTGAGAAAAAAGAAGATCATCGTCCTCGACGAGTCTACATCAAGGCAATTGAGTTTCAGTTTCATCCAGCAGTCACTGATATGATTTTGAACATTAGCATGGATCACATCACAGATGAGAAAATCCGCCATGTCGTCGATACCCAGATGCAGGGCCTGACTGTCCTGGCCATAGCTCATCGTATATGTGGGTGTTCCGACCGTCGGATTACCTGCGCATCTGACCTTTATTATTTCCCAGCGACCATTGTCGACTATGACAAAGTATGTGTCTTCACAAGCGCTAATTCATACCACTTACCAGCCTGCCTAGATCATCGTCCTGGACAGCGGTTCCATCGTCGAATTCGATGACCCCAAGGTTTTGCTTTCCAATCCCGAGTCGCGTTTCGCTCGGCTTGCTGCAACTCAAGGTATTTACCATCCGGACCTCGTTCCCAAGGACTTGGCGGTCAAAGAGCTTACCGACGGGACGGTCATGGTGGTTACGGAGGATTTGGTAGACATTTAAATTTAGACTGTCGTAGTCCAATACAGCGGATGTCGGTTGAACAAGTGGAATACATTTACGGTGACCGTGCAGATTGATAGTCGATTTTGCACGCAAGTTACGAACTTTAGAAATGGCGCTGAGGCCTGAGCTGGACTGTTGGTGCGTGCCCTAGCAGGAAATTACTTCGACGTTCCGAGAGATCTGGAGTGATAGTGATAGTGTCGACCTTGTGGAATTCTCCTGCTTCGAGTGCCTTATTCCTCGTGTGGACCTTGCCTTTCTACTACTGGGATGCTACCAAACTCAATGGCCTCTGACGTCGTTTCATAGGACTCCTGGGCTTATTTCCGTCTGCACTTTGATCCTGTATATACACTCCAGTCCATTATGGTTCTCGTCTCCGTTCGTTATATGGGTACAGCCTCAGACTATTATGATATCCTTGATTCTTACCCTCTCTTAGCAGTTTGTCTTGGGTGGTTGCATTCCGACTCGGCAGAGTCGGAGATACACAGGGATCCTTATCCCGCGCGCTGATCATGAATGCGGCTGTTTCAGAGCTCACCGCCACTCCGTGCTTACATCGACCTCCGTAACACACGCAAGTCTTCACGTATAAATACCACGCCCACAGCCCATTCCCTCGCCCCTGCGACGATTCTCAAGATCTTCCATCGGATTCATTCACCACATTGGCAATGCGTTCCGTACTTGAAACCTTTGCTTTTACGTTACTTCTCGTATCATCTGCCATCGCCCAGGCTACGAACCTCCCACAATGTGCGGTAGGGTGTGCAAGAGCGAACGCGATAAAGGCCGGGTGTGATCTGTGCGTACAATCTCCATTCTCCTCAAGGCGTTAACCTTTGTTGACCCCCGAACTCGCTCCTTGCCAAAATCTAGATCAGACACCGCGTGTCTGTGCCAAACCTCCTTCCCGGCGAATGTCGTACAATGCACTCGTACGACCTCATGTTCCACTGCAGAGCAGGCGCAGGTCAGCGCGATCCTGGCGGCGATGTGTGCTCCCTGTAAGTCAACGTGCCGTCCGACTTTTTTGTCTTTTGCTGACCTTTCGATTAGTCTCCTCCGGTGCGTAATATTGATTCGATCTCGCCGCAAGTATTCATTCGGCACTGAAGGCTCGCGTGGAGAGATCGCCTCTACCACATCTACTATAATAACTCACAGGTCCCGTTCATCCAAGTCCGCTACATCCCCCAGTCCTTCCGCAGGCAGTGCACAGCGAATTTAAACACAGCGCCGATGGAGGTGGCATATGTGAAGCCCTGATCAATGACTTCGGTGGAGACTCCAGTATGCGATATTGAGTATATTTTCATGCCAAATCCATTGACTCAAGATCACGTACAGAACACGGCGGGCACGGCGCTGTATGATGCGGCAGTGAATCGGCGCTGCCTCTCCTAAGTGATTGGAAGGCTATTCAGCCGGATATCGCCTGTTCGATTCGCGCCTGAGTCGTACGGTGGTCATCCTTTTGTTCTTAGTTGTTCTCCAATTTTCTCTGTGGCTGTGAATAGAATATTATGGTTCCCGTATGGGTTCTGGATTTTACTACCAGGCCCGCCCTGCTGCTCCACAGAGACCGATACTAGTACGCCCCTTGTGTGGAAGAAATTCCCTAGTGTGGGCTGGGAATCAAGGCCTGTCGATACTTACTCCCGTAATTTTTCTTCAGCGCGAGTTTGAACCGCTATCGTGTTTCACTAGCGCGCGCTGCGTGTACTGTACTATTAAAATCAATTCGTCAGTCACGCGTCACGGGGGTGCTTGACGTGACGAATTTTGGAGCCTTGTCACGCATCACGGAGGGTCTTGACGAATATACTTTTCGTCACAGTCGGTTCAAAATTTTGGTTCAGGGTTGCTCTTAGCAAGTTTCCCTAGCTGCAGACACTCTCCCTACAATTTTCTCGCCATTCTCAAGGTTTCTTGTTTCATACTTCACAAATATCGTGCTTCAGACCAAATTCAACCGAAGTTTAACGGTGAAAATGGATTTTTTCCTGTTCAACAACAGATTTGCTCAGATAAATTTCTCAGATGATTCCTAAGTCATCCTAATGGGTATTCTACATTCCTTGCAGCCCCTGGAGTATTTCCAGTGGTTGACGAAATTTTGGGGGTTGTCACGCAGCTCGGGACCCTTTGACGAATTGACGAAATGATATTTCGGGTCACGCGTCACACCCCTTGACGAATTGAATTTAATAGTACAGTATGGCTCAGGCTTCTTCTTTGACAATTGAAGCTTGTTTTATTCTTGTCTTTTCTATACATGGGTTCGTTATCTCAGATTCATTGCCAGTGCTGGACAATGGCACAACCACCCCCTTTCGGCTAGTTAACTGGTGACCGTCGCAGCACAGCCTCTCTGGTGGCAGAGCTTTCTTTCACCACGACTCGGGCCATGGACACTTCGGCGCCTGCTTTTTCTTTGAACGACCTTCCAGTCGAGCTTCTGCTCGAAATGATCCAATATCTCACCTACTCCTTCGACTTTCTCTGTCCCTTGTTGCACCAGAGCCCTATCCAACAAGATGACAGACGCCAGGCCTTGGGTTCTCTGTCTCAGAGCTGTTCAGTGCTCCGAGAAGTCTCTCTGCCGTTCTTATGGGAGAGAGTTGACCTGAGCAGACCAAATTTCCAAGCAAATTGCGTCGCTGCACTAATTTTCCCGTACATCAAGTGCGTCCACTCCTTTGCATCCCCCCCGAGCTGGCTTCCCTCATAAGCACTGTTTACCGTAGATCCGTACACATATCAATGCTAAAGTGGTCTCTCGCTGAAGCCGAAGCGGTTCCCCTATTCGTGAAATTCCTGGGTGCGCTACCAAACCTCCTCAGCCTGCGGATCTACCAAGTACCTCCGAGCATCGCGCCAATCCTCTGCTCTGCATTCGCTGACATGTCTTTTCCCCTCGTTAACTCCCTATCGATTCAAGAGGAGATTCATGCCATCCTCCCTAGATTTCCTAACATAACTATGCTTGCGTGTCGCATGATCTTCCCGAACAGCAGGGTGCTCACGCTCGCGAAGGCGTATCTCCCGCGCCTCGAGGCGCTCGTGGGGCTGCGTATACAGGACACTGCCGTTCTCACCAAGGAAGCCTTCGTCGAGGGTACATAGTCACGACTCCCCGCTCCGTTCACCAGATGCTGACCCTGCTCGCATGCGCAGTGCTCGTCCGCAACTTCCCGCAACTTCGCGCGGTGTCCATTGGGAACCCGCTGCCCTGCGATTCCGAGGTGAAACGCTACTTACATATTTGTTGGGGTGCGCGCAAAACGTCTCGCCACCCATGATCAGCGCATCGAGCGACATGAATATCGGATACGCCCGGTGGAAGAGCGAGAGCTCGCTCAGGCGGGTGAGCCCACGGAAGCCTGCCAGAACAGCCTGTGTCGAGCGGGTATCAGCACACGCGCATCTCGGGCCCGCGACGCGAAGGTTCTCCGGGTTTGGAGCTCCGATGGGCTTGCGGGGCCGTGCCTGGTTCACGAGGAGCGTTGTTAAAGGGATACTTCATGAATGTGGGCTGCGGCACGAATTCTTCCTCGAGATTTTTGGACTACTGCGATTATAATTTGCCAAATGGACGCAGTTGTGACCCGCCCATTAGCGAACACGGATTCGAACACGCGTGCTTTCTCTGTTTATATCTGCACAGGTTTTGCGCGGTGGGTAACGTGGTAACCATCTAACGTTCAAAGTCTCGCGCAGTCCCTGATGCCTTACTCAGACTTACCCTGTATCCCATTCTGCATTGTTATCCTAGTGAGCAATTTGTGCAATCTGTATTTCTCGCCGTCACGCACAATTACCTCAACCAAGTAATTCAAATACTTTTCGTCTTCGAAGAGGAGTCGTCAGTCCCTTTGGCAACTGTCCTACCCCTCTGTGCCAGATCCAACTGTCCGGATAAAATTTCGGGAAAAAATCAGATTCAAAAGTGGCCGCAGCGCGTCTTGTTGGCCCAGTGACCGCCCATAAGGCCTTGGGTGGAGGTCTCAGGATCTCCAAGGCCTTGGCTGATTTTTCCCACGCATCCAGGCGGTATCAAAAACAATAAATGTAAGCTTTAAATCTACTGATCTCATCCGAGTCAATCTCAATGGCGCCATCGTCGGGACGCGCATCCTCTTTGTCTGCCAGTTCCTGCATCAAGATCTTTTCCTCTTCCATGACCCGTGCAGACGCCTTGCGTGCGCATGGTTTCTCTGCCCCACCGAACAATAGCGCGCGCCGACGGAGAAGAAAAGATGGGAAAAATAAAATGACATACTGATATTCACGTGATGCTCTAAGGCTTGGCCAAGGGCGGAACTTCCGGCCGAAAATCGCCAAGGCCTTGGTCAAGGCCTTGTTAAGGGCTTGGAGTTTTAAGGCCTTGGGCCTTGGGCGATCACTGTGTTGGCCTCTCGGGTCTTGAAATAGAGCCTAGGCTCTCAGTCTCAAATACTTTTGACACTTTTCAACTAATAAATCGATGTCGGTATGGATGGGAGCTAGTCTCCAAAGAGATTATCAGGGCCCAGGGGCGGTTCCGAATGAAAGCCGAGAACGGGGATCAACCTTCTGTCATCTGTCAATATCATCGGGATCATGATTATCAGCCATCGAGTCCTTTTCCTCTTGCCACACAGTACGCTCTTTTTCGCGGATGGCTGGTCCGATTTCAAAACGTTGTCATTTCTTTGGCCTGTGATCGTCGAGTTGGGAGTCGAGGCCGAGTCGAGGCTCCAATGCACATTTGTGAATCCATTGCGGTCACAGTGAAAACCCTGAGGGCCGTTGGTGCGTCCCATCACTTACCTATTTATGCTACCTGCGTATTTCAATATAGCTGGATCACTGATAGTCACTGATCCTGGATACTCTGACGACTGCCACAATTGACCACCACAATCAGATCGCGATGTATAAACAGACCGGGGGGACCCCGAAGAATCGAAGCATGCGCTCAAGACGGTCCACATGGGATTCCCTGAGATATCTGCCAGTACGTCGCATGAGTTCATCGGCACCCTAGATCCGCTGCACATCTTCCGTCCACTTGTACCTCAAGAAAATGAAGCTGTGAGGCGCAACGCAGCATCTGTTTCTGTGGCGACAATGCATCGTCCTTGCGGTAGTCACCTGAACCCTGGCCGTATTGCACCGCAAATTTCTCAGACTTGTCTGCCTTTTGAACTTGTTTCCGTGACGACCATAATGCCATCTGATCAATTTCACAGGCACTCCGTTTTTCAGCATCTCACCAATCGTTTTGTTGGCTCTTATCTTCTAAACCGCTACCTTTTCTTCTTTTTTCTTTTCTTTTGTTTTAACCCCCTTCAAAGTCACTGGTATGACTTACGACGATGGATTCGTTTGGACTCCGGCATTGGTTAACCTCTCGTACGTCAAGGTTGGTCTCTGTATTCCACAGATATTTACGAAGTCGCTTGCAGCAACCAACTATGGGGGATAACAGCGGCGGTCGGTGCGGCCCTGTGCGGCGTTGTCCTCATTGTAATCGGGGTTGTCGCTTTGAGCCCAGTCGCCCGGCCCCATCTTGATCGAGTCAGTTTTCGGATTCTGGTGTGTACACTAGCGGCCAAGTAAGCCTGCATGGCCTCCTGAGCTTTCATCTGACTGGCGATGCTTCAGCACTGTTTTCGGGATCACAAATGCATTGGGTGGGACGTTCACGGGCCCAACTTGGACTTGCGGCCTTGATATATTTTTACTCCAGGTGAGTGAAGTTTTGTACGGTGAAGGACGGGAGCTTATCCTTGACTGAAGCTTACCTTGGAGATGTCGAGTTTCCTTCTTTTCTGTGTGGCTCTCAACCTTCAGTACGCCAACATTGCCCCTGCATATCGATGTCCTGTTAATCCATTCATAGGCTTGTCGTCCTTCACGGAATCAATGGTCGGAAGCTGGAGAAGTACTACATTCTCGGCTCGGTTATCATCTCACTTGGTTTGACCGTTCCCCCATACGCGTTGAACCAATACGGGTACGTGCAGACTCATTATCCTGAAGTACTACCATTGAGGCTTCCACTCACAGCTGGGATCCCCTTGTTCAGGACTGTTGGTACTCAAACGATAACCCCAAGCAGAGACTCGCCTGGCAGGTATGCGCATATACAATTTACGTCTCAATATTTCATTCCTCCGTCAGATCGGAACTCAACTGTTCTGGACATTGCTCACCGTCGCCGGCGAGATCTTCTGCGCGCTTGCCGTTGTAATATATTTGGTCCGACATCAGGTGCGCTTCACCGACGTCCCACTGCGATAAAATATTTACCGGAGTTCTTGCAGCGCCAGAAAAGCCGTCTCCTGGCAGGCACTGGCTCACAAACACGCTCTCGCTCCGGGTCCATTATCCTCAACGATCCCGTCTCCAATGCGAATATCTACCGAGGGGTCATCCTCCGCATCAGTACGATATCTTTCGCCCGTGGAGCTCGTAATTAATGCCACCGTCACAGTCCTCTATCCGATTGCCTCTGCATTGATCAATCTCACGAGTGTTGCCTGTGTCATTCATGCTACACAGCAGGACGGCGTCCACAACTGGACGGATTATCAAGTCCTTCTCCTCAGTGAGTTTTTGGGTCGACCTCGAGCTTTCATTCACCTTCGTTGGATAGGCGACTTCGTTTATGGCGGCCGCTCCGTATTATATGCCCTTCTTGCGGCTACCGATCCAGTGAGTCCCACAGTCCGAAATATGCGGCGGTTACTCATGTAATTCCAGGCCCTCGTCCGTGCTATTCGCGCCTGGTTAGCCAGCCGCGGCCTCTATTCCTCGTCTGGCACAGCCTCTGTTGCAAATGAGAAGCTCAGCGCACCTTCCGCAGACGTCAAGAATCCGATTTCAGTGCACATCGAGCTCTCGACCGTGTATCAGAACGACAACGGCGCCGTTATGGTTATTGAGGACCCGCCCATGAAGTATCCGGCGTCCGAGGACGACTACGACAGCTTCGGTGCGGCGCTGAAGCCACAGAACGATATCGAGGCGTCGCCGCGGGAACTTCCACCACTGCCAGTAGAGGAGCGCAACAATGCCCGCGTCCATGAAGATAGCGTGCGCCGGCAGCAACAGCTTCTTGCGAGAGAGCGAGAGAGAGAGGAATTCCAGAAACGTATTTAGGACTCTGCATTCTTCGGAGATTATGGGACAATATGTATCTTTACCACGCTCGTTGGCTTGAGACCTAGTGTATTGTATTTGGCGCTGCACATATTATGTACATTTAATTCTATTGCTCACTTTGGCTTTTTTTCTCGAAAAATGTACGTAAAGACAAGAGCCTTAGCCGTGAACCCGCGCGTCGCAGAGTCTACTCATGGATGCAAGGATCAACTTTCTGGCTGCGCAGGCGGGGCAAAGACCTGATGGTGGTGCAGAGGTGGGATCCCATTTGGCGCCTTCCCCTGAGGAAGTTAAGCCGGTGGGGACGGGAATAGTGGGCGAGGACTGCCTTCCCGAGGATCTTACATATATCTTCTCCCATTGTCCTTATCTTGCATTCATCCTGCTGCGACCCTCTTTGGATGTTCAGTGCCTGAACGATGGGTCATTGGTCAAATTAATTTTGATATGCATTCCTCACACAGCCCAAGGAGATGATTGTCAGTTGATTACAGGATAAGGATAATAATATTATACTCCGCTAGGTCCCCTTTCGGAACGTGCGGAGTTGTAGTGCATAGTACATTGGCCTAAATATGTACTACCACTACGCCGCAGCGCACACACCGTCGACGAGCTCACCGCTTTTAAGGCTGTCGATCTCGGGCACGTACGAAGCAGTGAGAAAGTACACTGACCTTCCTGTGTGATACCAGAAAAAACACACATCTCCCTGCACCCCAAAACAGTACAATAATTGTCGCGAGATTTGTCTGATAAATGTCAGGGGTCAGTCATCTATGTGAGAATGAAATTGCAGCGCATGATCAAACAAAAAATCACACAGGCGTGCAAAGATCCGAAACCCAAACTTTGGCGACTCTGGTTGAGGTAATTAGATAGAGACGGCAGAGTCCGAATAAATAAAAAGTTCGGCGATTATCCCGGCGTACAACGCAAGCTAAATTACAGCATCAGCTCGGCATATTGGACCTAAGTCTAAAATAGCAAACCTCGGTCGACGAAGCCAATGTGGTGCCTGCAGGGTCATCCGAGTTCAATGTCACATCATTGACAGATTCAAGGGCAGCCATCATTAATGTGGAGCGCCTCGGGTACATCGCAGGGTTCAGGGCCCTTATGTTACGATGTCCGTACTTCAGGCCCTTGGACCTTGCTTGGGAATCGTAAGATAACTGGTTGCTAGCTATTCCCGAAATTCGTGCGCCCGCCGTGAACGGAACTTGAACTAACAACAAATTTAGAATATTTATCTCGGCACCTTTTTCTACATGATCTAATTATAAGGCCAACGGCACAGACCGCCGTATCTACGCGTGGCCGTTTGTTTGGAATACCGGTGTGTGGCAGTTCATTTTCAAACCCGGTATTTTACCATTCAGAGCTGGCTTTCTTTTGGAGGAGTTGGTGAGCGGTGCTTCTTGGACGCTGAACGCCTTCTCGATCCTCCTAAGCGCCAACTGCAGGTGCGGGATAACAACAAATTCAGTTGAAACAAGAGATTGTATGATACGCGTCAACTTACAGTCATCGTGCTGCGAGGTTGAGTGAAGATAAGCCGGAATCGAGTGGGGATCGGATCAGCCATGAGGTTGGTGGGTTTCTGAAAATAGATAAGCTTGACAGTCCGTCGAGTCAGGCGAAGACACATACCATGAAGACCTTCTCTCTCAGCAACGCCGCGACGCCAAGATCGAGCTTGTCGATAGGACAGGCGCCCGGGGGAGAGATCCGATTCAGGAACGGCGCAAAATCGACCACCACGAACACCGCTGCGTTTGCGCGGGTGAATCTATCAACTATCAGGTCTGGACCAGTGAAATCAAAGCTGAGATTTGACGTACTCCAAATTGTGGAAAATCAACCACTCCGCAACGTACTCATACGCCTCGGCGAGCGCGGCGCGGTTGTCGGCGAGGAAGCGCTCGACGAAGGGTCGATCTTGGAGAACGCGCGCAAAGAGCAGGTCACTGACGGAGGAAATCGGCGTCGCATAGAAGAGCGGGCGGATGAGTTTGAGGAGGTCCGGATTTTCCGGGGAGATAAGGAGACCTACTGAATTGAAATTCAACATACTTTCTCCGAATGAAAAGACATAACCAACACTTGAGCCCGCTGGCGCCGAAATCTTTGGTCGGGCCAGCCAAGACGTGAACCCGCGACGGGTCCACGCCCATGGCCAGAAGATCAAACGTTAAAACGGATTCGAACTTCGCATTTTGGGCGGGAGGGTAGGCAGACTCAAATGTTGAAAGACCGTATACCTCATCAACTATGAGGTGGATATTGTACTGGTGAAAGAAAGATCAATTACAGATTTACGTCTCAGCGCTCGAAAATGATACCTTCTGGGCCAATAGCGCATATCCCTTGATCACTTCTTTGGGCACGACCTGAGGAATGGGGTTGTGTGGGTTGGGTATGAGCATCGCCTTAATCTTTATACCGAGTCTTTCGCTGTCAAGCAACTTTGACTCCAGATACGGCAAGACATCCATCGACAGGGAGTTGACTTTCGCGGGGATATCGGCCCTTATAAGCATTGCCAACGCCGGGTGCATAATGTCGCGCACATAGTCGTCTGTACACCGTCAGCATCAACCCAAAGATCCACGAGGTTATGCGAACCGTAAAATGGCTGGAACACACGGACAGTTAGGTTTCTGTCATCTGCATTAGAAGAAGAATGAACGCACGACACTCATCAAGACGCCCTCTCCTTCTCCGGCGAGTGCCCATACAAGTTGAGCCAAGAGTGCGCCGATACCAGGTCCAGTGACGGAATTTTCTCCTGGATGGGGTACAATCCTGTGAGTTTCAAACCACCTATGAATGACAGCCAGTGCACGTACTTGTAATTTCAACCCGAGGATTGAAATGGTCATTGATGTATTGGGGCAGGAGATCCTCTACCGTCGGAAGCGTCGTTTTGATCAGTGTTGCTCGGTACCTAAGGTGCTGAACGTGGAGCGTCCTTATAGGACGCGAGAAATGCTATGTTACCAATCAGCGCGCGAGTTCATCGAAGTGAGCACCCTACACAGTACCTCGATCAGGCGCTCGCTTAACAGAGTGTTCTCGGCAATTGAAAGATTTATGGTGCCATCAGTGTACAACTCAGGGTCGTAGAATGGACCTGCTGGAGGTGTGCTGAATGGAGTACCAATGAGTGAGACGAAAACCCGTGGATAAAGAGTCGATTGAGGACTGCGGTATAAAAATAACTGCGGTGGTCCTCAGGCGCTCCCCAATCGCCAGGAGGAAGTGATATCTTTGTGGCGCATGTCTTAAGTATGGATTTGAACCGGGTGACTTACTATGCATGTGGTGGGGGAAAACCCAGACGTTTCAGCGCGCGACTCGACAGGGGGGGAGATCCGACATGGGGGGGGGGAAGTGTACGAATTCCAGGGCCTTCTGGTCCAAGCTTAAAAGAAAGGACGGCATTGCTCTGCCGGCACTCGATGAACGAAAGGGGACGCTATTGATGGTATCTATTTTCTTTATATGCACATGTTTGGCAGTGTTAGTGACCTCCCACTTACCACCGACCAACCACCGACACGTTTGCTAAGTTTGCTTACAGTCGATGATCCTTCTCAGGGTTCCGTTGTTACTCAGCACGCTTTTTTCTATCTCTGCAGCTACCTCTACAGTTAACCTAGCCACTTTCACGCCGTTGGACGACGGAACAAGTTCCTCTACCGCGTTCTTGGCGATTCCTACCTCGCCGACGAGCTCGCCAAGTGTCTGTATTGACGCCTGCTTTAATAATGCAACGGGCTCTGGTAAACAAGGCGGTTGTGTCGGGTGTGTTTTGCTTTATCCAGTGTCCCACATGGCTGACTGCCTGTCAGGATTTCGGGTCAGTACGATTGCATCTGCACGTTCCCCGCCATGATGCAGAGCTTTGAAACCTGCATGTCGTCGAGCTGTTCGTTGGATAATAACACCATCCAAGAGACGCTGGGGAACGTGCAGCAGATCTGTGCTTCCTGTACCCCGGATGGCTGTAACACATGTACGTAGGGTTTCAGGACCTCCATATAGCCCTGATGGCTAACGTAATGAATGGATCCCTGCATAGTTAGCATCTCTGTCTCTGGAAACGGTGGGGGAACCGTGACCTTCCAGGCGCCCAACTCAACGCCGAGTGTGAGCCTCTGTTATAGCACCACGCAGTCGGCTTGGTCTTCGAGTAGCGGGAGTATGGGTGATTCCTTTGGCGGATTCGCTTCCGCGGGCCTCGTTCCGTGTGCACCCGCGTCCGAGAGCGGGATTTCAACGCCATGCTCGGCCGGGCCGCGCTCTCGGACGCCACCTCCCCTAGCGGTCCCAGCACGACAACCGGAAGCACATCGTCATGTCGACGTTTCGACGTATCGGGCGCTGCATTTTTTGCAGTTGCGCTTGGCGTAGCCCTTGTTTAACCATGCCTTCGACAGTTATCATTCTCGGCTGCTTTTGTACGTTGCGCTTTCTCGATATAACTGTTAAATACCCCCTACAAATGACGTCCGGCACGATTACATAGAGAATTCGCCAAGTCTCGACTCAAGTCGAATGAGCCGAAGAGGAGAGACGGCCATTGGCCACGTCCGACCAATTTTGAGCTCGGACGTGCCGCGTCGGAAGCGGTGGTAGGTAGGTAGGTAGAATTACACACACGTCCCGCTTAGGAACCCCGGCAGGATTTATCGAAGTTACAGCACAATGTGCACTATTGTCCCTGGACTCCTTCATATCCCTGTAGCCGAGCTCACAACCGCAGTTTTTCGACCCGTAAAGCCTACCCCTATGTACCACGCGGGAACACAGGCCGATGTATTATTAGCAAGCATCCATTGCGATTCCTACTCGGAGGTCGTGTGCTCAGTTCCCTTCACTGCTCCAGAAATATCGACCAAATCCGCTTGAAACCCATTCAGCATTAAGTAACACCCCGATGAGGATGGATTATTATTAAATTCCAAACGCCCGGCGAACAGCTTGGGAGACTTGTTCCTACACCCCACCGACCCTGGCTCTCCGTGACAGCGCGCTAGTTTAAAAACCTATTTGAACGCCCCTGCGTTTGTCCGTGTGTAAACCGTGGCCTTCAACGTATTATCACGTTTGCCTGCACAGGCACGTTTTTTTTTTTTTTTTTGGAGTGTTTGGTGCAACGAAACTCAGTCCGCTTGCGTGCTGGTTATGAGCCACGTTGTCAGCGGAAATTTGCTCAGGAGGAAATGCCGTTACGCGCCTATTCAAACCACTGTGGAACGCCGGCCAGAAGAAATTATCCTATATCGATCATAGGCAGCATACGCATACGCACTAAAACCCCCCTCGTGCATCCAGTTGTCCGGCAAGGAGGTAAGTAGACGACTCCCGGTGTTCAACATCAATTGTTTATTGAGTTCTTCTTATCACCAGCCCCCGGTCGATGATGATAGAGTGGACACTGGACAGTGTCATGAACTTCTGTGATACATTTCATTTGCCACTCTTCAGGCCACAGTGATCCTGCCGTAGTCTCGAAAGTTTTCTGCGGGTCCTCTTCCAAAGGTCTAACGCATCCGAAGCTAGGCCGCTGCTTACCGGTCTTTGAGACGTGGTCGCAGCATCTATAACTCGCGCGATAGCATGCAAAATTGGTGGCGCCGGCGCTTCCGCAAGGTTTACGTGTGTTACGATATCCGTAGTATACCGAGGACACGGAAGCGCCACTGATGCGGATGATCCCGACAGCTTGCCCGGAAGAACGTGATACGACTGATACCACGGCAGACGGGAGGCAAAAATTGCTGAAGAACTCAGGAATTGAGAATGTGGAGGATATCCACAGTCTGAAGTGCGTCTTTTGTCTTGGACACAGATGAGCTAATGGTTTGTTGGACAATAACCTGGTGGCACAAGTCGGGAACGAGCATTCTCACGTCGCAAGAGTCGTGGCGCTTCCGGGCCCGGCAAGATCATGCTGTGTTTTAACTTGCTCGAAGACATCGAGGAGCTCGGTGGTGATGGAATTGAACATAACGACAGCCGACCGCTATTCTCAATGAATATCCGAGTGACGAGCTTCTGCATGCTGTGGTGGAATTCCTCTATTTTGCATCCCAACTTTGCCAGCCCTCAACTTCTTCGCACTTCTGTACCTTACATTCGAACAATTTGAACACCGACTCGGTGGCTAATAGGTGCATAATCTGCAGGGGTGTGATCCTTTTTTAGTTGGACTGTCCTTGTTTCAAAATTTTTACTGAGCACCTGTTTGTCGCCGGAGAGGACTCCTTCACAAATTTGGTCCTTTCGTAATCCAGGTCTACGTGTAAATCTGCGCTTACTCTTTTGATGAACAGTGTTTATTCAGAATCCACCCTTGCTAAACACCGAACCGCATCTGAAAATGTTGGCCCGTATCCGATGGTCAGCAGAAGTCGTAACTCAGCTTCAGCCTTCAACAAACCGAGGTACGAGGCCATATATTGTTGAAGCGTCTGTCGGGAGAAACTGACTTCAGCCGTAATCATTATCCCATAATATTGCAGCCAGGTCAAGACCTAGGCGGACACTGACTCGCAGGCGGCATCACGCCGACCCTGTGCAGGGGACGTTGGCAGAAGTCGCCCATTCATAACCGGGACCTGATCATTCACACGTCCTCACACGTCCTCATGTAATATTTTTCTCAGGGGCGGCTGCGGGTATCAGTCACCTCCACGGCCCAACCATTCATTCTATTCTCTCTGAGGACTTCGCCATTTTATAGTCATTGCCGTTTTTGCCGCCCACGGACTGCAATCGGCCCCAGTCGGATCATCGGCTCCGACAGGCGGACTTCGAAATCGTGCCTTGAGCCGCCGTTCCGGTTTAAGATCTGTAAGCTGCCGGACATTTTGACTCGGAACAATCAAAACCGGCGTGATCTTGCCGAGCCTCGACACAAACACAACAGACTCATCCTGACCTTCTTTGATTAGACCTCTGGAGGTTCATATCTGGCCAGCACCAGAGCTTTGACCGTGTCTGTAGTGGATGCGGTGATGCGCCGCTTTCCCTCCCAAAGGTACAACATGTGATATGAGCACTATTGTTGTAGCGTCTCTCCGAGTCCGAGTCTATGAGAAACAAGACACTCCTTACAAACTCCTTAGACTAGGACCCATTTGGATTAGTGTATTGTACACGCAGGCAATCCAAGATGGGTGGTCCAATGCTCGTTCGATGCCTACCGCCCAGATGCGGAATATGGCCGTGATCCGTCGGCGGGCTTAGAAGAGTGCTTACTGTCCCACGACTTAATCAGCCAAAAGTACTTACTCAGCGATTGAGGTTAAAAGCGGGAACCTTCTAGCAACTTGTCCAAATCGCTCATGGCTCCCCAAACCAACGGTCGTGTTATCTTCAACTCCGTTCCAGCTGGTAAGTCACTGTATTCCCACCCGACCCCTGGAACTCGAGTGACAAGGCGTATGCGGGCAGATTACCCCATCCCCGGCGAAACGACGGTGTACGACACCACAGAGACCATCGATATCGAGACCCACCCGCTCAATGGCGGGTTTCTCGTGAAGACGCTGGTCCTCTCGGTCGACCCATACATGCGCGGGCGAATGAGGGCCCCAGAAACGAAATCCTACATAGTGAGTCGAGCTTGCAATTCATAATTTCTTAGTTCTATGGCTGATTTGAGGTAGCCTGGGTTCAAACCGGGCGAACCGTTGAGTCTTGCAACAATCCCCCAATGTCAGAGAATTGAATGCATCAGCATTGTCGGATTCGGTGTTGGCGTTGTCCTGCGCTCGGAGAATAGTGAGGTTCAGCCCGGGAAATATATTTATGGAGGAAACTTCCGTACGTGCGTTAATCCTCTCGGAATAATTTTGAATGACTTTGCATCCTCAGCCCATCAGGAATATTTCGTCGTTGCTGGGATGACAGGCTTTATATTCCTGGAGAAGAATCCCGATTTGCCGTGGACCGTATTCGTTGGCGCTGCTGGGATGCCAGGTACTGAAATTTATTCCTGTCCCTCGAAGACCTGAGTTGCTAACTGAGGACAGGAAAAACTGCCTATGGAGGCTGGAAGGAATATTCGCATGCAAAGAAGGTGGGCGCACTGGATGAATCTATTTCCCCTGATCTGCTACATCTTTCCAGGGTGAGACCGCCTTTATTACCACTGGCGCAGGTACGTCGCATACCTGGAGCTGTACCCTATTTGGATTAATCGTCTCACAGGACCTGTGGGCTCGTACGCACTCATTTACTCCCCGCGATGAAATCGTTTACATTTATCATGGAAACACAGGATGGTCATCCAACTCGCGAAACGCGACGGCCTCAAAGTGATTGCATCCGCGGGCTCCGACGAAAAAGTCCAATTCATGCGCGAGATCGGTGCGGATGTCGCGTTTAACTACAAGACGACTGACACGCGGGAGGTCCTGGCGCGCGAGGGGCCTATTGATGTGTAAGCCTCTCCCATCGTCGTGTGCCGCAAAATTGAGTAATGCGACAGGTATTGGGATAACGTCGGCGGGGACATTTTGGATGCGGCGCTGGAGTACGCGGCACTCTATGCACGGTTTCTCGTACGTCCCACATCCTTCACTCAGTTTTGCCTGTCTCTCAATCGCCGTTAGGAATGCGGAATGATATCCGGTTAGTTCATGCTTCCCAACCCACGCCGGACAATTGCTCACCCAACACAAGGTTATAACACCGGTTACCAGGGCATCAAGGTACATTATTATGTCTCTCTACAACCAGTTGACCGCTGATAGACTGACGTGGTAGAACTTGAACCAAACGTATGCGAAATCGCTCACGATCAGCGGCGTCTCGGTCCTCCGCTGACGCAATACGACGAGGAATTTTACGCCACAGTGCCGCGTGCACTCGCGAAAGGCGAGCTGAAGTATACGGAAGATGTGACATACGGACTAGACAAAGTAGGGGATGTCATACTTGCGGTGCAGACCGGGGCGAATAAGGCGAAGGCGGTGGTCGTCGTGGCGCATGAGTGAATTTGAGTTTTGGCACTCTAGCTCACTACTGTAATATTTGTATGTCGAATGGGTGTGCTTGTTTAGTCTGCATTGTCAATCAACTGATAGTCTGTATTGAGAGTCAGGTGCCCGCGCGACTCGAAAGCTCCTGAAGACACGCTTCCAAATTTAAATACAGAATTGAATGCATCATTAAATGGACTGTTCACCTAGTAACGAGCCTGGATGGCCGGTCTGCATTTCACCTCACATGAGCCAGACACATCAAGAATCAGATATACAAATACTCTGCAGACGCTAATGGGTAACCCCACTTCTGACCACGTCAAGATCGTATAAAACCAAATCATTGTTGCAACTAAATGATTTTACGGTAATTACGGCTCTCAATCGTTGTTGCCGCGTACACAGCTGCGATTGGCGTTGATATTGACAGCAATTTGAATGCAAAGCAACGCAAATCATGAAGTGCCGATACATAACCAGTCAGATAAGAAATTAGTAAAAACGCAATGGTCTTCGGAGATATGCATGCTATGGCTAATTGTTCCAAGAAATTACACTTTTCAGGTCGGAGAAGGAATATGAAAACTATGAAGCTTTAGTGCTCGAAAGAAAACTCCAGAGTCGTCGCGAATCATGTCTGACCCCCCAATTTGGACTGCGACAGCCGATCAACGAGTGGTTGCCCTCTGATCATGAGAAATCTACCTAGTGGTGAGATATAAAAGGTTGGAATTCTTCTGCTGAAACATTCGAACTCAACTGTGTCCTTACTACGCTATGCGCGCTACTTCTTGATAGTTGCGGTCATCGCAACTGTGCATATTCTCTCCGTTAATGGCCAAATTGTGGTCGCCCATTTTATGGCTCAGAATGCCTTCACCTATTCGCAAAGCGATTGGACCAATGATATTACACTGCGAAGGCAACTGGGATCGATGGATTCGGTGTGTATTACATGGCATCGGTCGATCTCAGTATTAACAGAAGCAACAGCGTTGAACATTGCACTTCCGGACTACGAGGTGGACCGTGTGGCAACTGCTTTTGTTGGTAAGCTCTGATTTAGTATCCATGTTGGGGGCTCAACACCACATGTCAACCAGCCGCAGAGAACGCCAACTTCAAGCTTTTCTTTAGTTTTGATATGTCGCGTTCATGGCAGCAGAGCGACATGTCAGTGTGGCGTATCCTTGGTATTTTGTGGTTTTTTTAACTTCTACCTCCAGGGCATCCATTGTAGCGACCCATGCAAGTAGTCCCGCGATGCTCACCTATAACGGCGGAGTTCTCGTCTCAACTTTCGGAGGAGAGGGTAACAGCAATGATTTTTGGGCTGGAATCAAAAACACACTTGCGGTTGAAGGGATCAACATCACGTTTGCCCCTGCGTTCATTGGCTTCAGGGATCCCAACCAAACGGGAAAGTTGCTTTCAAGTTTCCCCTCCATCGATGGATTTTTTAACTGGTGGTCATGGTACGTGTGCAGTATTACCACGTATCCCTGCAAACCGACTTCAAATGATTTTCGCAGGCCAGATGATGTGGATGCAACCCTTACCACGGACGTGGATACCGCCTACAAGAATGCTGCGCACAGTCGCGGCGGTCCATACATAATGTGTGCGTGTTCTTTGACAGTTTCAGAATCCACATCACATTTGAATTATAATTATTCCTTACCCTAGCCGTATCCCCGTGGCAGTTCAAGGACATTGATGTGAACAACTCGTGGGTGGAACTGAGTGACACCTTGTGGAACTATCGCTGGCTTCAAGCCATCCAAGATGTAAAGCCTGATATCGTCGAGATTGGTGCGTTGTAACCTTCGAAGTGCAACTCGAGGCTTCGTTGTTGACTATGCTTCTAGTCACCTGGAACGATTATGGTGAGAATAAACGCACTCTGCCGTGAATCTCACCCGGTATTGATTTGGAGTAGCCGAATCGCACTACATTGGTGACATCAACCCCAATGTCGACCTCGGGTCTGTCCTCTCTCGTTAATCCTCTGTGTCGCGTCCAAACCATCTGACCTAGATTCAATCAGTGAGGCCGCTCCGAACTATGTGAACGGATTCCCGCACGCTGCTTGGCGCGTAATTGCCCAGTACTATATCTCTTGGTACAAGACCGGAAAAGCCCCGACCGTCACAGTGGGTGTATCCTGTGCTTACCATCCGAAATATGATAAATAATTGCTTGCGGTCAGGACGATGTCGTCGTATTCTGGTACCGTGCCCACCGCAAAGCCGTATCGTGCAGCGGTGGATGGGCCCCGCGCATGGCTAGCTTCCCCGCGGACGCGGTCTTCGCTATGTCCCTCCTCGGCACCCCAGCAACCATCTCCCTCGATATAGGTTCTACACACACGAAGTTTAACGCAAGCGTTGGGGCGACACTCGGTTCAGTCAACTTCCCCGTGGAGGACTCGCAGATTCCATTTATCCAGATTATACGGAATGGCCAGGCAGTCAAGTCGGGATATGGGTCCGTGGCCGTCACGCAGAACTGCTCGTGGTATAATTTCAATCCCTTTGTGGGGATTGTAGAGTAGCTAGTTGCTTTGATATGCGGGGATTCGGGCCTACGAATCATGAGATCAATGCCACTGCGAGAATAGAGAGAATAGAGACTAGACTAGACTCGTTACCCTAACAGCGCATATCCAACGGGCGCAGTAGGTGTCCCTGAAAAGTTGGCCGTATCTTCCTACCCCTGTCTTCCTACGCGCTATTATGGAGTGGGAAGGTCTGACTAAGGGATGCAACTACGAGTGTCGCTGTGCATCCGCTGAGATGTCGAGGTGAGATCTGCGGTTAGGCCATGGTCTGTCATGAGGTTCCTCTGTAAGATGGGGAGTGCTCCGAGGTGGTCCGACTATTTCCGCACTTTCTGGTAGAATTGTGCGGCGGAGGGATACACTGCGTTGCCACCCTACGTAGACGCACCCCGGTGTACGTTGGTCTACGTCTGTCTACGTGCAGCTACATGTGTCGATCTTTGTCTACATCTGGCTATGTATGTGTACACCGTAATGTCGGTGTACATGCGGCTACGTCCGGCTACGCGGCGTAGACACGGTCCGTCTACCCGTCGGCTACGTATGTCTACGTGCGTCTATAGCGTAGATGCATGTAGACATACCTCGGTCAACTTCATAATGCTGTTCGCTCCCATTCTACATTGGGTTTATGTATCCAGTTCCGCAGAATTGGGCGAGGTATGTGTACATTTGTCTACATCGGTCTACGTGTGTCTACATCAGTCTATGTCGGTCTATGTACGTGGACCGAGGTAGACCGATGTAGACATATGTAGACATACATATGTAGACGAGCTATGTCTACATGATGTAGACATACGTAGACAAAGGGGTTCGTCTACCCTTTGTCTACAGGGATGGACAGACCCTCTGTCTACAAGGGGTCGGAACGCAGTGATAGGCTTCTCTGCTAGGTGGGGCCATGGATTGTGGTTACCGCCTCTGGCGTGGTCAGAAAAGTGGAGGCGCATTTCATAGGCGCATCTTCACAAAAGTGTTTTCTGGGGTCTAACGAGATATTATTCGGAATGGATGCACGGATGCTTCCATGGATGTGCTGTGTCTGTCATAATCCGTAGACACTTCCTAATAATAGTGAGGTTGAGCCTCATCTCGGGACCGTCTCCTGACCTATTCCTGCAGGGTGAAGTTCCTCCGAATCCCAAACAATCTGCCGTGCGAAAAATTGAACAACGTAGAAACAATGTCCATTCAACCGTCGAGGTCATATATGGAGCTTCACTAACCGGTTCGTTTCGTTGTAGGCACTGAGGCTTTATGTTTGAATCCCCGCTAATGGTTTTTGTGGTTACGGGCCAGCTGTTGTTCGTTGTTGTGTCTTAAATGTTTGGACATACAAAGCGACATACTTATCGCCTGCCTATTCTGGGGCTCTACCAACGCTAGGCACTTTGCTTGTTCTTTGACACCAGAGCACAGGTTTACCTCACAATGAGCTGCGAATCCGATAGTACGAGTATTAATATCCGACTAACTATTATTTCTATACCTCTTATTTCGATTGCGTTCCACCCCCGCTTCCAAAACATTGTTCAACCACGGCGCCGCGAGCCGAGGTCGTTCACCGCACAATGGGGCTGACGTGGGAGAACTTGCGAGCAATGTCCCCACGGAGCATGTCAATTGCGTGAGGGGCTGCATTTAGTGCCAGAGCAGCAGTAGCCTCGAGGAGAAATGCGTCCCTATCCGCGTCGCTGAAGCGGAAGGTACGAAGGACCTCGGCAAATTTGCCCGTAGGGCTCCCGCTGTCAGGATACATGAGCTACGTGCCGGTCAGCTTCAAGCAGCGTGATACTAATTTTGTGAAGTACCCGGAGGAGAGCGAAATCGGTGGGCGATGGCTGCGTATTGAGTTCGACCACCTTCGATGGGAGTTTCTATAGCGCATCACGCTCTTTGGATCAAACTGACAACAAAAAAGATAAGTCAACATGAGAAAGATATGCGGGAATTGTCTCTCACCAAAGCACCTGCCAGGTATTTATGCAACGGGATTGCCCTGGAACTCTGCCATTGGAGGGGACAGTGACCTCATGATCGAGGCCAACAAGGTGCGCGAGCTCATGATAGAGCACAGCATCCGCCATCGCCAAATCTTCTGGAGAGACTTTCGCGTCTTTGTTTTTGGGTTGGCCGCCAAGATAAGTTGTAGTCCATTTCTCGCCGCCGGCTACTCTGCCGGATCGTAGGCAAGTTTGCGGCAGTCAATCCCATCGAAAGACCAGCCCCAAGTGATGGATCCATCGGCCTGGATAATTGGGTCCCCAAAGGAAATCCGAACCTCGCACTTGTTCCGTGAGTCTGCGTGGTCAAAATCCCATCCGGTAATGTCGACGTGACGGAATGTCAGAGAGCTGTGTTCCTGGTAGCGATCGAGCGCAGCCCGAACCCGCTCCTTGCGGTACTCTGTCGCCTCCTCGGCCGTTCCCAAAAAGCCGTAGGTTATAGCCGAGTTGGGCGGCCAAAACATGGCATTAATAGCCATGGCACGTCGGATGTCCTTCAGGAACTCGCGCGACACCTTCGCAGCTGGAGCTCTCGAAATTAATCGGCACCACTTGTCTTCCGTCTCTAGATACAATTCCATGAATGAAAAGAAGGCTCAAACGCATGAAGAATAAGTTACACCTACTTAGGATTGGGGAATCGGTGGTGTCGGTGAGCGGCTCGGACATTGTGGTGTCTTGAGCATTCGATGTATTGTCAATATGTTAAATGTGGGAGGGAAAAAGTGTTGTAAGACGGATGCTCTTGCTGAATTCGTTCTGCGGGCCGAAGATAAAATGGCATCCGCTTTTATAATGGGCTGGACAGATTGAAAGGTTGAATCCAGCCGGAAAAACGAAACCGCGGAGCCGGCACCTAGGGACAATCAGTGAATGCCGGTGTCAATGTTTCTATTAGTGCCTCTATTTCAACCGGATTCGACTGATTCATACAGTCTTTAGCATGAGTGACAGTGAGATTCGGAATGAGTTCCTGACCCTGAACGTCGCCCGATGTCATTCAATTTTAATGAACTACGGTGTTTAACAATGCCGGAGTACCCAGAAGGCAACTGACCGTTCCATAACCACCGTTAAAATTTAGAAGATAACACAACAAGTTCGTGGTACTGGACCCCGCCAAAGTCAACGAGCTTCAAGGGCACTCTCCACCGAGAAATAAACATCCGGGAGCGTGACTCGCTGTGGGTTCTCTCCCGCCTTTTGGCATAGAGAATGAATGAGAGTCCCTGAAATTGATCTGAATGGTGATTGGCGCCCGGCGCTTGTTTTTCGGAAGCGTTTCATTCCCGTTTCCAGTAAGCTTCCTCCGTGGAGCGTCAGACCATGGCATCAAGCAGACCTGCCTCTATCTCCGCCTTGTCGCAGCCTATTGGCCCACGATCTTGGACTTCGGCTTTTAGTATTCATAAAAGACTACTCGACGAGTTGAAACATGACGCTGTGTTATACTTTCTACCCAACTTAGGGAATGAGGGTGTCCCCAAAATTAAGGTCGCCGTTCCATAATTTTGCATACACTCCTGTCGTCTGGCTACAGAAAATGCGCCCCGTTGAACTTCAAGTTTCAACCACTGCTGCCATCGTTGCGTATTTCAGGCAGTGGATAGAAGGCATAGGCCTAAGGGCTGATCCATTCTACAGACAACTCGCACGGATACAATTTAAGGCAAGGCCATGTATTTTTTGCTCGAAACCTTGGAGTTGTGCGTGAACGGGTGGCGTTGTTTGGACTTGTTGGACTCGGATACGGAAGGCGTGATGGTCACATCAGTCCAACATCAGTCACCTCACTTTTCTTGGTCTTTTCTTTCCTCATTGTCATCTTGAAAATCGCGAGCCAATATCTGAGCAGGAGGAAGAGCACGTTTGGTCGATTTGCACCAAATGGCGCCGCGAAAGCCTACCTGGGATTGGAAAGCAAGAGATTGTGCTGAGTTCAAACACTTCACGGTGCCGTTTGCTGTCAAAGAATACGTACAGAACGTTGTCGGCCAAGCATTGAAGGATTTGCGTACCAGGGAATGGTCTGACTGGTCGAGAGAAGATTTAAGGGTGAGTCTCTCTCGGTCGATTCCCGCTGAGAGCAACTTCCGATGTAATTTGCCTGACGTCGACAGGCCTTGTCGGCAAAAGAGCAAGAACAGCGCAAGCAGACTCTAATCACGGAGTATCCTGGGCTGCTCACGGGACCTCATGGTGCACTGCTGAAACGTACGAAGGCGTGGGTGCCGTGGTACATTTTGTCCGCGACAATCCCGCAGTCTCGGCTCACGCATATTTTTACCACGACCGATCTCAAAATTGCCCTCGTCCATTGGCGCACAAGACACTCGAGATTGGTGCTCTATCCGTATTCAACAATCATCTGGATTCCAGGGCCACCTTTTCGAGCTTCACTGTAGACGGATCCTCCACGAGCCGGGACAATCAATGGGCGGTGGGCGAGAAGGGTAAAGGATTATCCTGGCCACTCAATTCCTCTTCGAATTGTCGAGGAAACCATCGCCGAGCTGAAAGAGATGGATCCTGGATTATCGAAGGAGATAAAAGGAGCAGTTTCGTTTCGCGTTGGCCACCAAATTGGGACTTTAAAGTGGAAGAAATCCCGGTATCCCGACGAAGATGATCTACTTCAGGTGGTACTCGACGATCTGACCCCACGCACAGTTGAAGATTACATGGATCAACAAGGTGTGTTGTAGACTGAACTATTCGTTAATCCACTGTTCTTACCCCTCGTCCAGCCGCCGACGCCCGTCATAAAAACAGAGATTCCAGCGACGAAGAGGACGACAATGAAGTAGACTATTATGGATACAGACCAACCACCGTAGAAACCCCAAAATTGCGGAAGCAAGCGGAATCTGCGCTCAAAGGCGTTTACGCCCGACGAACCACCCAACAGCTCGACCGCAAAGGCGAGCCGGACGTCTTCCACAATCATGGGCGCTCTCTTGTGGCTTCCGATGAAGTAGCCATCACCGTTATCGGCCTCGATAAATCCTTCTCGCCGGAGTATCTCTTCTCCGCCATCTACGGAATCATTCCTCCCGCTCAGGCATGGCGCGTTCCTGGTTCCCCAGTTCAGTTCTTCCTCGCAACCGCGGATGATATATCGCATAATCCCGACGAATTAACCACCACCAGGTTCTATCATCGAGACCAGTACGTTCCTTATGGTCTTCATCTCAACAGGCTTTCGATCAATTATCACGGCGACTTGAACATCACGTCTGACCGGGTAGCCATTCTGCGGGACCGCAAGGTAACCGCGTACAATGATGCGGTGTCGAGCAGCGCGGACGAGGCGTTCAGAACGCTTCCGGATTTGGCGCTGGAGCTTGCGTTCGACATTCTCTCGGACGAGCACTCGGAGGGCCTTGCGTATTTGGTCAGTCCGAAAGACAAGTCCGGGGCTGGTGCATACCATGATGCGTTCGAAGCCGCCATACGCAAGATGCACCCCGATATCAACGACGGCGCCCTCATCCATCCCATGGCGGGTTCCGTCGAAGAAAGCTTGTTCGATGAATTGGGATTGACGCCAGTGAAAGTGACTTCCAAGGCCTGGGACATCATGGCAGCGTCCGGGGCCTATACTTCGCTCGACGAGTACGCGCGCCAGGTCCTGTTGTCTTCCCCTCCCGTCGAAGACCCAAAGGGGCTCGAGCGGCTTCGTGTTGCGATTTCCGTCGTAGCGCCAGATGTTCCCGCCGCGAACGTGACTATCCGCAAGTACGACAAGTCGACGCCGAGCGTCGTGTGGGACAAGGATAACAACCTCTTCGCGTTCGCGTTTCCTCCAGCGTGTGACGAGCATCCAACAAGCCGCTGCCTCTGCTGGGTTGGCCCTTTCATCGAGTATATACAGAAGTTGTAGAAGTAGAAGTGAGATAGTAGAAGTAGAAGTGTCCTGAGTAGAAGTAGAAGCTGAACCCAGTAGAAGTAGAAGCGACGGCCAGTAAAAGTTGAATGAGCCACCATGATATGTGACATTGTAATGGAACCCCTATTAGGTGACGCGTCTCCCGATTCAGAATCCGGCGGCCACCCATTGTTAGAAGGTATAGCATGCCACCCAAACAAATCAACTTTGCTTTCTCCTCTCTCCTCCCATATACCTTCCTCCAGGTCTCCAGCTTAGATGGACAACGAAATTGACCGCAGAAAATCACCAGAATTGTAGCTGCAGCTGGAGAAGAACGGCTTACAGCATACACTAGTGATCCGCTGAGGCGCAGTGTGCTCGCGAAGAAGACGGAACGTAATCGCGCTTACGCTCCCCCTTTTCCTTCTCAATATTTTTCGTCGTCGTTTGGGCAGAATACGGTATCAATCGAAAGGCGTAATCAAGGTGCATCTTTTGGTGTTATTTCCATCACGATAGAGGAAGAATTGAACGTTTTTGAAGGCATTCTTTCCATCGAGGGCGATCCCCTGCTCCTCGTCACGTGTTAGGCAAGAATTGCTTCACTTCGCTCGCAATAAATCAGGTATGTGTATACTCTCTCATCTTGAGTAGGCATTAATGTATAATTGCAGACATTTTCGCCTGAACTAGTTTCTCTAGGGTACTATACCACTGAAAATGCTGCAACCTGGTTCAACATTTATCGGTTCATGCGGTGGTTAAGCCGCACCATCCAGAGCACTGCTAGCTCGTTGCTCTCAGCATCTATATCCTGTACCCCTTCCGCTTATTGGCTGGTGGCATCATCCACCCCAATCTGCTCTGTCAATTCTCACTCATCTCCCATCCTGTCCGCTCCTCAACCCCTCAGGCTAAATTCCTTGCATACGAGCTCTTCTCTGCGTCAAAATTTGGTAGATAATCTGCCTCCTGCTCTACTCCTAATCTATTTGTCTCGTACAAAATAGACAAATATTAGCAGAGAGGAGTCGAAGTAACGAGGATGATATTTAGATATGAAAATAATTTTCATCCCGAATATATACTGAAACCCCCGCGTTGACGCGTTTTAGGCGCGACACGCATCTTGGAACGCTCAGGTGATGGCGAGGGGCATGTTTCCACGCGATTTTCGCGCGCGGCAGTGCCACGAGGCAGTAATTCAATGACGGAAAGTGTGACAGTAGAAGTGGAAAGGTCAGTACATCTCAGTAGAAGTAGAGCTGACTCTAGTAGAAGTAGAAGTAACTTTTACTGAGATTTTGCGACGGTAGTAGAAGTAGAAGTAGCTTCTACTTCTACAACTTTGGTCATGCCTCCTTTCATCCATGACGCTGCGAAAGACTACGGCGCAGGGCTCAGCACTAGAAAATTGTTTTCTGCATATCTGCTATGTATGAAGGGTGATGCGAACATGGAAGACGCCGACGGTGCGGAACTCGACGAGGACGACGATATGGACATTGGTGCATTATCAATATGTGTGCTCGTTTCTTGATCACTCTAACGTCTGTGTCCAGATGATTTGTTTACTGAAGACGCTGGGGGGACACCGCGGCCTGACAGCTCTCTAGTTTCTGACGATTCTGAGGATAGTGACTTCGATCCAGCAGCAGGTTCGCCGACACCGTCTACGGGGCGCTATGGGAGTTCAAGTGAGTACCACGCACGCTTGCCAGTGTCACGCTAAATAAGTTGCTCGCGTATTCCATCAGCGTCGGAGAGGTCAGTGTCTCGACAGAAATCCCTGTCGCCACGCATTTCTGTCCAGTCCTCTTCGCGCGCCACACCCCCACGCCTCGCTACCCCTCCAGAATCTATTCACAAGCCCTCACCGCCACCCGCTGAAAGGGACCCAGCGGCTGAAGCCGTCGCAATGACTTGGCGACCCGTTATACCTGCTGGCGACGAAGATGCGGCCCTCATTGCAGTCAGCAACCTCGTCACCAGCCATAAGGAGCAGAAGCTCGCGCTGGAGGCGCGCGCACTTCATGAACGCCTGCAAGACGAGATAAACGCACTCAAGACTGGGCGAGAGGACTTTGACGTGCTGAAGGCCAGCCGAGACAACCTCGACACACAGGTGGAGGTGCTCAAGATTAACTGCGCTACGCACGTCGGAGGATCGAGGAGATGGGGCGTGTTGGTGCGGAGAAGGACGTGCGATAGAGAGGTTGGAGGATGAAGTGAGGCAGTTGAAAGAGAAGATGGAGCAGGATGAGGCTGGGCTGGAGGAATACTTGAGGTCCCGGAAGAGACGCGTACATAATTGACAAATGGTCGATAGAGTAGATATGGAGGAATCGGTCGAGGATGGAACCACTCCAAGAGTGAAATCTTTTGCAATCTACACGTCGCCTTCTTGCGCATTGGTATCGCGAGTAAAAAGCCTCGCATTATGAAGTTCATCGAGCGTGATCTCATGCGAGCTCAGAATGCAACGAAATGCAGGAGTGCGAACAAAGTGCGTCGGAGACCTGAACGCATACGGGAGGGAGAACTAGGCGTGCCGGGGCGCGAGGAATGATTCTCCGTTGCTCGCTCGTTTATGCACATTGCACGCAGCTAGCGACGAAGTAGTCTGCGGATGTTCAGGTGCTGACAGCCAGAACTGCTAATAGCATGAGAAGGTGGCGGGAATCTCGGCGTCATGTCCGAGCGGGATTGTAACAGCAGAATCCATGTCTCAACGCGGGTAGTGTATGGGAATGGCGGCCATCTCTAGCTCAGAGGTGACTTTCCGCACCCCGAGCCTTCAAATCGTGACACACGCCACAAATCCACGCGACTTATGCCAGAGGAAAGCTCTCTAGGCTGTTCAACGGGCTGTGCGAGTCCCGACTCTGCGGAGATCAGGGTGGAGACAATTGGTACGCAAACGCCTCCAGGAAGAAAAATCCAGGGAGCATGGGCCGGATCCGGAGTGTGGAGCACAATTTCACGCGTTCCCGGGAATCGTCAGAGCGTGGGATGGCGCCTGGGTGCGATGCATGCTGCAGGACGGAAAACGAGGTGGTGGTTCGGGTCAGATAATTGTTTGTTCTTGCTTGGCAGTCAATGCTTCTTATGTCGGCTTGTCGCATCGGACCAAGTCCGCACCGCCACATCTCCTTCTTCTGCGCTACTATCTTTGCACTATCTCTGGATCTACGGCATATCATGGTCATCAAATGATCAGTGAAATGACCAAGGTTACCTGTTATCATTGCGCTGGATCTGAACTGCTGCACTGTTGGCTTCTCCGATTTCTAAGGAGCCCCACGTTGGCGCCTTTCTCGGTACAGTTTCATCCGCTTGTCCCAGCAAGTATCCGAACTTCACTATGAGAACTTAAAGACTCACAAGAATGTCGCTAGGATTGCAAATTCCCCAACAGCTATGACGAAGCTATGACCGCTCACGCGCAGAGAAAAATTATTCGACCGGTTTTGTCGGTCCGCTATTTTTGTTGTTCTTTCAATGCAGCTGATACTTGGCGGCTGTAACCCTAGCACTGCAGCATGCACGCCAGTCAGGTGGGCGAGTACAATTCACGTGCCTAATAGACATTCACGGACTCAGCCTGGGACTGGGAAATACATGGACCATGAACTCCGTCCAGAATAAAGGCCACAATTTGGTGGTTCTCGGTCCGCAATATAGAGTAAAACAGCCTCATCAGCGGCAACATCGACCCGTATACGACCAGTGCATCGTTGGTGATCTGCGGGAATAGAACAATGACTCGCGTCACTGGACAAGATGTTTCCGACGCCCGCACGGGTGTTGCGACGGCAGAGTCCGGGTAATCAAGGCATCTCCTAGCTATCTGGATCGCACGCGGTATTAAAAAATGATCACTTGTTCAAGAGTCTTGCGGAGTCCTGGTCGGTTGAGCAAACCCATCTTACCAACTATGCCCATGCCTTTATCGTCGGTCAATTATTAGCAGCACTCGCCAATTTCGGCCGTTCCGGAAGAACGACCGGCCATGGATCCAATCGATAGCGCGGCTCCTTTTATATGAACTCTTTTGGGGTCGAGTTTTCAGGTTTTGGTCCTCAATTCTCAAAGGCCAGAAGTCCACCATGCGCGCAGACCTGCTCGTCCTCGCAGGTGCCCTTGCTGGTCCCGTCGTTTCTCAACAAATCCTCGACATCGTGCGTACCCTTCACACCGACGGCTCCATTCCGATGCTGATTATGTGTCCACAGTGGCAGACGACCTGGGACCGAGCGAAGCTCTTCACGTCGCTCGCGCCGAGTACCGCGATTAACTTCGGCACGCCTGGGGCCGCAGCGTCAGCAGATATCGTGGTCACTGAAACAACGGTCTATCAGACCATTAATGGATTCGGCGGCACGCTCAGTGAGTTTGAACCGCTTGAGCAAGACATTAATGTATTCAAATCAATGCAGCGGACTCATCGGCGCTCGTTCTCAACAACCTGAAGGTATGCCTCATTGTGCTCGAGGAGAATTTCAATATTTATTGGCGGCCAGGCTAAGAATTCCGCGAATTATAACAGCATCTTGCAGCATATGTTCACGGTCACAGACGGCGCTAACGCGGCGGGCTTCAGTTATCTCCGCGTGCCCATAGGCGCGTCCGACTTCTCCGCTAACGGTCTGCATCGACTCCGATTCAGCATCCACCCACTACTGAACTAGAAGATTGATTGCGCAGTGTACAGTCTCGACGATATCAGTGGCGATACGTCCTTCAATAACTTTAATATCAACAACGCGCCGTCGTATCTGTTCTCCGTGATCAAAGACATCTTGGCCATCAATCCTGCGTTGAAGGTTAAACATTTCCTCGTACCGCACGGGCGAAATAGACTAAATTATTACATTTAGGTTCACATTCTGCCTTGGAGTCCGGTGCGTTATCACTAAATCTTTGAGTCACCTACTCATTCGGCTTCAGCCTGCGTGGATGAAAACGACCAGCACTATGAACGGCGGGACGATCCAATCGGGCTTTGTCAGCGCCTGTAAAGTCTTATTCCTCAACCTCATTGCCTTCTAATACAATCGATCACAGATCCCACATATTTACTGAAAGCCGTCCAAGGGTTCAAGAACATGGGGATCAACATCTACGCGATCTCTGTGCAGGTGCGTGACATCCTAACCTTGATTCTGCACCGGTGCTTGACGCGGGGAGCAGAACGAGCCGGAGAACAGTAATCCCACGTATCCGACTTGCACCATGACCCCGGGTGCGTGCACGTTGGGCATGTTTTTATTTGCAAGAACTGAATACCTCTGGGTGTAGCCGTCGAGGGGCAGATTGGTGCGGCGCTCAGGACACTGCTGAACAATAATGGACTGTCGAGCGTGAAGGTCGTAGGATATGAGGTACGAGTTCCATCCGCCTCTGCCACAGGATATGATTCTTAGTCCGCATCTGCAGCATAATTGGAACGATGCTGCAGCCTACCCCGTTACATTGGTATGTCATATTCCTATAGCCCCTTACTCAGTGTCCTCCAACGTCGCACCTCTCAGATGCAAGACGACGCCAGCTCGTACGATGGTGTTGCGTTCCACTGTAGGTGGCCTCCGCTGCAAATCGTAACCATTTTGATCATACGTTCACTGCTAGGCTACCTCGGGAGTGTTTCAAACCAGGATCAATTCCACAGCGCGTTCCCCGCCAAGGTCTGCCTCTCACCGACTCCTAATTTCACGCTCACCCCCGGCTCAGAATATCTACCTCACGGAGTGCAGCGGGACGATTGGCTCTGACTGGTGGACCGACATCAAAGTGCGCGATGTTCACTTTCACTTCCCCCGTCATCTTTTACGTGGCTGACCGCGTGCCGCAGTGGTACATGGACAATCTCTGGATCGGCAGCCTCGAGCACTACGCGAGCGTCGGGCTCATGTTCAACCTCGCGCTCGACGGGAACGGACTGCCCTCCCTCCCCGGGACCAACAGCTGCTCCTCCAGCTGTCGCGGGATCGTCACCGTCAACAGCGACGGCTCGTTTGCGTATAACCAAGAATGTGCGCGTTTCTCTTTCCCTCCCTACGGCTACATTGTGTAAATGAATTCTGACACGATAATATCCGGTGCTAGTCTACGCCTGGCACAGGCATCGAAAGCTATTATTCCCAAAGACGCTGGCGGGCCCTGGGGCCGCCGCATTGGGGTTTCTGTGCAGGGGAGCCTGGGCTGGGCGCTGCGCGTCGGCGCGTATTCCACCAAGCGGCTCTCCTCCACGGACTGGAACCGCTACTCCCTTGTGGTGATGAACTGTGGGTGCCCCTATTAATTATGAACTTGCATTTACTCTTGGGGCTGGGTGCAGGGGACGACAGCGCATCAACGACGTGGAATCCGGTGCCTGTGACGGCAACCATTGAATTCCGCGGCGTGCAGGCAACCTAACGTTCCCGGTTGGTATGTGTGCATCTTTACAGTGTTCATTTCGATGAGCTGATTAATCAACAGGTGTTGTGCGTATTTTCCAATCATCTGCAATTAATGCGTAGTGCTCACTCGTTGAGTTGCAGACGACCCTCTGGTGGTTCGCCGCGCCGAACGCTCAGGGACTTGTCTCGGGGTTCAATGCCACGACTGTGCCCATGAACGCGACTGCCAGCACCGCAGGCCGTTCTAACTTGACCAGCACCACTAGCACCACCAGCACCACCGGCACTGCGAGGACGAATGCCACCGCAGCCACCACGATCGGTACTCACACGAATGCGGCCACTTCAATCGCCAACACAGGGAGGATTCCGAGCGATTCTGGGAACCAGACTACACCTCTGGTGTCGGCTTCCATATCGTTAAATGCACCCACTACACGTGCAACTGGTCGCAGAGCCACTCACGACACAGTCGCCCTGGCAAATTCTACAGCCACAGCCCGCGTGCACTGACCACGATGCCATACGACAACTTCACGAATAATGTCCGCGAATCGACACAACTACCAATGTATTTTAGTGGGTTATAGACTGAGCATTTATTTAATTTCTTTTGGGAATGTATTGAGAGAATAAATGATCTTAAATAAATTTGACGCGAGGATTAGAAGATCACTTCCGTTGCGCTCAGATTTGAATTCCAACCCAAGAGAAATAGGAATTGCCGGAGATAAGATAATTTGGTGCGAACCTCGTCCAACCAGGAAAATTCCCGGAACGGAGGGAAGATTGGAAGCGCAGAATGTGATTCCACCCGCCGAAAAGTGCCACTCGGGTGTGCGATAAAGTCGGGGTACGAGGCATCAGAACAATGTTTGTTTCTGATTGGTAGTCCAGGCTTTGGCTCTACTTGGTTAGGTCGGCATCGCGGCACCGTGGTGTACTTGGTCGCATTTGAAAGAAAAACTTTAACCAGTATTTTCGGTTCCATTTTTCCTTTCAGTGTCATAGCGATATCCCCCATATTCGTCGCCGCCGCCTGTGGAAAGCCAGCGGTCCTCGAGATCTAGAGTCTCGCAGTGCAAGTTCAGTAAGGTGCGTCTCAGACTCTCAGTGCGGAGGCTCACGAAGTTCCTGAAAACATGTCGGTGTGCCTGTTTATTACCTATGAATACACATTATTTCCCCATGCTGGCCCGACCGCAATACGCTTGGCAAAGATCTACTGTATGGGAACATTCAGTGTCAAAAACAAACTTATTCGGCGGAGCGATGTGCCGACGGTATTGCTGTGTTTTCCGGCCGGGAATAATTCTATCGCATTGAAGGCCAATGTGTGGCAGAGTGCTGTGCGTTCGACAGGCAACGTCAATCAATCTCCGCATTCGTCTTTATTAAACTACTGCGTGTCATCATCTGTAGGAATTCTGGATAACTGAGCCCGTCAATACAGATGCAGTGATTTCATTGAGACCTGCCGGTTACTGGGCATTGAAGCTACTGAAATAGACGCAAGAAAAATTAGCATTATAAAATGTATTGGCTGGTACATATTATAACTAGTTATATTGCCGAAGGATGACAGCATGATGGGAACCGAAGGCACAGCCATGGTATAAATATCGACCCCCACACGACGCGACGGATCCTTCCCTTTCACCCCGCCCATCCCTCACCGCCGGCGTCGGATGTTCGTCACAACGCGAGCGGATCCCATTGCGCTCGGTGATGTGCCGCTCTCTTTAGTGGCGACTGACCCCGCGGGAGAAGTCGAGATTCTGCGATACGTTTGGGTGGGAACGGCTGCGGTACGATATCCCCTCCCCAGTTATTAGCGTCGCATGCATCGCATCTCATGATCTGAAGGTGTTCATTTGGGACGTATTAAATAACGCTGAAGCAGAGTATCGCCTCCTGTTCAAACATAAGGTGCGACGGGAAGTGGTGACATATTTCACCTCTAGGTGAGTATTGTGTCTTGACCCCCAGATAATTGTGACTTATTGAACTGGCAGGATCCTTTGCCTAGCTTATGTTATCGGCTCTTTAATTTTCTTCAGTGCGTGGGTGGAACTCGATCAGGTGCCGCCCTTTGATATTAACGTTGAATATTTCACGCAGCCAATCCTGTTGGAAGCTGTCGGACATTAAACCGAGCACTGGACGCCCTATATTCTGTCGCCCTTCCATCCACATCGCTACTGTTTTTCTTCCGCGTTCGAACTATATACGGCAAGGCACGCACTGCAACCGGTGTCTTCGGCCTTTTATGGGTCGCAGAACTTGCTGCATGCATTGTCGTCCCATTTGGCACCGCCGGAATCAACATTGGACCGACTCCCTATTGTTTCATCGCGGAACTGGCCCCGTATATTGCCGTCGCGCCGATAACACGGATTATATTCGACACGGCCGTCTTCGTTGCCACATCGTACAGGCTCATCGACAACAACTATATCGATTATTTTTGGCGTGCAAAATTCCGCGTTTTCCTCACCGGCGGGTCTCTACCGTCCTTTTCTAGGTCGCTCCTCGCAGATGGTCAAATGTATTACATGTAAGTCCCAACTGTGTTCCGCTGCGTACACCGCACCGATTGATGCTTTCAGAGTTACTGTCTTCAGCAACATCGCGATGGCTAGCCTGATTTTGGCTCCTGGGCTCAGCCCAATGTATCGGAACCTCGTAACACTGCCAAATCTTGTGTTGACTAGCGTGATGGCATGCCGAGTCTACCGACACACGAGACTTGTGCTCACTCAGGAGCCCCATGGAATTAGCTGTTCCAACGCACTCGGTAATATCGGGGATACTCACAGCAAAGCACAATCGCCGGACTGTGTTTGCCCCGCTCGGCAAAGAGGAGACGATCCATGCGACAAGGCGGCTACGGTGATGCATTTGGAGCGTAGTCAGAAAGAGGTGACGGACAGATATTCCACTAATGAAGGATTGGTGTAGCAGGCTCTGATTCGTGCAGATTACACTAAAAAAGTAGTAATACGTCCCATGTGTCTTATATTATTCAACTCCTCCGTAACCTCGGAAATCCAAAATTTTGTCGACCAGAAATTTAACCGCGGAAGGACAATCAAATGGCAGTGTTCATAGCTATGAAAGCGAAGTTCTACGTATCCACAGCGTTTGTTACTTTTCGACCCGCTGATGCCCGAGATCCGTATCTTTCCGATTGATCCACGTCATAGTCTGCAACGTCAAACCTGGGTCGGCGCCATGTTGACGCCTTGGTCGACCTAGGTCATCGCAATAGAGCATATTTGCCGTAGTATCTTTCGACTTTACAAGTCCCGTGGCTGCCTAGTCTCTCATAGACAGACGCTACAACAATTTTGGTGCTCGTGCCTCGCATGTTGTAGTGGCCGCCTCGGATTCCCATCCCGATTCCATATGCGCATTTCTTCCCATCACTAGTACTGTGACGGCTTTGTGCATTCAGACTCTTCAACATCAGCCTCAAGACTGGATCACATCCTTCAATAAGAACAACACTTTGTCAAAATCTCTAGTAGTCGAATACATGAACTCCGTAAATGGGCAACATACAGATTGAATAGATTAAGAGTCCCACTTCGCAGTCCCAATACTTATACCCACCAAGACAAATGGAATCGCGTGGCCCTGCAGGGCCTGTGATCATCTGTACAAAAGTGTACGCAGCTCTCATGGGAAATTGGCTACATCGAATTGTGCGTTGTGTGGTCTCGACACTGTCTTGACTCTTTCCGAAGGGGAGTGACGTGGTATGTCGTTTGCGCCGGCTCTATTGGAATTATCATTTATGTGTCCATCCAATCCTTCCAGTCGAATAGCTCGGGTATGTGCGTTACTTTGCTTATGAAGGTCTCTCTGCCCTCATAATTGCTTGTGTAACCTGATCAGACTCGGGCTCGTATTCAAATTGCAGTACATACATATTTATTATGGATTTCATTCACAGTATCACCGAGTCGACGCGTTTGGTACTCCAATTTTGTTCTCTTGTTGATGGCACTGCGCCACTTCCTAGTACATATGCATACAGCATAATACGTAAATCCACCAAACGCCACAACGCCATCCGAAGATGGGAGGATAATCAAAAAATTGGACACGACATGCGTGCCGCACAGGTCCGGAAGGCACGAAGCCCTCCACCCGATGAGTGAGCTCAAATCTCCTGCGTATCCTTGCCTTAGTGTTGGCATTTAGGGGGAAACTACCGAAATTCTGAATGATGTCACCGTAGTCTATACCAGTACCACAACTCGGATATTCCGAAAGGGACCGCGCTGAGCAATTTTATCTTGAGTCTTATCCGTCACTCCTGAGGTTTTCCCTCGATCTGCCACGGCGCATGGCCTGAAAAGCCATCTATTCGGAGAATCGGAACGCAAAGGACCACAGCCTCAAATGCTAGCTCAGAGATCGAGTCCACCAACTTTTCCATCTCGCTCTTGGTCGAGAAGCGCCTCGTCCCCGGAACTCCGCCCCACATCGACCTCCGCCATCCCGAATTCGAACAACGGCAACTCCGCATCATCGACTCCAGCCTCGGCGGTCTTCGACTGTGCATCATGCTCAGCCGGCAGTAAAATGATGTATGCGATCTCTGCACATAAGCTGGACACCAATTCCTTTCACGACGTGAGCGGCAGAGAGTAAATATGAGGTGTTAAAGAAAATACCGATAACGGAATCAACACTGGATCAGCCATCATAAGAGGTTCCGCTGTAGGTATATTCGTATTTGTGGGGCGAAGGATGCGTCGACGGCGTGAAAATATTCGAGACCGGGTTGATTCTGGAGGGACTGCGGTGGCTGCGTCAACGTCCACTGCATTCAGAGGCTCAGGCTCAGGTGCCCCTTCATGGGTCGTAAATGTAACCGAGAACGGCTTCGTGGATGAATGAGCCATTGAGATTAAGTGGTAAAGAAACAAAGACGCACCATAATTGATTCCCAATGTCTCAATTCGCTCTCAGCAAAGGCTTCGCTGAGATAGACATCGAAAATACGCGGTTTCCGACTGAAATTTGGCTGCTTCGGTTTCTGGTATGGGGCCATCTGCCTACCGGTCTCAATCATCTGGCGTCGGCGACGCAGGTATACGGAGCGAGAGATGATGCTGCCGGCCGCGATCATCAGAAGGAGTAGCGTGGCCAGGAATGTGAATACTATTATGCGTCAGGCGTCAGCTAAAGAATGAAGGCAAGAGGAGGGGAATGGGACGACGATAAAGAGTTCCTGGCGACGGGACGCCGCAAGTAACATCATTATTGAAGCAGCTCGAGGTAGGGCTGCTGATATTGCTTGTCGTCGCCGTGGGCATTGTCGAAGTGGCATCACGGTAATAAAATGGGCCTGCTCCCTACTTGTCCAGTGGGCGGTCTCGAGTGGGGCGAGTGTAGCGCAGGAGATTATGAATGGGAGGTAACCCACCGACTATTCAAGGACGCCGTGCTGCGGAGGAGAGGGAAGGCAGACGCCAGGCAATGTGGGAAGGACGGACCGCAAGTAGGCGAAGGATAGCGTCCGTGCCGGTTTGCTCACCAATCGGAAGTTGCAGGCGGGTTCCCCGTGGGGAAAATGGAAGCCAGGGAGAATGTTCATGACGGCCTTCGAAAACGTGGGGTGAAAAATCACTTCACACAATCGCCACTAATTGCCGGAGCTGTATAATGCTGGGTTTTCGGTCCGTCCTGGAGGAGGTTCTGTCGTAATCAAGTTGAGCGGACATTCGGCCGGCTCTTACCGCGGAAAATCGAAGGTCGTGGGACACATGTTCCTACGGAGTAATTAATAGAAGAATGGAAATGAAAATATGTAGGAAACCCGGCGTCTGGGAATTAGCGCCAGGGAAGGGCGAACCTTGAGAAGTTGCTGAATCGTGCGAAATAAAGAACGTTAAAGGGAGATTAGAAGTGTTTGGCTATCGGGGGAAGGCTATTTTCAATCCAAAATCAGGATGGGAGGCAAGTGGATTGTTCCTGCGGCGCTTCCATGGTTCTAACACTGACGATGAGAGTCGCGATTCAGACTTTCATGGCTCACCTCAATACGAAAACAGTTGAACCGATTTGCGTACTCTACTCCTAGCCTGCCGTGCTTTGCGCAATCGAAATGTGAGGCTGTGCGGTGATCATCCAACTGGAGGTGATGTTGATGTTTCGGTGTTGTGGTACATCGTCTTGTGCTCTTGTGCTACTTTCTCAACAGCTTCCCATGTGGCGTGGACGCTGACCGCAAACGGCGAATGGCGAACCGGACGCTTCTTGAGGGCCTGATGGTTGAAGTCAGTATATCACATTTCTGGATGCAGCGGTGCGATACCAGCTCCGATTCGCCACCAATATCATATCCTCAGTCAGTGGATGTTTCCGGCGGACAGTATGTTGAGTTAGGAAGAAACGTCGGACGGGATTTGCGCCAAGCGCTGGTAACCGAAATAGCACCGCCACTTGATGGCGGTAGGTAGGTTGAACGATAGCAACCATCGTCCATCTGACAACCCCCATCACCGAAGACTACCGTTCCTTGGGGTACACAATGAAGGCGGTCCTCAGCTTGTCTCTGCCCACCTCTTTCTTCTTCTCGGTCATCTTTTTTTTTCCTGAACCATTCAGCAGGCTGGAATGTTCTATGTCATCTAGTGCGCACCTTCTCCAAACCCCAACCTGAATGTGACTCGACAGCTGATTCCCCTGTGTGTTTTTCTTTTTTCGCAGTGTCCTAGCCATATTATGCGGGACGGCTTTGGGCCTCAAGGTGCACTCTCCCTCCATGGGAATGGTGGTGGCGAACCGGGATGTCACCATCCGGTGGTCGAGGGAGGCCGCGTCTGATCCTACTTCGGTGTTAATTCTACTCGAGAATCTCGCCAGCCACGAGAAGATTCCGGGCGATGTGTCGAACCTATTGGACTCTGGGCCGGATACGACTGCGCAGATGAAATTCCCGGAAGTTGGGTATGTTCGACCTGTGTGCTCGAGGCATGTAAAATAACTGCCAACCTGTCCAGGACTTTCCGGATGTGGGCGGTCAATCCGTATGCGATTTTCGGATGACATCAACGTTGGTTCTAAGTAATATTTTCCAGAGCGAATCCGTCCCAGCCATATGCCAAGAGCAAGCACTTCAATGTTATCCCAAATAACGTGGCTGCCAGTGCGGAAGGGAACGGGTCGGTTTATATTCGACCTCAGAACTTGCCATGCTGATGCTGAGGGTAGCGATTCTGTTGGTGGCGACACATCCGCCAGTGCGTACGCGAACAGGTGAGTTCATATTTGACACCAGCATTTGCTATGCTGATGTTGAGGGTAGCAATGATACTCTTTCCCCTCCCGACCCTGGGTCTAGTGATTCCGGCAGTGCCGTCTCAAGGTCCGTCTTCATTTTTCCACCCACTTCGAGATTTAAAACTCGATTCCAACAAAGCCTATCCTCTGCCCCATCCGCTGTCTCTAAAAGGTGGTCTGCCGAATATCTAGTATGGCTCTCAGACCAATATCATCCCTAGTGCCTCGCTCGCAGCGACGAGCGACACCACTTCCGTTAAGAAGATGATGCCTTACCTGATCGGCGGAATAATCGGCGGCGTCGTCTTCCTCCTACTGCTCGGCGCGCTCATCTACGTCCTCCTCCGCCGCAGAGCGCGCGTCGTCCGACGCACGACCTTCCACCGCAACCGCATGGTCAAGAGCCTCCCGCCGCCAACGTTCGCCCCGCACGACCCCGAGCTCGACTCACCAGGCTTTGGCAAGCCCGAGGACGCGCGGTATATTTCGGGCGCGCGATACATGGAGGAGCGCCCCCGCCCCCCAACAGCCCGTATCCGTTTGCTCGGACAGCGTAGGGGTAGGGGATAAATATAATGTACTTATTAATTTCGGGCGTCGTAATGCATCATCGGGTCGTGGTGGTAATGCCTTGGTCTAGTCGAGCCCAAATTGCGGACCACAGCATTTCTGGACTGAAAAGGAACGTCCTCCTTGGCTCCCCGTGGCTACGCTGGCCCGGTCTCGAACGAAAGCAAGAGGTTCGTTCGCGTCCAGCCAACAAATTTCAATTCCGCTAAGAAGTGCATTTGCTACTGTGCAGCTATTTTTTGTCCAGATTCACAACCTATGTTGACGTTTATCTGCGGATATCTAGGCAATGCGTGCATAGCAGAAATTAGCTTCCAGGGAATTGAATGATTTCTCATTTGCGGTTGTGGTTGTAAAGTATGTTTTATTCTATTATATCAGTCTGCTTCACGGGGGCACCTCTAAATTCCAACATCATAGGAATCAATATATGCATTCTTATATCCCCAGAAATATTATGATATTTCTGTGGGTCTCTGCCCCTACGCTGTTATTACAGTTATAGTGTACGACGCGTTACGCGTCAGTAGCACGTGCTGGGAAAGCTACGCAATCTGGTGATTCAATCATTGAATCACAGCCGCACTCTTGCCCGCAACCAACTCCTCGCGTTTGCTGATTCCCGTCCTCCGTTGTGTCTCGTAACTTTTGAGGGAGGATGTCTGGACCGATATCTTTCATACCGACTTCGGGTCGTGAAGTCGGACAGTCTCGGTCTCGAGGATCTCCTAGGGCTTTGCGAGCACCTCTACCGTTACGTTCCCCATTCAGTCGATTTAAATGCTAATGCGGCTCCCAGGCGGTGACCCAGCGTACTTGCAGAGTGGAAATTGATGCACATGATTAGCAGGCAACATGGCATCGTGGTGGGTCGTGTTATTCTGCCACCTTATCCGTCACATTTGGAATCCTTTCCGTCGTACTTTCCTTGAGCCATATCTCAACGATCCCCGCCTCTTTCAAATGATCTTGAAAGTATCATAGCTCGATTTCATATCTTTCTTTCACTTACTCGTCCATCTTCGCCGGACGTCTCCTGACGTTTCCAGGTCCTCTTTTCTTCACTGTTCTCCACCAGCCTCGCTACTTCGTGCACGAGTGCATAGCTCCCATCTATTCTTTTATGCCCAGTCTATCCATGCATCGGACACATTTCGTTAAAAAATGCCAATCCCATCGAGACTTGGGAATCTTGACTGACGTCGCATTTAGCAGTTTATATGTTGGATGGGGGGCCAGAGCGATGAATAACCTCGTCAATGATCAGCGATTCATGATAATGCGGTGAATTTTACGTGCTTTTCGGGTTGGCGGTGGCGTACTCCTGGGGCCCGACCATTGGGCGGGTGCGAACGCGTTCCTCGCGAAGCGGATGTCGGATTTCCGGCGTAATAGATCGTGCGTACCCGCTGAGATATCCATTGTGGCTTGACAACTGATTTTTCGTGGCAATTAGATCGCACCTTCTTTTTGGAGGACTCCCGGGTGAATTGAACAAAGTTGTCCCTCAGATGTTCGAAGTTCTCCGATTTCCCGCAGACTAACCCTAGGAGGGTGTGAAACGGGGAGCGAAGCGCACCCGAGCTTTCAACATGCGAGGTACGAGCACAAACGTGCGAGAGACTAACGCGAGATAGAGTCCTATGGAATCGTTGAGTTCGCGGTAACGAGGTCTTTTTTCATTGCATGCGGCACAAAACGTGTTGCCGTAGGACGCTCCATGGAGGTGAGTATAAAAGGTGGACAGCAATTAAAAGTCAAGACAAGCGGCATTACCACACCATTCAAGGAGGACCCCAAGCCGAATAACTACGCAAGGCTCGCTGACAAAACAGGATGCCGGGCTCAGTCGTCAGGCGCGGCACAAACATGCCGGTCGGCACGCCAGTTGCATATAAACGTTGGAAAAGGGTCTCAGTTCTCTCAATCCTCTCACCGTGCATCATGTCCACCTACCCAGCCTTCTCCTTCAATACCACTGCCGAAGAGGTCGCCGCCGCATTCTCGGAAGAAATCAGAGGGAAAAATGGCAAGCAATCCACGAATGCATGCACTGTCGCGCCGGCTTTTACTTACCTTCATCGCAGTTCTGATCACGGGCACGTCGATGAACGGGATCGGGTTTGAAACAGCGCGTGTTATGGCAAAGTATGCGAACCTCGTCATCATCACAGGATACAACGCTGTGCGGTGCGTCCGGCTTACATCCATACCAGGTGCTAATATTAATTGCCCAATATACGTTCTTCAGATTGAAGCTCTCCGAGGAAGCGATCAAAAAGGAGAATCCTGAGGCTAACATCCGCCCACTCATCCTCGATCTCGGGTCGCTCGCTGCCGTCCGCACCACCGCTGTCGAGGTCAACAGCTATGCGGAGCCACTGCACGTACGCGTTCCGTCTCACTCTGATCACATCCCTCTCAGCGCACAGCTAGGTTCTCATTAACAATGCGGCCGCCGCTGTTCGCAGCTCAAAGCTCACCGAAGACGGCCTCGAGGCCCAGATGGCCACCGACCACTTTGGCCCGTTCCTCTTCACGAAGCTCCTTATGCCGAAGCTGCTCGCCGCTGCGACGCCCAGCTACACGCCTCGCGTCGTCAATGTCTCGAGTATGGGCCACCGCCTCGGCAACGGGGTCGACTTTGAGCTTTTGGAGCGTCCCACAGCGACAATAGAGTTGAATGCGATGCGGGTGTACGTGCAGGCCAAGTCGCCAACATCCTCATGGCGCTCGAGCTCGCGAAGCGCGGAGCGGGGAAGGTGCTTGCGTACAGCCTCCACCCCGGGAGTGAGTGATATATTATCATTGTGATAAATATGAACGTCCATGCGTACTGACGTACCTCCAGTCATGGACACCAACATAACGCAAAACGACTCAGAGGAACTCACCGTGATGATGAAGGAGTCGGGTTAGTAGTAGCTCGTCCCACACCCGCTTGCGAGAACGTTGCTCATACAATGCAGGTCTCTTGAACCGTGCCGATATTCCCAAGCAAAAAGACCTGAGGAAGAAGACCATTGCACAGGGGGCCGCGACGTAAGTGCGCTCCCTCTTCACGTTTTTATTCATTCTTCTGAATCGCCGACTCAACGTGCCGTTCTCGTACCCTACACAGCACCGTCACAGCAGCGTTTGACCCACGCCTCAATGGTCAGTGCACTTCCCCACTACCCTAATATGTCGTAAGGATGCAGGTACTCATTGCCTACTGGTGACATGCAGACTACAGTGGTGCCTTTCTGAATGACTCGGCCGTTGCGAACAATACAGTTAGTCCGGAAAGCTACGACGCTGTGAGTATCTGCGTTCTGTTCGTTTACCTTATTAATTATTCCATTCTTTTCGCACGCGGATAGGAGAATGCGGCGCGCTTGTGGATGTTGACGGAGAAGATCATTGGTGAGGAGTTTACGTTCTGATCTTGGAATGCGATCTAGAAACGGAGGCGTAACTGTACATGTCATATATATGATTTGATTCTGTGCAAGGACCGTGATGGAAATGAGCCATATGTACATACTGTACACACCAGAATGAAACTGAGGTTGCATGATAATGACTCGGAAAGCAGCCCAAAATAAAATGAACATCGTGACGCAACTCGAGAACGCTGATTTTCTTTTTATGCCTTCGTTCCATTCAAGTTCTGTACCACCGGAAATTCCAGGTGTTCCATCGGGGGCGTAATTACGGCCGTTGAGTCGGCGTTGGCCAAGTGGTCCGACCATGTGCGGAATTTAAATCTGTGTTCACCTGGTGATGGTATCAATCTCTGGTTGCATAATAATCCGAATACAAATGTCTACCTAGGTCTTTTCAGAGTGCGCGCGATCTATTTCGGGAAGAGAACCACTTTATTTCTGTACCTCCATATGACGACAAATCAATGCGATCTGGAATGGGATCGGAAAAACTGCAAAGAAACGACCTTCATCGTCGAATCAGCCGAAATATTTGTATCTAAAATTCCCCGATCCGAGATGACACTGCCACATTCTGCCACATTGTTAAGTTGATCGCCGCGTTCCCATCGACTTGTAACCCCCGAATGCCAAATGGTGATACCCGTCGGCTAGCGTCGGCTGGGCAAGAAGCGGGCCGCCTAATCAGCAACCACCGGCAGCCCTCAGGCGGTTTTTCAAGTGACTGAAGAGCCGAACATTTGGAGCTGTCCAGTGTCCGGGATCATGGTTGTCGACACGATGTCGAAGCAATGTCGAAGCAAAGAACTGGTCTCTATATTCAAGTTACATTTAGACATATCAAGGGTACAAGTACAGGTTGACTTTTCGAGAGAATGTTTTGACGAATCACGGGGATTAAATACGAGAAGGGAGAGAATCAATAGCAGCAGACATTAGTTGTTGAAATTTGCACCGCAGCAGCACGGACCAGGCGGGCAAATGCACTGGCTGGAATGCTGCATCAGGATCTACGCCGAAGGATAAAATTAAAACGGGCTTACATCGCTTCCGGCCATTGGTACACCATCCCAATTGCCGGGGCATCCAGGACGTACGCCTGGTTATAGTTTTGATTATAGAAGGACTCGCTGCCGTAGCCGGAATTTGCGAGATACGATGTGTCGTTGGGATAATATTGCGGTGTCACGGCACTGGGGTTCACCGCGCTAGAGTAGCTCTGCATAGGTGCAAACGCGTCCTGTGGAACCGCCTCTTGCGCGAATGTCTCGTGCGGGTACGCGGCTGAGGATTGCCGCGATCTGGACCTCGACCTCGAAGTGGATGGTATGGCCGCCGCAGGGGCGGATCTAGGCTGGTACGGATAGCGAGGGCTGCCAACAGATGGCATAGTGTTGCGGCGCGTAGCTTTCGAAGACAGTTTTGAGCCAAGATAATCACTTAGGCCCCCGGACGGAGGTGTGATCGGCTTCGGAGTCCAACCCGCATCAGAATGATTCCGCTCGCGAGGCGGGACGTGGACGTGAATTTCTGGCGGTGGGGTGCTGGGCTGGGAAGACGGAAAATCGTCCGGAACGGCGGAATATTCGCATTTTATTCCCTGTAATGCACATCGTGTGCAAGGGCTATAGTTGACGTCGGAAACTGTGACACACTGAAGCGAGACGTGGTGAGTTGTGGAGCCGGAGAACTAGAAGAATAATCATCACCTTGAGTTTACGCTTCCGACAATTTGCGCAGGCGACATAGGCTCGGCGGCGCTTCGTGAAGAGCTCATGGCCTGTGATTGTGTGGATGAACTCGCCATGGAGGTGGGCAAGTTGTTGGTGAGCAGGAAAGAAATGCGAGGCGCGTTTTATAATGTGGGCAGTAGATTTAATCTTCATGTTTCAAAGCGAAGATTGAGATGTTCTCGAATGATATGCAAACAAATGATACTTCTCCGATTTCCTGCTCTTACTCAACTACTAGGACACGAAACGTTGTTTGTAGAGGTTACTATGACATCAATGCGAATGCACGGCCACATCACAGCTCTCATCAATTGCCACGCACTTCCCCACCCTAAACTCCCACATTATCAAAGCGTGGATCACGGTGAAGACCTGCGTTCTGGGTATTACCAGTGTAGCATCCATACGGCAATTCAAGTTTGATGTGCCAAGTTTGACCGTGTCGAAACCAGTGCCAGTGCGGGCCGCAAACGCCAGGCGCTGAATTCAGCGAATTTAATTATAGTCTATTTTGTTTTAGCAAGGATGTAAGTCCAAGTGGTCGCCGCTGGCACTAATTTGTTGAGATGGAATGTATTTGCTCTCGATCAAATCAATCACGCGATGCGATGCTGTGTATTTCATTCCAACATCCGAGGGCCCTACTCGGGTTTGTAATATGAATCAGAATTGTAACATCAATAGAACCGCGTTCCACATCCATAAGTCGCACAATACGCCGTCCGAAACAAGTGTTGAGTTTTAGGACATTCCCTTCGGATCACAAATAGCACAGATATAACAGGTACTGGAGTCCATACCCAGCAGTACACTTAGAATCATGTTTAAATAGATCTGAATACACCCGCAGAGAAGAGAAATGATCTGGAGGACAGAAAAACATAGGTCAAAGTCACTAGAAAACAGGGACCATCAGGGGAACCCAAAGTGTCATTGACAATGATGGCATCATCGCTACGGGCCCAAAAAGGGAACAGTTGGTTGGCAAGCATGTCTTTGATGTAGATCCACAAACCACGCCTTAGTCCACACGACCTCTGATTTATGCACGCGTCCGGGACGAGGCGGCATCAGCGACACAGCCTAGGCGCAATACCCGACATCTTGATTTTCTTTGGACTGGCATGGTCTGGTCCGAGATATGCTCTGCCCTGTCCCTGTGCCTCAGACGGGCCTTGGGAGGGGAAATAGTTTCGTCCCCATCCCTTTTGCTCGAACATTTCGGCTGTAGTCGACAGCAAAGATGAATTCCATCGTGAATGTCCGGATTCAACGATGGGAGTGCCATTCGATGTGGCTGAGTGCTTACATCTGCCCCGCGGAATCAAGGCGGTTTTCTCAAAGGGCTTAAAATGAACCAGAGTCAACGTAAAGAGGCGGATACTGCGGGTGAGAATGTGGATCGCAAACGCTACGGGCGGCAAGTTTAAATTGCGAAATAAATACAGCGGTGTAAACCCGACACATAAATCCTCTGACGATGCAAACCGGCAGAGTCGGTCAAACCGAAACGGTATTCTGGCTACTGGGGCGGGACCCTGGCGGTTGTCGTCATGTGTCACCCAGCTCGCGATGGTTGTGGCAAATAAATCATCCGGATCGACCGACACCGCCAAGGGCCCGAACCAGCTTCTAATATGAATTGAATTATATTATTCATTTCGAACTCAAAATTGTGATCTCCATCTATGAAACTCACTGAACATGAGGTACCTTTTTTCCTGGTAAGTCGGATGGCCGCCATAATAATGTGAGCCCACGGCAACTGCCGGGCTCCATCAGATGATCAGATCGGAATGTTGCAAAATGTTCTAGAAGTGCAAAATGCATTCCCCTGAGCTCAGTTCTGCCAATCGCCTTCGAAAGTGGCTCAAAGTCAGCCGACAGGTGTCATTCATAGAATATAAAAAATGTTCCAAGGAAAACGGATGGGTATTGACCGAGATTCCTGTGCCAGTTTCTGAGAATTCGGCGAATATATTAGAAGCGGGATCGGAGTGCGTAACATGACAATTAATCCGCGAAACATTCTTAACCCAGTGGATTTAGCAAGTGCGCCCAGAGTAGTAACGCCATTTCGATCTGCGTCTGAATCTGATGTCGAGTCCGAATATCGGCAACCTCAGCTTTGACTCAATTCAAGCCCTCCCTGGAAGCTCTGTGTACTGGAACTAAAACCTCTACCTCTGAAATTCGCGTCCAACCAGATCAACGCCATGACCAGAGGCAAGTTTTAGGGTACATCTACATGTTCGTCTCGGGCCCAGAGATTAACGCATCCTGTCTTAGCGGTTCATCTGCGGTGAACGGCGCGTTGTTCACCCATCCTAATAAAATTGACCTGAATCTCTGGGAATCAGCCTTCTGTGCAGCTGGATGGTAGGTACCGTTTCATTTCTCAGTTCTGCGATCGCTGAGCCGGCTCTATGTACGAATTGGAACACTATCTCTGCTGCGATTAAGACGGTTTGGGTTACAATGCCCCAGCGATATTGCCAGCTGTTTAAACACCTTACAGGCTGAGGACCTTTCGGCGACCGCAGGTCTCACGAGCATTCTGTCATTCCATGGAACAAGCCGAGCAATATTCGACTCGCAGCAAACTCCCGTTGGAAAGTAAGTGTGGGATCATGTCTGTTGGCTTGACAACTGACCCTGTTTCAGTATCTGGGAGCAAGGAGTCATTCTCGCAGTTCTCGCCACCAGTGGGACGGAAAGCATTAACCCGAATGGCGGCGACCCAAGAAGAATTTGGTATACATCCCAAGGCAATGTTCTCGAACTCGACTCGCTCGTCTTCCGCCAACTGCTACTGTGTGTCTCGATCCCTTTTCATACCTAGATTTTGCTCAACCTGGAGGACCGATTCAAACCGGAAACAAGGATGGACGCATTGCGATTGCTAAGATATATTTGATATATCATCTTGTGGTTGCAGATCAGCCCCACGCAAACCTCCAGGTGATGGTCAACGTGACTGTTTTCATGTATCCTGTAGGGGAAATCCAAAAACGGCAAGGCGGTTGCCACTGGTGTTGAATACACGAGTACATCAATGCTGCCGGAAAGAAACTCACCGTTGTGCGTCCATCTTCTCATCCCATTCGTCGTCAGGATAAGACTCAGGATAAATATTATGCTCAGCTAGGTCCCCTTTCGGAACGTGCCGAGTTGTAGTGTAAAGTACATCGGCCTGAAATGCACTACCACTACGCCACAACTCACCCACCGTCGACGAGCTCGCCACTTTTAAGGCTGTAGATCTCAGTGTAAGCGAACTCATTGTCAGCGCGGCGATCGAGTTATCTTGAGTGCACGAATCTTCGGAACACCCCAGGTCCTGGAGCTTAGCGGCGTCGGCAATTCCAATGTCAGTGAATTCTTCTTCTGCTCTAATCTTTACTGATTGTTTCGCGAAGTATAGATCATCAACCCTCTTGGTATTTCTGCGGTTGTCAACCTCCCTGCCGTTGGTGAAAATCTCAATGAACGCGTATCTCTTCCCATCGCCCCAGTGTTCAACTCGTTGACTTGGTATCAGCTGATCCCTAGAACCTACCACGACATATCTGGCGGCTTTTGCCTCAGATACATTCAAACCGCATCGATTTCCTTAAATTCATAAGTGATCGTCCCAGGTATCACAGACCCCGGCCACTAGTTCCCCAACAATTGTCAGTGACTTTGTTCGTCCTCGAAAGTCCATTGTGATTTATTCATCAGTTGAATCGCCCCGTACACTCCTCAACTCCACGGAGTGGAGAACCGCCTACACGCTCCTCCAGACCGCTCCACCCGGTCTCGGTGATGCTGCTCACAAGGCACTCTACGTGATATGAAAGGGCTCGAAAAATAGTGCATATTCAGATCTTGAACCAAAGGAATCCACCTTGTGGTTGTTGATATATGGGGCCAGACAAAGTCGTGTCTTTGAATGAATTTCTTGCAACTTCCTCACTTTTGGGTCAAAATGTGCAACTTGCTCGCCCTGTATCTCAACACCCAAGCCCTTTCATATCACGTAGATAAACTTTCCATATACGGTAACCCCCAAAAGTGATTTTTTCAGCAACTCAGAAAATTAAGCTGTTTTGGAAGATTACCCAAAAAGCAAATATGTGGTCTCTATTTCATGTGTATACCAAGTTGTTTGGGTCAATTTGGAGTGAAACTGATGGAATTATGCAAATTACAATTCGGCATTTATTTAGAGCACCACTGTATATAGTGCTACAGAGTTATGGACCTTCATTACAGGGCCCTCAGGGTTTGCTGATGTGGCCAACGACGAACGACTCGGCGCTTCACAGCCTTCCCTTGAGACAGATGCCATACCATATTTTGCAGAATAAGCAAGAACAAACTTCATATCACCCAAGATACAAGTGGATCGGTCGCGCAATGGCAAGTTCTTAAGACAAGAGAAGATCATCACGACGATTTCGGCAATGTTTGAACTTTGGCCACTTGAAGTTGTTGACCACAACGTCGATGTTCACCGTCAGGCTCGCCATAACGGATCGCTATCCTTCAAAAACGAGAACTCTGTCAGTCCCATCTTAAAGCTGGAGGTGACACATTGAATGCGATACTGGACTGCAATCTTGGAGATGACTTCTCCTATCTGGCATTTACTGTGTGCCCAGTCTAGCTTGCCGTGGATTAGGCTTCCAATTTTATTCGGTTCGCGCTCCATCTCAAAGTTGAAAGTTTTAAAATTTACACTCTTTTGCCGCGTATTGGCCATTGGCTTCCATTTCACTGAGTTCTGCGTACCTGCACCTTTGTGCTGCGCTCGTGTGATGTACGTCGATGGCCGTTTAACGGCCCCTCGATATGAAAATTGATTCATTGTTACGTCGGGCTCCGTGCAGTGCGGTCGCAGCGCAGGTATCATCATTACCGGATATCTGCCTCAGCGTCTATATCATTCTGCCCACCGACCGCCACCGTCTGATGGAAATGCCATCCACCATGTATCTACCAGACCCGATGAAGACATGGCCATGGACGCGTCAAATTAACCCCCACTACAAAGAAGTCTCTGCTCAGTCGACTGCTTGGTTGCACAGTCTCAAACTCCTAGGACCTAAGTCACAACGAGCCTTCGACAAATGCGACACTGGTACGTCTGTTGTCCACGTCCACTCCCACCCATCACATTCTACTAGGTCTCCTGGCTGCCTTGGCCTATCCCTCTGCATCAAAAGGCAATTACGGCGTCTTGAGAAATGGAATCATGATTTTCGGCTGATTTCTATGTTCCAGAGCACCTTCGCACTGGGTTAGACCTCCTGAATCTCACTTTCGTAGCCGACGAGTACAACGAGCTGGAGAGTGTTAACGGTGTACGCCAGATGGTAGACATCATCTGGATGCACTCCGGAATCCAGAGAAGGAACGTCCTGCGCACGAAATTCGACTTGGACGAGCTACTCAAGAGTGAGATATTTTCTTGTTGTGTAAGCGTCCTGCGCTAACTGACCTTCATAGGTTTTGGACTCTGGCGGTCAAAACAGCGTCGCCGACTTCACAGAAACATTTTATCGAGTCGTTCACTGGGTACCTCGACGCCATTATCCAGGAGGCAGACGATCGCGATGCAGATGCAGTCCTCACCATCGCAAACTATCTTGATATCCGGGCCCGAAACATCGCCGCGTATCCGGCCTTCGTTCCCTGCGAGCTTCACCTAGATCTCCCCGACGACATTTTTCATCACCCGATCATTACGGAGCTGAGGGGTATCGTAGCTCAACTTCTGGTTCTCAATAATGTACGTCGCTCGTGGTGTCTTATAGCGATCTGCTAACCTGCACAGGACTTGATGTCCTATAATAAAGAACAGGCTGTTGGCCGGGATCAGTATAACATCATCACTGTCCTCACGCAGCAGGATGACACCATGGATCTGGAGGGGGCAACGACCTGGGTTTCGGCATACCACCATAAACTGCAGGCCGACTTTCGCGATGGGCTACGGCGTATGCCATCATTCGGGGCGGAGCGAGATGCACAAGTGCAGGAGTACCTCGGCCATCTTGCAAACTGGCCGCGCGCCCAGGACTGCTGGAACTTCGAAAGCCAACGCTACTTCGGAAGTAAAGGCTCGGAGATCCAAGTAACTCGCCGGGTGCCGCTTCTTGCTAAAATTGAAATGGATGCTAAACTGACCCGGGAGGACGTTGTGCTACCGCTCATTGAACTTTGGCTAGTTTAACTTTCATTGATATCTGTATTGTGTTCTGTCTATGTCGGACTCGCAACGCGTGCATACCCACTTCTATCCAATTCCGTTTTATCAAACCTTTGAAGTGAATTATATCCGAACTCATCGTGCCGTACCGGGAGCTTGAGGTACGTTTAGTCTTTTTCTCCGATCCCGGGGCGCTCTACGGGTAATTGGCGGACCCATTCCTTGAGCTCGCTTTCCATTACGATGCATTTGAGAAGCTCACTGCATTACCCGCTCCGCCGACTCTCATTCGAATGTAAATTTTTCCCCAGTGCTTACATAACAAGAGTCCGCGCCACTTAGATCAGAGGGATTGACTGACATTCACTCGACTTGCAACTCATGGCTCTTACCAAGACAGTAGCTTCAGTGAAAAGTTTTAAAATATACCGAATCCATAAGTATCCAAGGTTTTAGCTTACATTTGTCAGCAGCATTAGGTGCGTGCGATAACAAAACAGGCAACCCATTTGTTTCAATTCGATCAGGCAACCATAAAGATTGTAGATGCTGTCCTGGAATACAATTTAACATGATGTGGTCCGCATGCGGATCGCATTATGACTCCTGATAATTTTCTCTAATTTGATTACTTCCGTGACGCGTGGAGAATTTGTCCTTGTTGACACACAGTGCGTCGACGCGTAGGGCACGTGACCTGGAATGATGCAAAAAAAAACAAGTTGAATAGGCAGGAGATGTACGGGGAGTTCAATCTCCGGAGCTCCTGAAACTGAGGGGTCACCTACTGATGGCGACAAGTTTTCGGGAGATCGAGACGATGGACGACAGGACGGCAACAAAAATTCATGAATATATTACCGTGGCGGTTTGCACCGATCAAACAGTGTACGTAGTGTACGACGAGTGTAAGAAACTCCATCCACTACATGGTGTCACTGTTGCTTGCGATTGGACGTTATATAGCTCAAAGTATTCACCCCCGCGTGCCATAAGCTCCTTAAGGCTTATACCGCCTGGCCGTCTTTCATGCATCTAATCAAGATTAAGCGCGCGCTGAAACCCTGGGCCAGGCTGAAGCTCACATTATCAGATCTGCGTGCTTGGTCAAGTGGCCGAATCGATGTGTCACAAAATTCATCGTCTTTCCTCCGCCAGCTTCTCTGAGGCGCTAGAATAGCTGATGTTCGCCTTTAGGATCCAACGCGGAACTAGGCTCATCCGCCACAGCGAACCGGATGTTGCCAGAGAGGAAATGCATGAAGGTGCGAGATCTGAGAATCATGAGTCGGCCTGTGTAATATATCACAAGCACGCTCACGCTACGAGGCGCTGGGAAGGTAGGACTCAGCTCGACTGCGACGAATATTGGACGATTCTCACCCGAGACCTCCGCCTTCCTCTCCAAACCGGGGACAAAACAGTATGGACTCCGTCATTTCCGCCGCCTGCATGACCTTTTCCATCTCACCCCCACGATTGGGATCTCCAAGGCCAATATTCTCGGCGAGCGTCAGCGGGTAGAGTTTGTGAGTGAGCATACCCTGGACCTCCCGAAGATCGGAGATGCGGTAATTTTTTGATGGGTAGGCCGTCGACGAGAATCTCGCCCGAGTCGACATCGTAAAGTCGATTCAACAGCTTGATGATGGTCGAATTGCCCCTGCCATTCGCACTGACCATTAACACGAGGTGGCCGGCAGGAATTTTCAGAGAGACTTTCTTGATTGCGTTATCCTTTGATTTTCCGCTGGGGTATGCAGATGAGACGTTCCTAAGAGGGTCCATGAAACCAAGCAGTTAAGACATCAGCTCCTAGGCCTACCTGAGCTCAAATTCCATCCCATTATGCTGAGAGTGGAATTCGGATACCCCACATCGCCATCGCGGATTTTGTTCTTCACGTCCGTCATATCGTATGATTCCTTTTAACCCCCGGGGCTGTTTGCTTTTTTTTCTCGGCGCTTGCCTGCTGTCAAAATTTGCGATTTTATTCCCCATTTGCATCGGCAGATATCCTGCGCAAACTGTGCCACAGAACGATGGGGTATTCCTTCCCCCACAGACGGCCCAAACTGTCCCTTTTAAGGGAGATCTAGCCGACTGTGTATCCTCCCGCAGGTAAAATCCATCCAGCTGATTACTTATTCCCGTAGTATGTCGAGTAAGCAGTCGCAGTACTCGTAGTAATTTCATACTGTGCCTATTCAGTTCAATATTAATAATCCAGCGGCGGCTACGTATCCTTCCGAGAATTTTCCAGTATAAATAAGCCTCATGCCTCCACTTCCCAGATAGCACCACCCCCTTTCAATCTCCTCTCCGCTTTTCAATACTCTAAATTGTTGCAGAATTGTCTGTGGTCGCACCTGCACTGTTCTCAACACGTTCATCGTTTAAATGTACTCTAGCTGGAAATATCTTCTATTCAGGCATTTAGCATATCATAGGGCATGTCCTAAACGGTCGTAATGCTCACGTAGATCCTGAAGTGTCGGTTTGATAGTGAAGTTGAAATGATCTCAACTTATTCAAAAAGGAAGGCTACGCACCTCGGGAAGGGAAGTCTCATTGCATGCGAATCTCCGTTCACATTCATTTCAGTTTTTCATCATCTCATACCTTGCAATATGCTGGTTCCATAAACTAAACTCTTGGAAAGTACCCCCTGCGTCACAAGGGAAGCATAAGAGAAGTATCTCGTCAGTCATCGGGCGTATCAGTCAGCTAACCCGATATTCAGCACGGTGCAGAGCGGCCCCGCCATCAGTCAGCGCGGTGGCGGGCGGTCCCGCCGTCTTCCATCACAATTTGAAGGGACCGGAACTTTCGGGGTGGGATGACCAAGCGTCAGTCTAGGGTGTATTTAAGCTTGCAAAATCGACAAATTCATCAGTCCAACTTGCATTCCATAACTCTTTCAGCAATTCTCTCCAATAAATCAGTTGCATATGGCTCCCTCAGTCATCGTCATCGGCGCGAGCGGTGCAGTCGGGCGTCCGCTCATGGCGGAGTTCCTTACCCAAAAGTCGAACTTCGGGCGCATCGCCGTCCTCTCCGACCCAGCCAAGGTTGCCCGATTCTCTGAGATCCAAGACAAAGGCATCGAGATCGTCGCAGGGTCGTTCCTCGAGGCAAAATCCTACGCCGGTGAGCGAATTCACTACACCCTGAAAGATTATATCATAAACCCAGTGCAGGCTTCGACGTCGTGATCTCCCTCGCTGGAAACGCCGCTCTAAAGCTCCAGCCGGGGATGGTCGATGCCGCCATAGCGGGCGGCGCGCGGCACTTCATCCCTTCCGAGTTCGGTGCAGACATTGCGCAGAACGGTATCTGGAAAAACAGATATTTCAGGGACAAGGTCGTTACTCGTGACCATCTGCGCGCGCGCGCCAAGGATACCCCGGGCTTCCGCTACACTCTCATCCTATCCGGTGCGGTGGCTGAGTACACCGTGTCTGAATTTAACGGAGTGGACGTCGAGAAACATGTAGCGCGCACTTACGGGTATCCCGAGACGCGCTTGCACGTTACCGCCATGCACGAGTGCGTCCGAGTTCTGGCTCAAAGATCGAGAAGAAACACTTACAGTTACTCTATAGTGTGGCCAAGTTCATCGTGGGGGCGGTGCTGCTGCCTTTTGACGACCCAAGCGAGCCGATGCGCGAATTGCGCGTCTCGGGTGATTGTTTGACATGGAAGGCGCTTATGGCTCTCCTGGAGGAGGTGCAGGGCGCGAAATACGACATTAAGTACCTTGACCCGGCGCTGGCGGCAGAAAAGCAGGAGGTCGCGCGTGCGTCGGGCGACTCAGATGGCGAGTTGCTGTGGTCCGCCTGCGCCACGATGGCGAACGGGTATGCATTGCTCCCGGAGCCGTCTGACAACCATCGCTTCGGGTTCAAGCCGGAGACTGCGAAGGAAACATTGAACAGGATGTTTGGGAAGAAGTGATAATGTAGCGCCGATGGTCGAATGCAACAAATATGCTCTTGGTTTGTGATGATTGCTGGGCTTTTGGACGCTTGAACAAAGTCTGGTTCGACTTGAATCCGTCCATCCAGCGGGAGCTGGAACAAAGCGGCTTGACATAACCGAGACATGCAGGTCGCAATCAGTAACTATAGGTCAGAGAGTCCTGCTGCGCGTGTGGATCGAGCAAAAGCAGCCGCGCAAGCACAGTGCAATGAGTATAAATGGCTAATTTTTCGGGATAATGTGGAGGAATGACACACATAAACACCCAAGCTGCAGACTCGCGTTTGATCAGAACAAGTAATAAGAGCATCGATCAGGAGGTGCCGTTCCTGCTGAGTTTTAAGCGTGCTGACAGTTGTGAAAACGAGCCCGAGATCGCGCGGTGACTGGGGATCCTTCCATGCATTTATCGGTAGTATCATGGCCGCCATGAAGACGGGGCTCGACGCGATCAAGGTACTCAGCCAGCATTTGCATTTGTATCCACATACGCTGCTGACTGAACAGCAGCGAGTTACCAGCGCACCAGCGCCGCTGAGGGTCCGCCACGAAGATACATACATGTAACGCTGCGGCGCAGATCTCCAGTGCCCGAGGGTCCTGCAGGAGAGAACTGTTAGTCGACCCATAACGGAAATACGAGGAAGGAGATCACCGAGTGCACCATGGAGGATACACCAGGGATGAAAGGCCGGTAGATGGGCGTCCGCGTGTAGTACAAATCGATCAGGATCAGGGAAGCAGGCAGCAATTGGGAATCTTCTGGCCATGGGTAGGGAAGAGAGAATGTTTGATTGTTTTTCGATCGAGCGATTGCGCGGGCATATAGATATACTGGAGAGGCGGTACGGGGTAACGAGGTTTTTGGTTATTGTAGTGGCGCTTCCCGGGTCTTGAAAGCTTCGATATACTTACCACCATAGGAATCATACGAGCCCGAAATGTCCACGTCGCGGACATGCGTAAACACCGAGGAAAGACAGCCAATCCAATGCGCGGACTGCGATACGAGGAGAAATACCGCCGTAGATGCAACTCAAATGAAGGCCGACACAGTCCGTACACGTACCTTCATCCTCCATCGCCTGCCTTTGATGCTTGAAATCTGAAAGATTTGCGAGATCGGAGCGTAAATCGTAAACACATTGGCTCGACATATGTAGTTGCATCGGACTGAAATTAGAGATACTGCAGCTGTGTATAATATCGAACCTTGGACTCACATTTCCTATGCCGGCATATGTTTTTTCTTCGGTGACATATGTCGCCCCGCTGGCGGTGGCGGTAGGTCAATGGATGGATGAGTATCACCCAAGTTATGTTTTGAGGCTGTGAAGAGGGATCTTTGTTTCCGCTCTGTTGGTTGTGCTTTAGGAAAATCTCCGTGCACCAAATTGAGTTGTGGTTTCAAGGTGGCTTCGAGAATCAAGGAAGGATTCCCGGCTAACGAGCGCTGAAACTCCGAATTCAAGGCCCGTAAAATACAGCCAGTAGAAAAGACTGGAAGGGGTGAATCCAGTCTGCGTTGGTAGACGCGCTGTCACGAAAGTCGAGAATTTTGCACAAGCCCAACACAAGCCTCGACCGGATGGCAGACGCAACTCTGGTCTTCGAAGACGGCGCAAAAGACAAGCCGAGGATCGATTCAGTGTCTGAGGCTCGATGGATAGCTGCGGAACGAATTGGGCAACGGCGGTGGCGACTCGATGCGGTGGCATGAAGAAAGCCGCGTTGTTTGCATCCAAAGACTTCGCCCAAATCTGATGGCCGGAGTGTGCCGCGAGTTGACAGGCGTCTGGTGACGAAGGCATTTCGGAGTTTGCAATCCCTGTCTCATAGTCTCGTTCAGGGTGGAGCCGCCGCTGTATCATACGCTTGTCATTAACGCGGCCCCCGTCGATGGGATCCCTCGATGCGACATGGGGATTTTCGCACATATCGCTCGCACGAAACCGGATGCCTTGCTGCGCGGCGTGCGCAATGTAATGGCCACACGACTCGCCGTATCTGACCGATACACTATCATCCTTGCGTGTCCCCACATCGAAAACCTTTATATCCCAAACACGCGCAGGGTAGGCCCACGTGCCGCTGGCATTTGACGATTCATCGCTGAGACAGCTCCACTGCGACCCCGTATTCTTCTCCCATGCAACGGGACCGCTCGGCCACTGCACATTTTCCCATCTTACGCACCTGAAACTGTTCGACGGGCTGGATGACCAGATGGACTCGGACCCCGTGGCCCTCGAGCGCTAGATGATCCCCAAAGCTCACCCATCTGCCGGTGCGGCTTAGCGAGGATCTCTCGTTCTTCGTGCACTTCCTGGAGGCATGCAAGTCTCTGCGCGCAGTCGTCCGTCTCAGTTGCCTAAGCGCATGTGGGACAGAGACATGGATATCCTCATCAATGATCCACGCTTTATGATGATGTCCCCGAATTATAAAAACTCTCCAGCAGACTGGCAGAGGGGAGTACTCCTGGGACAGGATCATTGGACACGCGCGGAAGCGTTTATCGCCAAGCGTACTTGCGGCGAAATCGACCATGCATTCCCGCTGTGATATCGATGTGGCATCTGATTTTCATGGCATTTGAAGGTCATACGAATTTCTTCTTGGTGGACCACAGCTAAAGCTGAATTCGCCCTCACGGCTGGCAAAAAAGTACTGGGTCGTCTTCCTCCTTTTGCACTGGAATAATGTTGATTCGGCACTCCGTTCATTCAGGTGAGGTACCTGTGCATGACTTTGGAAGGGTATACGGAGAACTCCGGCCGCGGTATCCCGAGCGACGCGACACATTGTGTGTAAGATAAAATAGAGAATGAGCAGCTATAAGAGCTCTTTAGTCTTGAAACTAACTTCTCAGCACACGAGACAAGGATTCCTAGAGAGAAACGAGCGAGCGAGAAGTTTCAGCACATAATCTTCGTAAATTCATGGCGATAAGGGAAACAAGATAGAGCCGCGCTTCGCACCGGCAGGTGAGCAGCTGGTTCAAACGGTGAATTCTAACTTTTATTAATTAAAAAATCCCGGATACACGATTGCGTGATTGGCAGCAGGGTTAGCAAGAAATGAGGCAGGGATCCAATAGGTTCTTGGACGATCCTTGCCTTGATCCTTGCCGGGTATAGCAAGATCCTGAGTCTTATCCGAGAAGGAGGAATCAAGAGGTAGTGGTAATTATTGATGACCATTTCAACTGCGGGTAGCCCGCAGTTGAAGAAACGTCCAGAAGCAGGAACTTGCGGCGAGAAGCTTCGTCCTTCTGCCGAACGACTGCATGATCAGCTGAGGAACAGCAAAAGATCCGGTGATTGGATATTGACCCAAATTCAGCCCCACAATTCTCCCTGAGATCTGGACTGACAGTGATGGCCATTGCGAATAAAAATTCGTGTGCTGTCCACTGTCATTGTGCGCTGGGGTTTCCGCAGTGCATAGCGGTATAATAGGGCGAGATTTGCATGGAAATGCGCCTACATGACAAACAGATGCTACCTACAACAATCAGAGTGTACCCGCGCATTGTTGTAACCTACATGGGGTAATTACACCGTCAGGCGACGAGGCGGTTACTCTGATGGATCGGCAGAGATTTGACAAATAGCGCATCACTAGCGCATCGATTAGAATGAAGACATCGTATCTTGGTATTGTGTGATTGCACTAAAAATTGATCTCAAAACACCTTCAATACGCCTCTTCAGCACCACCATGAACAAAGGAAAAGGAATACTCAACCGATACGTTAATCCCGTTACCGGAGGCAGGATCAATATTTTTGCCGAGAAAACCGACAAGGGTGAAGCAGACGCTTGCAGGAGTTGTGGAAAGACAGGTGCGTTTCAATAACACTACGCCCCACTCCGAGTGGCTGAATATCGGTCAAGCGAAAGAACTCAAGGCCCAGACGCCTCCCGCTGTACTCATGTGCTGCAATGTCTGCATGAAGAACGGCGTGCGGGTGCTGTACTGCTCGAGGTGAGACACGCACGCCACTCGACCGCGTCAGGTCTGACAGATATTTCACCAGAGAGTGCCAAAAGGTCGATTACAGGCAGGGCAAGTCCTCGCGCCTCCCGCACAAGGCGTCCTGTGGCAAGACGCACGTGGACGATCTCAAGGCGGCCGACGGCACCCTGGATACGGGCGCTCTGCGCCTGTACACAACAACCCCGACGACGGCGCTCCAGGCGCAGGTGGAGTTCCTCGGACGCAACAGCACGGCGCATTACGGCTTCGCGCGCCCGAACGGGAAATACGTCCCGCACCAGATCCAGGGCCAGGGCGGCGTGCTCTTCCTCCAGATGCGCAAGGAGGCGATGGAGGAGCACACCCCCGAGAGCATCGCGCTGATGGAGCGGCTGCTGCTGCTCTCCTTCTACCCGACGGACGTGTACAAGGCCGGGGATTACGTGTGGCAGCTGGAGCGCGAGTACGAGGTGGACTTGGTGGAGTGCCATCGACGCCTCGCCGAGAGCACCCGGCATCTGGACCTGTGGGAGGCCTGGCTCGATTGGGCGCTGCCGCGGATAGGGGCCGACCCGAGCGAGGGCGTGAGGTTCTCAACGCCTTGGTATTACCTCCTTGCTCGCCCAGGCGAATTCATTCACCCGAAGTATCTACCGATGATTAATGAGATCCTCTCTGAAGATTAAAGTACCAATGCTTCTTGTATAGGCGGCTCGATTTTGACTCGGTTGTAGTGCTTGTATTCACATATCGATTCGAGAATTTCCTTCTAAGGCACCGCAACAGCGCCCAGGAAGTAGAGTGAGGGCCTCACCAAGTGATGCCACTTGTGCCCGAATCTCGGTCCCAGTAACCATTCAATACAAGGGTATTCCGCACTTTATCGACCGATCCCGGCGGTGTCAGAGATCAAGATACGCGAAGGCGCCCCAAAAAGTACGCTAGAGAGTGTTGTGGATTAACACCGGTCAGTGGTCACAGTGACATTGCGCGAAAAAGTTGGCGCGGGGAAATATTTGGTGCGCGATGTGGAGGTCGTACACCTGTAGAATGTGGAAGTGGTTATATAGCGAGCTCAGAAATGCGACATAGAAGGTTTCAATATGCAGCGAGAGGGCCCGGGTACGATGCATTCACAGGTTGTTGTGTCTGTCTACGAGATATTGATATTAGTGATATTAATGACGATTAAGGAACTTTTCACCGAGAAGACAAACGGACTACGACTCCGGATCGGATGACGTTGAGTAGCTCGGATTCGAAATAAAAGATATTCATCGCAGTATGGATAATGGCGGAAAAGAATGGGAATTGAGAGAATCTCGATGGCAGATCGTCGAGGCCATGGGACGAGAGCAGCAGAGTACTAGACTGGACGTGACGGCCCACTGGCATGGACGGCCAGAAGTCTCTGAAAAAATCAAGGGACCTTTGAAAGAAATTCCGGACTGTCCGTCACTTGGAGGTAGGGCTTGCATTCGTTCAAATTCAAGAACTTGGGCAGAACAAAGGAAGAGCAAAAGGAAGAAGAAGCACAGGTTTGGGTTTACTACATTTTGATGGCTCCTCGGCCAACTTGACCCGAGGTCGGCTGAGGTTGGCCGAGGTTGGCCGAGGGGCTTGACCGGGTTGGTCGAGGTTGGCCGAGGGGTTGGACCAACCCGGGTCGAGGCCCCTCGGACAACCTCGGCCAACCTCAGCCGACCTCGGGTCAAGTTGGCCGAGGAGCCATCAAAATGTAGTGATTTGGCCGCACCGACTTTGTCCTTGTGAGGTCCGGATCAGCGGGCCGAAACCCCTTTGGCACTGGCACTTTGGCTGGCACCGAAGTCCCTTTGCTTATGAGCTCGTCGCCCTGCGCAGGAGTTTATGCGTCTTCGCTTGCTTCGTGTATGCCTACAACCTCGAGCCTGGTCGCCACGCGTCGTCGTCGAGGCCGAGTCTTTCCAGACTCTTGGTCTCTTATCTCCTTCAAACTCGTAAATAAATTCTCTGCAATGGGGGCAGGTTTGGTAATGGGTCTAATGAAATCCCTGACCGTTCTCTGGTATCCGGTTAGTATCCGGGCCCGCGACCCGTGTAACCAAAAATATCCCCTCCCCCCACCTTCGGTAGAGCTTCACACTCAGGAACAAGACATATTCCCTCGCCACAATCGCTGCCTCACTTAGCGGCGGCATTGTCCATCCTTCCATGACAATCACAGTCTCCCAAACCTCCAAATTGGTGTCATAGCTCAGCCGCCCCAGATGGGTTCTTTCAGCTTCTCCCGCTCATCAACTTCCCGATGCAATTTCCGACTAGTGTGGCCTGACATTCAATTTGGTCTCAATTGTGAAGAACTCTCCGTTCCCCGCAAACGTGATTAATAGCGTCGAAGCAGGTCGAAGCTGTGATCTACTTGGTGATCTATATCAGCTACTCCATTTTCTGTCTCCGCGGCGCCGTCTGCTCACCAACGGTTGTCCCGGACCGGTACTCTGTAACTGGCTGCGGAGACGGCGTTCATAACGAAGAAGGCAAAATTAAAATCAGCTTCACGCCTTCTCATCACTCTCGCAAGCTGTCTCCGCCATGGGTGCCCTTCGATTCGGCCGAGTCCGCTTCCACAGCTTCCTTCCTTTACATAGGCTGCGACGCCCCATAGAAGTACAGCAATATAAGGTTTGGACGCACAAAGGGTTTTCTCCGCCACGGTGTCACTGACCGGCGCCCGGTGCGCACGCCCGAAGCCCAGAAATGGCAGGGCGATGCGCTTCTTCCAACGCCCGTAACGGCATGCGACGAAGTTGGCAAAATTAAATCATCTGGATCCACATGCCTTCTTATCAGTCTCGCAGGGTGTCTCCGCGGTGGACGATGAGGGCTTCCTGCACTCGCTGTAGCCCCTCACTGAGGTGATACAAGAGTTCCCGCCACGGAGCTCCGCCCACATATTCCATTGACATGAGTGAGCCAGCCGATATGCCGATGGTCTCCCTACGCATACCCAATGGTTTTTAATTTGTGAATTTTAATCGAGGATGCTTTCCCCGCTGAATCAATTTTCCGGTACTCGCCTTCCTGCTTAATGGTGGTGACACCATTGATGCAATGCAAACGATCCATCTGAACCCGAACGCCGTCGTTGACCATCCTGACCAGAGCGAATCTGGTGTGTACGCTCAACGCCCACAGAGCGTATTTTACTGCTATAAGTCCCGCAGCGGACCATATGCAGCAGGATCTCCTCAACGATCTACCGCATCCGGAGCGGGGCTGACAATAGACCCTGCTTGGACATGGGGCAAGTAGGACGTCACGAACGGGCACCGAGATATGTGTGGTCTGTATCGCCATTTGGTTAGCAGAGAAGCCTGGACGGGCTTTCCGTTTTCCGCGCTCTCGGCTGACCCTCACAATAGATCTCCGCATCACAGCAACGGTGTGTCGCGGATTCTCCCCGAAGCACCGGCCATTGTGTGCATGCCGGGCACCGGAATCGCAATTATCGCATCAATATAATTTCGTCTCCCCATTTAGCAGGCCAGAGCCAGTGGACGGATTTAGCAAACGATTGGAAGTCGAAGGGTCCTCGCTTAAACGGAATGGATCCTGAGATGTTTCACCAGTGACTCGGGAACCTGCTTACACCGTTGCTGCGTTATGCAGAAACGGGGCTCCTCCGGCTTATTATTTGTTAACTTCTACGGGCCTACCACCGGAACGCAAATTTCAAGCGTCGACTGCCCCCCGGCCTGAGTCTAATCTGTGGCTCTGATGACCAGCCAGAAGCATGGACCCACCCTAGAACGGATCGTCGTCGACTCTGGAGCACCGTAATTGAGTGATGAATCACTGACAGTGATATTATTATTCGTGTCATCTTGTGACTGTAGGTGACTGTCTCGTTTTGATAGCATGAGGTCTTCTATGCTGATGGCACGTTCCACCCTCAGTTACAGGAATTCAAATGGAACTCCTGAGTCCTGAGTCTCGACCCCGAATGTCCTGGTTTGGTTTAATAAGCAACAACCTGCTAAGAATACCCGGAAAGCTCCGGGGCCAATCGCAAGCAAGAATATAATACAAGTTCATTGCGTTTAACCTCCCCGCACCGGTTTGACATCTAATGATTCCTTCATTTGATCAGGCTATTCCGGATGACCGGGAGATGCCTGCTAGTCTCTCCTAGACAGACGCTTCAATAATATGTGACCTCCTTCCTACGTGGTCGATTTGAATGTCATCATGGTTGTGGCAGGCCAAGATGCATCCCAACTCTGAAAAAATGAAGCACTTGAAGATACTTAGGTTTAATTTGAGACCTAAGAAGGTGCGGGACACGTTTTAAGTCACAGCAAGCAGAATACGACATGACTGCGAGGTTATTGATGTCCGCTGGGTAAAATTCAACAAACATGGGTCGGCTGACTTTTTCCCGAATTCACAAACTCAACGGTGGAGCAAGCCCATGAAGCGGCACTTCTAAACGCTCCAAAAAAAAGAAGAAAAAAAAAGATTCCACCCAAAGGTTCGTGCGCGTATGTGGTTCGGTTAATATCGGAAGATGATCGTATCATCCCCCAACCTGTCTAGATGTAGATGATCATTCTTTGTCTTTCCTCCCACGTGCACAGTACTCTTTCGCTTTGCTTTCGGTTCCCCACCGTGCGCCTCTGGCACCCTGAGTTTGGCATGGGCCTCATTTTCTTCTCGAGCCCTCGCCTCGATGTGGATCTCCCTTCTTCCGTTTCTGGCGTGCTGTCCTCCTGTCACAAACCGAAAGAAAACCACTCAATCGTACCCAAAAAGGTCTGGATGAGCCCAGCCGCAAAGCGTAATTTTCCCGGTACTCGGCCAACAGACTCCACTCGCTCAGTCCTGAAAATCAATTTCTGTGGCCTCAGCTTAAACTCCACGTCACCGTGACTCATTATTGAATTGTGAATAATGCGGTGAGATTCTCAATTGAATCAAACCCCTGGATGATCAGCGCGCACTCCAGCGAAATAACTAACTCCCGTGTCTATCCCGAGCATCTGCAATCACCTGCCCTTTCTCCCCTTTTGTCATGGGTCTAGTCAGTATTGCGTCTCTCCGGTTGGCTCGATGTTGGTGGCGTTTTTCAGACTTTGAGCGCGTTCTGCAGCTTCTGTGTATTGTCAGGTACAAGTTCCGAGCGCCGACCCCACTCGCGGTACGCCACATGGCGAGTGGTGTCCGACAGGCTCCGTATTCGACGATGGTCTCAAATTGCACCCAGGATTCTCACTCTTGGTCAGCGAGCCCTTGTGCCTGGAACGACACTCTGCTGTTTTTTTTTTTCTTTGTGAAGCCCGCCTCCGAATTCTGAGCGCCATTGAATCAAAGTCACATTCAACATTATGAAACTTCGCGCATCACAACGGCATCTCCGCCGGTGGAGATGGTACCTGCATTATGCAAGCCAGCGCCTCGCCCACGAATGCGACTGTTAGGCGCTGTCGCAGATAGAGTGCGGATGTCAATCGTCAGTACTTAAACCCTCGAAGCCACCTGCGTCTTCGTGATGGCCCTGGAAATTAAAGGTGCTGACTCACCCTCCGTCATGTCTCTGTAAATTGGCTGTAAACTGAATGGATCATCTTTGAAATTTACACATTTACTGAGGCTGTCGACAGCCTGCGCCGTGAAGCCGGCGCTGGAGATCCGCGGTGCTGGCTCACCCTCCGTTCCATCTCTGGGAATGATAAGTCATCTTTTGACAATTTGGATTTACTGAGGCTATCGACAGACACATTTTGACAAGTGCGCACCGGCGAGCAGAGCAACCAGGAACCTGGTGTGAAAGTGGAGTAACCTCTGTCAATCCCTGGTGCCACGTGGCGGGTGGGGGCTATTTCTAAAATCACTATAGAATTTTTGACTTGGCATCCCGCCTTAAGTCCGTATCTCCATGATTTACGTTCGTAATGGAGTCGCTATTATTATGGGGTATATGCCACCGGGAAATCGACCGAAGGTCCAAAGTCGGTGCGTATCAATTATGTAGCTTCACTTCATTTCCGAGTCCGCAGTCGCGCTCATTCACCGGTAGCTGTAGGGCGGAGAATAACCCTCGACATTGACGGATGAGTCCAGGTTTGCTGCGCACGAGAATCTGTGGTCCAGTCTCAGCAGGAGAACTTGTGCATTGTGGGTGCCTGTGGAGGTACAATGCCTGCACAACGGAACAAGCTCCGTCCATGTAACTGTGTTCTCCCCGATCATATTCTCCTTGGGGCTCCTGCTCCCACCGCCCGGAAAAACATCACAGAAATTGCAAATGGATCACGAATAGCGCTGAGCTCAGACCATATACGCCATCGACAGAATTAGCATACGAACGATGTCAGTGGTGATGTCAGGAGGATCGGCTTAGTCTGCAGGCGGCGGGTGCAGATGCGCGGGAAGAACGGGCCGAGGTATTTTCGAAAAGTGCCATGTGGTCCTCAATATTTGTGTACAGGTGGAACGCCGCCGAGGAAGCCGACAAGTTCTATTTCACTATGTGCGAGAACAGAACGCAGAAGAATGAATAAGAGGTCCTCACGAGGCACCGATGGAATCCGGAAGTGAAGTGAATCCTCTGCACTACTAGTGAGCGAACACGGTCAGAAGCATCTTTACAGCACCAGCAAACGGAACTTCCCAGACGAAGCCTTCTTGGAAAATCATTCAGGGCTGATATACCAAAACCTCGGGTGTTGCGTTGAAAACTTGAAGCGGATTAGGATGGGCTCATTCTCGTATATCACATCGACGTCCAGCAAAATGTTTTATATCCGTATGATCGCTCACAAAGCGTCCGTATTAACACATGGGGGCGGGGCAAGCGTGGACGTAACCGTTTTGCCTGCCTATCTCTGTGGCTTGATGTGACCAGGTTTCAACGGCCGCGGAATTTTGAATGGCCTAGATTCTTGACTATCGTACCAAGATTCACTTCGATATGTAGGGACAGCCCTTGTCCCAGCTCCATGGCAGATTGAAGATGAATTGTGGACACATCAATCCGAATGATCCCTGGTGCTGTCTCCTTGACTACGTTCCCTAGACCAAAGTTTCGGCGCTGCGGAGACGCCCGCTGAAGCGATAGCAATATTGGCAGGCGATCGTCCCGTCTGGGGGGTTCCTACACTTTTAAGCGTGGTTCTAATTGTTCTGGTGACCTAATTCAGATCGGAGCACCATCTTGACGTCCTCCGCCTATAGACACCGAAGTTTATGCACTCTTGTGGGCCGCCTATACCCCACTGATCCATGGACGGAAATATCACTGGCCAATCACCTCATTGATCCATGCCACGCGAGAGGAGCGCCAACCTGCCTGGAAGGGAACAAGGTGCAGCAAAAAATGGACGCGGCTATTGTGGGCCGCAGGCGTAAATCGGGAATCGGGTTGCACTGGTCAGGACGTGACGCGTCGATCAAGATATCCGCATTCGAATGTCACGCTAGGCCGCGGCAAATAAACTAATACTCTTTGCGATATAAAAACATCGCTTTCATTTCCAGGCTCGCACCCCAATCCCACTCTTTGGCACAAACTATGCGTGACCGTTCCCGTATACATTCGGTCTGTAATTCTGGCACGACTCTGAAGATTATGCTCTGACTTGTTTTATCTTTCAAGTCGAACACGCCACAAGGACAACCTGGATGGGTACGATTGTCTGAAACTGCAGGTACTTCTACGCGCTAATGCCGATTTTGTTCAGACGTTGCCTAGTGTCGTGGTGCGTCCATACCCGCGTCCCCCCTTGCCGACAATTAATACATACTCACCAGGGCCCCTACTCCCCGCCGCCCGCGGGATCATCGGTGAATCCGTCCGTCAATACTTGACCGCCACTGCTCATAATCCAATCAGTTTTCATCTCCAGCACCGCACCTGGTAAGTCGCGGAAACTTCTCAAAGAAACTTGTACTCAGTTGGAATCGGCTTCTTCTACAGCTTCAGGTATGCACTGCACGTCTGGCCCTTCATGTTCCGACCGTCCACATATTAAGACGTACGCCCCCCGAATCCGCACTGTCCCCCTTCCAACTGTCTATGATGGGCACGTCGCACTGCAGTCAGCAGTGAACCACCGCGAACCCTTCCCCATCGACCTCAGGAGTGACTTCGACTTGGAGCATTTAACCCGGGCCCTTGGGAACCATCGTATTTCACCCCACTCGACCATGCATGTGCTGCCCACGGCCCGCGATCGTTCCCTCATTCAGCTCCCTTCAGGCGATGTGCCGACGACGTCCATCGCCGTTATCCGTCGCCTACACGCAGTCATGCGCGCACCGCTCTCGTTGCAGGTCTATCGGTCACAGCTCTCTCCCAATGTCCAGCAGGCGGTATACAGCTACTTTATCTCGCGCAGTGGCCCCGATGGAAGACAGCTGTGGCGGAACTTCCTCAATGGACACCATCATCCACAGGGCCCGATGGGCGACGTCTTGTTACAAGGCCACGTCCTTCTGTGGGGCGTCAGGCAGGATGGACACGGCCAGTGGGTGGTGGACGTCGACGTTCCCCGTCCTCCCGTCCGCCATACACCGCACGTCACCAACAGCTATTAGCTGTTGTACTACTCGCTTCGATCCGTTTTGGGACTGTAATTTTAGGGTTGCACAGCACCAATTGTACTATTCGCATTCAATCGATAATAGTGTTCTATGGGAATTATCGTTACTTATGCAGGCCCTGACAAAAGCGGTTTAGCCTGCAATGCTCCTAGGACTGCTGGAAGTAGAGTCATCGAAGTAACGACGTTTGACGTTTTCAAAGGCTACCTCGTAATTTTGCAATATATTTACATTGCCGCGCCGAGCGCGAATGCCGGCGAAAAAACTTCGACCGTGTATAGAATACAGGATGGCCGCACCGCTACTATGCGGAATTCCAAAAAAGAAAATCACAACAAACGGCTGAATAATTTAGGCGAAGACTCGGAATGCATTGTAAATGAGCTGCGCAGGCCGCGATGTGCCCGTGCGGACGCCAAACAAACAACATATGGCAGAAGAGATCGATATTTGATACCTCCTTGCCGGTCCCAATGGGGTGTGATGGAACGATAAACGCCGAATACTCCCGCCTCTCAAGTGCGCTGGCTCGGAGAACGTCTTCTGGAACAAAAAAATTTTCTGTCCTCATCAATGAGTCGGTCCTTTGTGATCCCCGTCGGACGAGGAACTCCGCCGCCAGCACTCAAGCGCCCACAGAGCACTTGACCCAAGGAAGCCCAATCCGGCTTTCGATCAAATTTTTGATACATAGGGGCTGCGCCGGCCGCACGGTACCATATCAGTGGCGTGTTGCCTGATAGAGTATGTTCCCGGCGGTGTGCGGGGTTGATGGTTGCAATTCGTCAACCTTCGAGAGGCTTCTGCCCCTCGCCCGCACCTGCCGCACCTCGGCAGATGACGATGACTATCATGCTGTGTGCGCCATCAGCGCTCCCAGCATCGCGGGGGTCGTCAGTCCCCGTCGTGGTGTAAGGTACAATTTGGACTTCGAGACTAGTATAACCAAAGCAACGTATACATTACGGAGACTAGCAGATTAGATTGGGGGGATTATACGTGGGGGAACAGTCCTGGATGAGGCGGCACAGCCGAGGGATGGGATGGATTGTACGAGGAGCGGTGCGATGCGGTGTTGTGATACAATGCTGTAGTGTGAATGCGAATGTGGGTGGATGCGGTGCTATGGAACATTCTGGGACATGAAGAAGAAACTGGAAGAATTCGCGAATGGAACGGCGGCGAGGTGGTAATACATTGGAGGCCAGTCCTGGTGACTGTGGCTGGATGGGCGGGTCTAGTGATAGCGGTGGCCGGGAATTGGCGTTGGGGGAGCGACACGTCACCGCAGGGCATAGCGTTGCCTCGGAATATCAACCGTTGCAACCCAGACGCCGAAGATATCCGGATCAAGCGTCCAGAGCATGGTGTTCCCCAGTAACAAATCGAGTCCAGTGGGGGCGCCAAAGCGCGGGGTCCCATTGGCGAAGCGGGCCCACCTGGCGCGTCCATCGAGTCCGTTGCGGCGAATGAAGTTGTCTTTCACCGAGTACTGAACGGCCGGCGAGAGAGCCGTGAAGGAGGGTAACTGGGACTGAACAAAATGCTGGAGGAATTCGGCGAGGTCTGCAGTGGTCATGGCGGAGGGGCCGGTTTCTACGATGCACAGAACGTAGTTGGAGATATCCCGCACGGATATAATCGTGAAAGCGGGGATGGGATCGCAAAGGAGAGTCGTCCGGGTCGTGGTCATGCCGGGGCGGGATAAATCGATGGGAAAGAGGTCTGGCATCTGGGCATGGGCATAGCCACCGTGCCCGGGGAGTGGGACATAGGAAATGTACGGAGTGGGTGGATACTGGGTCCCACTTAGTAATGTGACAAGCCAACGGAGGGTTTATGACTCGCCTGGATCTTAACGATAACCACCCAGCCAAATAATTAGAACGCTGAATCCCTACAGAATTGCGAATTACCTGATGCGCTGGGACAAACGAAACCTGCGCGCAGAACTCTGAGCAATTTTAAACGTTTCGAAAGGACAATCACTTACGGGACGACGTTGTGCAACTACTTGAGGCTATGGAGGATAGACATTAGTCGCGCGACTAGATGAAGTTACATGCTTCTTACGACAGTTTCGATGTGGATAGACTGTAAAGGCCATTGTCAGATTGGGCAGAGGCGTCTTCACAGAAGTGCTTACAGTATGGCGGTCCCCCGGTCGGGTTTCCATTCTCTGATCCGGCAGTGAGCAACAGCGACGCGTAAGTGGTGTAGGATGGCTGGACGCACATAAGTCCACTGTGTATTGGCAGCCATGTTGCGGACAGCGAGAAACAGGTCTAGAAGAAGGAGGTGGTAAGGAAGAAGATGGACTATGTGAGGGGAATGAGCAAAGGCTGGGACCTGACTCGGAGGACGGACGGTATTTATACTCAGCTGATGGGCAAGTCTAATGGGGGAGATTCTCTTGAGATTAGCGAATTCGGTGATCAGCCCGGAAGATGCAGATCTACCCCTCGAGGCAGCGAAATGAGATCGAGGGGGATTAGATTATGTCGTGGCCTGAGAAAAAGCATCCCCGGTCCTGGCAGGGTTGCTTCCATGCCGAAGAAGGCGTTACGAGATATTGAGACTCGGTCGGTTGTATCTCGCTTGACCGTACCGAGGGCTGTGAGGATGGGGGAGGGGGGGGGAGGAGGGGGGGAGACAGAGAGAGTCGATGTCAATCCGGAAGTTCCGTATATAACCGGCCAGCAGCGTTACGTCCGTCAGATCTCCGCCGTCGGGTATAGATACTGATTCACTGATTAAATGCCAAACCAGTAGAGCGGCGCTAATACGCGGACGACTTGAAGTGTGAATTGCTCAATAAAATGTACTATTGCTCGCGGTTTGCTCCAGTATATTTATTGTTGTTAATTTGTTGGTGATTTATGGCATGTTAGACGAAACCAAGAGATTCGGGGTCGGGAGTTGCGTTTCGAACTCCTTTAGCTGAGACTGCATTACTAACGAGCCGGCCGCATGGTATCAACGAGAACGGACCAAGATGTCATCAATATCAGACATCAGCAATTAAGGTGCTCGCCGGTGATTATGACGACCAGCGCGGTTACACTGCTCGCCATGTAACGTCGAAAGCGGCCAAACACGACCCCAGAAATATGTGCGGCGCAGCCAGTACGCATAGGTTTGGAAATTCGGGGGTCAGTGATCCGCCGCCGTGAGGTGGGTCCATGTGGGTCCATCGACCCGCGGCTGATCAGAGACACAGAATAGCCTCAGGGCAGAGGGCAAAGATTCCTAAAAACCTGTTACCGTAAACTTGGAAAACGGGGGCCCGCAGAACAAATATCATGCTAAAGGAACCCCGTTTCTATGGACCGCAACCAGGGTGCAGCATGTTCCCGAGTCACTGCTGAAACATGTCTACATCTCTCCATTCCATCTAAGCGAGGGCCCTTCTTAAATCGCCCTAAGTCCGTTCGGATTCGCTTGCTATATCGGGGAAATCCCGCCGCAACTATATTGGTGCCCCACTGGGGATTGCAGTGCACGGCTTCCACACAATGACCGGCATCGGAAGGACATCTGCGGCGGACCGTTGCTGTGATGAGCGGATCCAGTGTAAGGTCAACCACAGATTAACGAAAGACGGCGCAATGGACTTGTCGTGCGCGGAAATGGAAAGCCCGTACACTGACTTTTCTGCTAACCAAATGGCGATGGTCACACATGACCGCACATACAGAGCAGGTTCACTGGCAACACATGACCACTTACCGACACCACCTCGGATGCAAGATAAGGGTTTTATGCTTTCTGGACCTGCCGCACTGCCCCGACCAATTTTCGCAGTAATTTCCGGTTTCAGTGGGTTCATCGATTGTGATGTCCCACCGGTTCGCTGCCCAAGGAGCGTCTCTGGTAGGTGTAGACACAATTAGATTCGCGAAGGAGATTAAATGTTTCTGGTGGGTGCTGAGCGCACACATTTCCTGTGATCCGAGTGGGCACAAAACGACGAGCCCGTTGGTTCAGATTGGATCATGGTCGCAGAAAATCTGCATGATTGTTCCGAGACGTCCAGAGTCCGAAAGCAAGCGGGTCAATAACGCCACTAAAACTGGATAAATTTGACTCAGCTTGGCAAGGGTGTACGAAATTGGAATGCCCTAACACGCCGTGAATTTCTGCGTGGGTCAAACGCCGGCGCGGGGTATGTCACGGCATTGTTAATATCTGGGGCGGCGGAAAAGATAAACCGAAAACAAACAGAAGGTAATCATAGAAGCGGGGCCATCCGAATCCCAGCCCCGGCGGAGACAGCTTGCGAGAATGATGAAGAGGCATGAGGATCCAGGTGATTTAATTATGCCCCCCTCGTCGCTTGTCGTTCCTTATTGAAGAAGCGAATTTCTATGAGAAGCGGCAATGCGAGCGGCATCCGGCCGCCGTGTCTGTCAGTGACCCCATGGAACAAAAACCCATATCTACTTACGCAGGACGTCGCAGCATATGTGAAGGAAGCAGCCATGGAAAAATCCTTCCACGCGGAGACAGCTTGCGAAAATGATGAGAATGGAGTTTTCCACGCATGCCGTTACGAAGGCCTGGGCTGTATCCTAAGCACATTTATAGAGCATCGGTCCGAACCGCCGTTGGTGAAGAAAATAGACGTAGCTGATACGCATCCAACCTTCTACGCGATTAATCACGATCGCAGTAGGAGCCGGCTTCTCCACAACGGACAGTAATTGAATGTCATACGATTCGGAAATTGCCTCGGAAATTACTGCGGGAGCTTGATGAGCGGAATTTCAATAAAGGACCCTATCTGACCTTCGGTGTATAGGACCTGACAACAAGAGACCACAGCCTATTGGGCATTGTTCAATTTCGGAAAGACATGCGGCATCAAAGTTGATTTGGGCGAGGGGTTTTTTTAGGACAGAGAAAATAATGGAGGACCTACGACGCACGAATTTATTCTGGACCGTGTCGAAGTGAGAGCCTCGATGATACCTTGAGACGGCAAGTCGACGAGCTCAACAGCGGAACCCGAAAAGAGGTGAGGGTCGATCGACAACACTCGAGGGAATATAAAGTATCCTCGGGCCAATGAATGACACTGATCCCCAGTTGAGATCTGGCAACACGACGAATGCGAAGTCGGTGCAGCACTCCAAACAAGGAAGGGTGTAAATCGGGAGATCCGCTGGATGGACTGACTCCGAAATCATGTCCGTAGTATCGTATGCGCGGTGGTAAGACCAAGCGGATGCGCTAAGCGCAAATCAGTAAGCTGGGACCAGCGGAATCTGGGATTTATCGTGTTACCGCTTCCCTCGGTGAGAATTTCCAATGAAGCATCGATACTGATTCCCGGCATTCACAAGAAGGACATGTTGCCATTCAAATTTTGAGAAATCGGTTCAAGGCAAGTAGCATGAACTCTGGTAACAATTTAGTTTCCGCTCAGGGCGAATCCCGTGCGTCAGGAGGAGTGATCATCGGGGGACCCTGAAATGCCACTCCTCGCGCAGACATTCCCCGTCCAAGGTGGCAACGAAATGGAGGGAACCCCTGCGCACAGGATGTGCAAAGCCGCGTCCCCGCTAGGGCGATGGGGACGGTGAAAGCCGGGGCAGGAATCCACCAAAGTAGCCATCGAGCTTTGAACGGTAGCAGCTGGAGAGCACGGAATTCGATCTTCAATATAAAAAGGTACTGAACGCATCAACCGACCGGTGGATTCACTACGAGTACTATCCTCTGACGCAGCTGCTGCGGGAGCGCTCTCCGTCCGCGGTCATTTGCGTGAGGGTATAGAATCAGCGGCAGAACCTGCACCTTAGATGAATTGGCTTGGAGAATGCGAAGATTATATACATCAGGACTCGCCTCCCGCACGGTCGTCCGTCCAGGCCGACGTTAAAACCGTACCGTTGGCTGGAACTACGGTGGCAAGTTGTGCTGGTGTAGGAAAAGGATTCGGCTGGATGATCTGGATCATACGGTGCAAGCCCTGCGCAATTGATTTGCGCTCCTCAACCATCGCCTTTTTCTCTGCCTCGAACGCAGTACGCTGGGTGGCCAGCAGTTCGTTCTCTTTCGCCAGCGCCGTCCGCTCCAATTCCAGCGCCGCATCCTTCTGCGCACGCAAGGCGTTAAGAGACCTACAAGACTCCTCAGCGTCCTTCCAGAGGTTGTCGATGGTGGCACGATCTCGGTCGGCAGCCTCTCTCAGTGCGGTTATCTCAGCTCTCAGTGCCTCGACCTCAGCGACTGGGATTATCGGAGGTTCAGGAGTAGCAAGCGCGGCGGAGAATGCCCTCTGGGCTTGCTCGAGAGCTTGAGCAGCCGCTACGTAGTACGTAGGGATCTGTTTCAAAAGCTCGTAGCCTGACTAGATCTTATATAAACCGAGGCTACAACAATATTTGAGTTCGTACCTCCCGCATTTCTTGTACCTCGGACTCAGAGGGTTTAAATTTTGGCACAGTTTCAGATTCCATGCTTTGAGTTTTAGGCGGCGACCAAGGATTTTGAGTTGTGAATGAGTCCCGGGAGATGTCACACCCCTATCATCAAGTGTGACATCTTGCTGACATGGTTACAATCAGCTGCCAATTATAACAGAACCACAGACGTACGTCCCTAAGATTTTTTTTCTTCCTGTTTTCAAACCGAAATTACTGAAATTTCGGGGCTTCAAATTAGACCCAAAATGTGGTACGAAACTCAACAAATAAAATGTGCGCTGAAATACCACGTTTCGGCTTATCGATCGTTATCGATGGGATCCCATTGGCTGGTGATAACATTTCAGCTCGCAAACTGATTTTTCAGGTTTCGGACCACATTTTGAATCTAATTTGAAGCCAGCCGAAATTTCGGTAATCTCGGTGTGTTTTAGGGGGGAGCGTTTGTAGATTTTTTTTCTCTCGAACTTATTTAGCGATTTGACCGTATTAGCCTCCCAGTTTCGTCGCTGTAATATTTTCGGCAGAAACTTGAACGCGAAATCTTCAAGTCGCCGCCACCTCCCAGCTCGTTGTTTCATATCCAGTACACGCATCGTTTCGAGGTCCACAGAACCGGAATGAACGAAAGGACTTCACTCTGGCGTTTTTACATACTAAAGGGCCGCAGAAAGCGTCTTCTAATCAGCAAGCGCCGTAATTCTTCTTTTTTGATTCTATAGTCCGAGCGCCGGTTGCGACCCCTATCAACGGTTTGGAATGCCAGATTGGGCTTCCTTGGGTCAAGTGCTTCTGGGCGTTTGAAGCGGCGGCGGAGTTCCTCGTCCGACGGGGATCACGATAAAAAACTTTTTTTGTTCGAAGACATTCTCCGAGCAAGAGTATTCGGCGATTACCGACCCGTCATACCCGATCGGGGAACCAGCAAGGAGGGATCAAATATCGATCTCCCTGCCCGTGTATTGTTTGCGCGGCGCCGGCATCGAACCAGGGCATCGCCGCCTGTTCAGTCCATTTAGAAGGCATTCTTCGCAATTAATCAGTCGTTTGCCATGCGTAGTTCCGCATGAATTCCGGATGGCAGCGCTGCAGCCGTCCTGTATTTCCCTTATCCACGGTGGAAGTTTTTTCGTCAGCGTTGGAGCTCTGCAGGCCAGTGTATTGTGAATGTATTGAGAATGACGTGGTTTCTGAAAACGCGAACGGGTTACATTAGTCTTACAAGCCTTGTGGGTTGGAATTCGGAAATTATTTTGGTCAAGGTTTAGATGTGGCGATATGACTACGTTAGAACGACGTCTACGTCCATACGCTCACGTACACCGCCGACGAA
>JARJLF010000096.1:0-442849 GCA_029378395.1 Mycena leptocephala | reverse complement strand
TTCCGTCGATGCACACGCAGCTTGTCGGTCGCTGAGGAACGATGCGGTCCACCTCACATAATGTAGTGGGATTCCTTTCCTCCTGAGTTCGCACAGTAAGCGGTTGTGGTTTATGAAGTCAAAACACCCCTTTATATCAAACGTGAGCGCCGACGTAACCTTCTTGTGGTTCCACGCGGCATGCACATCGTTCGTGAATGTTAGTAAGGCGTCTGTGGTCGATGAGCTGGCTCTGCCCCGAACTGGGTGTTCGGGATGAGGTTGTACCTGCCTACAAGGAAGTTAAGGCGCCGCGATACGATCTCTTTGCCGAGGCACTCGAGCAGTTGGATGAGGCGGTATGCCCGTGGTTTCGAGTAGTCCGGCTTGCGGAGTTTACGCAACGCCACTGCATTAGTAAAACTACATGTTTGTCTTTGGCGTCTTTGACGTCTTTGCAAAGACGTCAAAGACGCCGAAGACGCATTTTTGCCGAAGACGCGCGGCTTTGAAATGGCAGCGTCAAAAATCTCCAGGGAGGCATTTCTATGGGGGTAATACTGTAACATTATTAAAGCAGTTTTGTCCGAAAAACACGCAGCTTTGAGCGACATGAAAAGACGCAACTTCAGGAATATGCACCACAGTGTTCATCCTCGAAAATACACAGGGGGGATTTTCAAAAACATTCACCGTGTTAGACCGAGCAAAAAAATTACACAACCATCATCAATCGTGTCTTTTACTCACCTTTCCCATTCCGCAGTTACACATAATCCATAAGGGCCAACAAGGCACCCCACTTCCATAAATCACCGCTTCTAACGCCAGTTTCCCAGCTATCCGCAAAAGTTGATAGGAAACTGTCCTACGGTTCAACTCTATTATCCAAGCTGTTAGGGGGTCTCAGTGGATTCCTGAAAAATGTAATGAGACTAGTTCATCTATTTCTTTCATGCAAGCCTCTCCACCTTTTTTAACTTACCACCCACTCCACTGACCCTGGCTGCAGGGGAAGAGGATTTGAACTTGGGTGCTTTCAATTGAATCGGTTTAGTTCAATGTGCATCCAGAATATTTGGTGTCCCCATACAAAAGGTGTATTTTGAGGTGAACCTGCTAGCTGACATGGTTTGAATTCCAGGGGAATTCAAACTCCAACCTTGGTTTGACATTGCCCAGGGGCTTGTCTTGTTCGCCATAATGTCTGCGTTGAGCCCCTGGACTTGCAACTTGCAGCCGGACCAGCGATCAACGGTCCTACCTGCCGTTCACATGGGCGAGTATGTTCATGCAATTTGGGCAAATGTAGGCTTACCTTTCCTCCAGATTCCCGAAGTCACTGACATTGTCCCGGAGGGCGAGACTAACTTCACTCTCGCTAACAAGCACGTCGCGATCATCGATATCCCGCAGGTCGAATCCCGGCTTGGGATAAAGAATCTCGAGGCATGGAAAAGCATTGTTGTACATGGGGACATCATTGCTCAGCCTACCCCCCAGGTCAACGTGAGCAGGGTACGGAGAAGGATGATAGCAGAGCGTAGCTGGGGCATCAACTAAAATTATGTCACAAATCATTCAAGGATAGGATGCTTAAAGTCCACAGAGTGGTACACCTTCGATGAGGCAACCACAGGGCGTGTAAATATATTTTCACCAGCCAACCTGGGTACCGCCAACCTGGGTATCTCCCTGAAATTTCACCTGTGTACTTTTTTGGCAAAAATTCAAGTGTGCATATTTCTAAAACTGATACCTGTGTCTTTCCTGTCTCTGAATTAAGATGTGTAAAAATGTTTGATAGTGAAACCTGTGCGTTTTTTGAAATTGATCATGGTGCTCCTCTACTTGAACAATTGCTGAGCAGTGCATAAATACTCAAATGCCATGTGCAGTGTATTTTTCTGCCAAAAGGGCTGAGTGGGGCCTACAAAACCGGTCATAATCAGAATAGGTGTGGGGGAGAAGGAGAGTACGTACAGGGCTTTCTTAACATTTTTTGTTTCAAGCACTTTGGTTGTGGGTTTGAATTTCTTGGGCGGTGTGTTGAAAGTGGTTTCTTTGATTTTATTGAAAGCAGCCACTGGTGGCTCGACATTTGGCTTGGAAGGGGAGTGTGTCCTACGAGTCAAAATCAATTCTGGACCGGATTAATATGAGGGGTGGATATTCATGAAATGACATGCAAACCTTTTGCATTTCATGGGAGAAGAACCTCCAGCACCCTTTTAGATGGCCGCCTTCAAGGCAGGCTGATTTGGGGAACCTTTCCTGCAAGCAGACACTGAGGGAAGAGGCGGATTTTTTTCATCCCTGGTTTCTGTAGCGGATTGTTCACTACAGCATTGTCAGAACAGCAGGTAATAAAGGACATTATTAGTTAAAATTGTGACAAAATAATATATGCTACTGCCACACGAGTGAGTTAAGTATGAATGATGGTCAAAACTGAAAATATCACTCAATGAGGATTGATTCTAATATATGTATTGGAATAAAAAGTAAAAAAGAGAGTAAATAAAGGTCGGATAAATAAAGAGGAACGAGCGGGAATCGAACCACGCGAGAGGAACCTATTACGTGAGCAGAAAACACAGCCACTATTTCATTAGTTCAAAATCTAATGAAAAAATAAAGAGACTTCAACACAGCCACTATTGGTGTTAAACGATAGATGGAGACTAATAAAAATCGAGGTCGCAAAATCTGCACTCCAGCAGATTAAAAGAACGATTACATAAGTACTCGTAACCAGGAGACAGATTTTCTGCATCAGACCTCAGCGCTTTACAGCTATTCCGTCCTCTAATTCCCAGACAATTTGTTTTGCTGAGGGACGTACATATCCATCTATTCCACTGAAATCAACAACTGGTGGCAATGTCATGATTGCCTGTCACACACCTGAAGTCCGAAGATTCCAAAGGTAAGCACCACCATGCTGAGGTTTGTCCTGAGGGGTTTAGACAAAGAGACAGAAGGAGCAACCCCCTCGGTGAGAATTTAACATGTTCCCCGCAATATGTAGTACTTAATGTGCTGGGCTGCAGGGAATCTTTCTGCCCTCCAGGCCGCCTTACCCACCATCGTGCCGGCCCCGCCACTGTCGGGAGCGAGCTTCCTTCACACGGCAGTATTTGGCTCGGAGGATCTTGCGGATGACGAGCTGACCGATGATGAATCCTTGGAGGAATATGGAGAGCTGTAAAGCAGAAGTCAATGATTGGTGTTGAAAAATGAACAGCAAAAATATAGGATGTAAAATGAAATCTGAACAGCCAGGTTTTGCTGTACTGGCAATCCGAAGTCCGCCGGATTTTGGGCCGATGGCAATAATACCTTTGCAATATTATCTTGCCAAGACGAGAGAAAAGCCATCTGCGAAGAATCTTATTGGCTCGGTCTGACGGGTAAAACCGGGCACTGGCAGAAGCCGCTTTCCTAGTTGACTTGGACCCGAGTTGAACGTCGTACCAGAAAGGGGAGACTAATTGTTATTCTTGTGTCGGTTGCCTGGCATCTAATATGGAACCTCCGTCTAACCTGAGTAATCGAAAATCCAGCATGTTGTTCACTGAGATGCAAATTCTCAACCGATGGTTGAAAGCGGTCAATGGAGCCTTACAGCGTGACCAGCTCTTGACTGATAAAATTAAATTTGGACCACTCGCATTATGTAAAAACAACGGGTCTTAAATACTGCAGTGGCCTACTTATGATGTAGACTCACTGCCGGATGATTGACCTATGAGGGGGTTTCAGTGGGTATGCGGCCCCTGAACGATAGACATGGAATAGGATAACTCTTTTTTTTTCAGCCGGGGTCCCACACTATATGAACAACGTGCGTAACGGTATTTCCTCCTGAACAATTTCCCCAGCAATGACTGGCTTACTGCCAGTAACACAGTGGATGAGCTTAGAATGCTTCTGCAGACTGAGTTTCATTATCCCAAATGCCCCCCCTCCCCCCCCCCACAAAAAGAAAAAAGAAAAAGAAGGGAATCTTATCGCGATTCTGTCCAGCTGTACGATTGCTCATTGTAATCGCTTTCACTGGAGTGGATTTGCCTACATAATAAACACCGAATAAGAACGGGTGAAAATAATAGCACGCGCCCGGTGAAAAGCCAGCCGAGGTCGCAGGGCATCACCGAAAGTTGTGATGATATATCTGCACTCCCTGCCTATCTTCATTCCATCATCCGAGAGATCTTATACTGCACTCTTTCATCCGTCACTGAGTACCATTTCTTATGCCATGAACAGATAGATACCCCGCGTTAGAGCATTCCAGGTGAGCATTCTCCTTGGCACCACGCCTGGGAGTAGCCCTATCGCAGCACAACTCGTCTAGATATCCCGACCAGCCTCATAGCAGTAGTATGGATAGAGTTTGTCATATGGATCAAATATTATTGGGAGAGCCTGACTCGAAAAACAAAAACCCAAAATTCCACCCATGAGCCCATTCGAAACGTGGAGATCCCTTACAACTCAAATAGCCATCCGTTCTGAATCATGATAGAAAGCTTGACAGACATCGACAGTGCCTTCGACGCAAAGGAGAGTCGGGGAGTCGGCTACAGGTACCTTAAAATCTTGACCAAGCAAAGATATAAACTCGAAGTCAGGACACATCGCGAGGCGCGTTGGAACGATACGTCATTTCACCTCACAGCAGGCGTTCTCAGCTGGCCCCAGTCTCCCGCGCCATGTAACACACATGCCAACACCACCTGTCCGCCGGGTGCTGGCCAAATGCCGGCCGTAGCAGTCAGGAAGAGTCGCTAATGATGCATATGCACTCATATGAGCTTCAGGACGTCTGGGAGACTCTTGAAGAGGTCACCAATGCCCAAGTCCTTCGACGAATCCAAAATTGCCGTGTTAACCCTTTATTCAGAACAGATCCAGACCGTACTCGTTAGCTGACCTCAATGCCCTCATTAAAGAGTATGAACTGTCGGCGTTTATTCCAAGGCTGACTTCCGCGAATTCTATCACCAACTTGAAGTTCCTCGTCATTTCCAAGTACCTCGCTGACAAAGGAGAGAAAGGCAGGCAATTCAGTCGCGCTATTCAACCAGCCGGTCTTTGGGACAGAGTTCACCAATTTTGCAATCATAATGGGTGAGGCCGAGTAGCGTGACAATATTAATGTAGAGAAGACTACGGAAAAAGATTGACATCTGGTAGACCCTTCCGATGTCTCAAACGGTCGAGGGGCTTCTCAAGGAGTTCGAGGTCTATCTCGGGGAATGAGGGTCAGTGCGCTTGAAGTCAGAGTCCAGTTGAACAGTGTGACTACAATTTGACATCGGCCGCGCCCTTGAAGCTAGAGTCGACCCAGCCGTGCAGCGCGCTGTTCGCGGCGGTCCTCCGATTTCATCTACTACGCCCACTTCCAGGTTTATTGCGACGACTCTTTGAATAAACTCGACGCAGGCTGGCTCACCTTCCACAACAACAAGGCATTTTCAAGATCAAAGAAATTCGGAATCACTTTAATAAACTCCCTAAGCTCAAACACACAGTTGGTGAGCGTCTTGTAGTCATCGACCCCTGGAATGGTGTGTATCCCCGCGAACTCGCCAAGATAATTTGTAAGCCAGGATCTGGCAGAGCGCGTCCTATTTTGAACCCAGACCTGATAGAATGTGCGGTGAAATGTGTTCAAAAAAAACTATTGCCCCTCCCACAATCCTTTACATTTCCAAACATTTTCAATTCCGGCGCCGTCCCAGAGCCATTTTTTGAAGCGTCGACCCGCAATGGATAGCCTTGACCATTCCGGTCATTTTCAGCTATTCAGATTCGTCTGGGATGCATTATTAACCTCGTCAGTGACCATCACTGCTTTACATTTTCAAACGCGTGAACCTATTGCCCTCGCCACAATCCTTTGCATGTTCAAATGCGTGACTCCATTATAATATTGACACAATCCTTTACACTAGATACGACCGGCGACCCGGCGGCAACATCTCGACACCGTCACGTGAATTCTCAGGTGCCTTCTGTCAACTTGTGTTTTCATGTATCGTGACCCTATTTGTTGCCTTTGTATTTTCAAACGCTGACCCTCTTGCCCTCGCCACAATTCTTTGCATTTTCAAACACCTTCATTCCAGTGCCATCCCAGAGCCATTTCTTTGAGGCGTTGACCCGCAATTGTTGACCATTCCGGTCATTTTCTGCTATTCAGATTCTCCTCAGAAGCATTATTGACCTCTTCAGCAGCCAATCAGTGGTTTACATTTCAAACACATGACCCTATGGCATTTGCCACACACTTCCACATTTTTTGAGGTGTTGATACGTGATGGATATCCTGACCATTCCGGTCCATTTTCAGCTATTCAAATCCCTCTCGATGCATATTAACCTCTCCTCGCCCAATCAGGCTTTGCATTTTCAAACGCGTGACCCTATTGCCCTCGCCACAATCCTTTGCCTTTTCAAACACTTTCAATTCCAGCGCCGTCCCAGAGCCATCTTTGGAGGCGTCGACCCAGAATGCTTCTGCATTTTACCTCTTCCCAGTGGAGAAGAGGAATGAGTGTTCACTTTCTGGTCGAATGATACTCTGGCTAGGTGAATGCACCCTCCAACATGCAGACATAAATTTTAACCTCAGGTGAATGGCGTTGTGGAATATTTGCTGAATTTTCTGGCTGTTCGCATATTTTACCTCTTCCCAGTGGAGAAGTGGAATGAGGGTTCATTCTCCCCTCCATTCATAGTCTGGCTAGGTGAATGCATCCTCCAACATGCAGACGGAAAATTTAACCCCTGGCGAACCATGTTGTAGAATATTTTTTGAATTTTGTGGCTGTGCATATATTTTATCCCTTCCTGGTGCAGAAGTGGAATGAGTGTTCATTTTCTGGGTGATTCATAGTCTGGCTGAAGTGATCTTAAAATTCAAAATAAACAACATGAATAAACAACATGAATAAAGGTCACATTGTACGGTAGTGTACAATGTTTCTTCAAGATCTGGTATGGGATCGTAGTCGCCTCTAGCAATGATAGTAATTAAAATATATATGGAACAAAGGCAGTATGAACCATCTGCCCTGTTGAAAAGACACCACTCTTGTCCCCAGGCCCCCTCAAAAGATGTGAGCACAATAAGTCATGCCCCTGGTCGATGGTGGTGTTGGAGCCGGGGGTGTTTGTCAAAGACATTGGAAGACGTGAGAGACCCTCCAAGCTCAGGGCGCGTAGACGGGGGATAACGCAGCAGGCGGTAGCAAGAAAGCTTGAAAGCGTGAAGGGGAATCTCCTCTAGCTTCGTGACCAGCCTGCCTACGAAAAAGCAAATATCGCGGCGTAGCGTGTTGCCATAGGCAGGCTGGTAGGTGGTGGCCAGTAAGGTGACATGGTTATGGGACGCTGGCTGGGAGACATGGAGTGTGCGCAGACCCGAGAAAGCAGGTCATGGCCAGGAAGGTGACTTGGTCCCAGGACGCCGACGGTAACAATTGAACTCTAGGATGAGAAGGGAGGGTGAATAACCCACTAAAATAAAGCAGCCCGCGACAATATCGACATGCCCGACGAACCGCGCCAACCATAACTGCGGATTGACATCACATCAAGAGCCGCATCCTGGAATTAAGGCTGCGAGAAATGGGGCATGTGCAGACCCAAGAAAGCAAGCAGTGGCCAGGAAGGTGACTTGGTTCTGGAACACAGAGGGTGATAATTGAGCTCCAGGATGAGAAGGGAAGGCGATTGAACCCACTGAAATAATGCAGCCCACGACAACATCTCGGAATCTTGACATGCCCTACGAACTGTGCCAACCATAACTGCGAATTGACATCACATTAAGAGCCGCATCCTGGGATTAAAGCTGTGAGACATGGAGCTTGTGCAGACCTGAGAAATTAGGTATTGGCCAGGAAGGTGACTTGGTTCTGGGACACCGAGGGTAATAATTGAGCTCCAAGATGAGAAGGGTAGGTGAATGAACCCACTAAAATAATGCAGCCCATGACAACATCTCAGAATCCTGACATGCCCGACGAACCGCGCCAACCATAACTGCGGATTGACGTCACATCAAGAGCCGCGTCCTGGGATTAAAGCTGCGAGACGTGGGGCTTGTGCAGACCCAAGAAAGCAGGTGGTGGCCAGCAAGGTGAAGTTCTGGGATGCTGAGGGCAATAACTGGGCTCCAGATGAGAAGGAGTCCACTAAAATGTGTCCTGGAAATAAGGTGTGATTCTGGGTCCCTGAGGGTAATTGTTGTGGGCACCTATTGACTTGCAAGCATCCTATATATATGGCTGCTGCACTGCCACCTGTCCCGGACTTCCGCTAAACCGGCTTTTAACAATTAGCCGAGCTCAGCGCGCTGGCATCATCTGCTTTGTCAGTCGAACCTCAAACACGGTATTAAGCGCAGAGCATATAATCTCGCCTCCAAGATCATGTCCTAAAGAGACTCAACCTGCCCTTGTGCAACTGGCCATCAGGTATTATTATAGTGGGGGCGGATTTAATTCTCGACAACACTCGAGATCATGTCTGCCTGAGAGTCAGTGCACATTTATTTGGTATTGCATTTTCCGAGGCCAGTTTGGGCCTTGTGTTTGTGTTTCAAGTTTTCCGCACTTTATCCGTAAATAATACTCTCTGCACTTCTCTATTCTTCCATAGCCTTTGTTGGCTTACCTTTACCGACAATGGTGAGTTCTTCTTATATTCTTCTGGTTGACTGTTCTGTGCCTTATTCCATTCACCCCTAATTTTCGGCTGTCGTATTTCCTGCACTCAGTTGGACTATTCTCGTCATTTGTTTATGACACTTTGCCCATTCCTAGCAGATTTCACCTCGGATGCCTCTGCGCAATTTCGAGATTCCTCCGATATTCCAACTCTGAGCTGAGTCTCCGCCTTGTTGTCATTTCGGATATGGTGAAGTTTGGATGTCATCTCCTTTCTGATTCGGTGTCTGCCTTTTATATGTCGACACTTCAGCTGTTCTATGGTCGATAAATAAAATAAAATAAAAAAAGCCCTGGAGATGATGTTCTGCTGAGTTTGACTTATTCTTCCTTCTTCCCTCCGTACTTTCGGCTATGTGGCCTGTTAAACACACTGCATCCATCGTCCTTCTGCCTATCCTCTTTAGGGCTCCAGCATAATTTATATGGGCCTAATCGACCATCCCATTCTTGCTTCTCTCCTTGCTTCCCCGGGGCCCGTGCATATTTAGGACTCGTTTCACGTATTCCATGACCATAGCACAGTCACAATCTTCTTCGGTGCACGCGTCATTGTTCCCCCCCAACCAGATCTGCCGCATTCTGGTCGTGCTGCATTTTCTCGATGTGTACCATTGGATGAGGTCTATGGTTGCAGACGAAATTTCATGTCAAATCGCATTTTTGAGCAAACCCTTAGATCTTCGAGATTTAGCACTCTTGATCGTTGGTTTCAGCTTGCCTGTGGGGTCGGGCCGGCATCTCCGCGCCTAGCCGCCGCTCTCCGGCTTACTTCGTACGCTGTCCTCAGGCTCAATCATGCTTGTCTATACCATCTAATATAATAAGTGCAGGTGATGAATTTAACACTCTGCACTCTAACAACCCAATGGTTTCTGACCTCTATTGAATGGTTTAGTTCGCATTTTGAACCACATGCCCTGGAATGGCATTTTGAATCACATGGCTCGTAATGCCATTTTGAACACTATTGAATGTCTCATTTGATAATGCGCAATTATTTGGGCTCAAAGCTGACTTTATAAAGTCGAATTTCAACATACTAATGTCTATATTATGTCCCAAAATGTATGCTGTATTTACCTGTGTCTCCCACCCATGTTTGAAAAAAAAAAAGAAATCTGAATCTCAGATTTGGCCGTGGGAACATTTTGATGGCTGCTTACATAAGGGTGCCGGGAACCCATACCCTCTACCTTATAAGGAGATTCTCTCCTCAACAAATGGGATCACAAGAGAAAGCAAAGCTAGTTGAAATTCCTCCAAACTTGGTGGAAAAACTATTTCCAAGCTCGCGCTGCAGCGTACAAGAATTACGTGCTCATAAAATTCCTTACCAGCGCCGAGCGCCCACGAGACCGCGGCGTTGGCCTATCTGAGGACATTCCCACCAGCTCTGACATCGATCCCACTACCCTCCCAATGCCTCCGACCTCGGTTACTGGGGAGATTGTCCAGGCATTGCACCATGTGTCTCCATCTGGACCTTCGCCATGTTTAAGTAACAAAACGGGCTTGGGGAAGCAGGATTAGCAATGTTTTATCCTTACTGAAACATAAGATGTGTGCACCCATCCCACAGCAGATGCGCGTCAGCGCCGCGTCACCTGCGCGGCAGTGCGCGTCACTGTCGCGTCAATGCGCGCCACTGCCGCGTCAATGTACGTCAATGCCGCGTCACTTCTCTGCAGTGCAATCCATGGCACCCTTGTGTTACCTCAAACTACCACTATCAGCCAAAAGGTTGAATAGGTGCAGTCAAATATATGACAATGGTTTTCACAATAACTGAATGCTCATATATTACAGGTTCAAGCACAACTTCGACAGTGAGATCTTGAGAGATCATCCAGCCACCTCAAGTTATATTTTCTTGTCACTACAGCTAGTTGTTCAACTCAAGAAGCAGAATCTTTTGACATATTTTCACCATCAATTTATACTGGTCCACGGTTCTGTGATCCACACAATGTATTGGGATTTCTAACTGGATCTGGGGTGAGGGGAAACACAATATAGGGTTACTGCGGCGGCAAAACTCAGCTACCCCAGTGTCAGTTCAAAACTTTGGTTAGGCCAAAATGGGGTAAGTGTTCCAATGTGGGATTTCATGCTAAAACTGTGTAATGACATGCACAAACATCAGCCCCGCGGGATTTGAGGTCAAGGAAAGCCCCGGTGGCGAAAAATACAAGGTGCGGCACTGCCGCAGCAAAAGATAGTCACAGCTGCGTCAAGCCACAACACAGGAGTTTTAACTTCATTCCATCCTTCGTGACCATGTAGTCGAACTGAATGCCTGAACCACCCGTTGAGCTGACCAGTGTAATTTTGAGCGCTCCCTGGGAAATCTGAGCATTGGCAGCCCTGGCCTTCTTGTAATCGGGTGGGGATTCTGTTTGGTGGAGTGCGCGCGATACCAGTGACGCGTCGCTCGTGAAAAAGCTCACGCGTAACGCGTCGGCACATGTGATCGCGGATCAAATACCCGTTTGGGTCGAATTCGCTGTGCAGATACAGAGGCCATTGGGAGTAATTAAATTACTGTAGAATACACTCAAAGTCGCGTGAAAACACCCTCAGAGGTACACCAAATTTGGAAAAAAAAAATCTCCGGCCGATTTGGCCACTAATCTCGGCTAGCGGTAGCTAGGTGACCCGCACCATGCACCTTGGGTCACTGTTCAACACTACTGCGGGCTGCTTCTCGGAAATATGGAATGAAGCAAGGCGTGTTGCTGCTTCAATGCAAGATAGATACCGCCCTCGCTCATAGTCACGTATTTCATCAACTGATTTCCGACCGGAAGTTCTGGGTTAATTATTGGTCGTTGATGATTTGTTGTGTCTGTACCTTCCAATTTTCCTGGTCTGGAGGCTTGCCACAGAATTATTTGGAAAGATACTGGAATAGGGCAACTGTTATGGAGAACTCCACATTGATATGGCAGTCGTATTTTAGAATGAGCCATGGAGTGTCCGAGACAATGAACGCATACGAGGCAAGGCTCAATCGAGACAGAAGGAATGGGTGGAATAAAATCAGAGTCGATCGGCTCGCCGAATGAGCTCCGTGTGCATGTGATCCAAAAAGAGAACGAGAAATTAGAAGGCAGGGATAAAACATCCACTATATCTAAAACTCTATATGTAGAACATCCATAGAAATCGATTGGTGGTGGTTTCAAAGCATTCGGGAAGAATTGAGGGAGAGATCGGGGCATTAGTGAAAAGCAGCTTTTTTTAGAAAAAATGATCCGCGCCTTATGTTCCGCAAATAGCTGTAATTACACCTCAGTCCCCTGTGATCGATCATGACTTCCACGGCCACTGTGGGCAACGAAATTGCAGAGAATCGAGTTTTTTGAGACTACCTGCCAAGAGCATAAGGCTAATTCTGCTCCGAGCGAAATTTTAGAGGTTGTTGGAGAGCTTCCGAGTTCCGGTCGTTTCCAATACCGAGGACATAATCGTGGACTCCACAGCGCCTGGACCATCCTTTCCAGCCCGCTATCCAGTTTCGGGTAGCCCTGGTCAAGACAAAGCTTTTGGATGGTACAATTTCCGCAGCATGCTCTGGGCGTCTGTGAGCGCCAAAATGGTCAGTTTTCGATTGTCGCGCAAATGGAATGTCCTAGAAAATCTCCTCCTATTCCTGACATTTTTCCTGGACAGCCAGCACGATTCGGAGCACATCTGTGATAATAGTTTTGCCGAGAGGAAAGACACAGACCATTAAGCAGTCCGCAACATGAAGAAATAAAGTCTGAATTTAAGTTTGTAGCCACTGCGCCCGCTCATGGATGAACTCGACTTGGTTGAGTTCTTGAAATCCATGACAAACGAAAGTCTTCCAGGGAATTTTTCCTCAATAGCCGGCAGGATTCTGAGCAAATCTGTTGGCCGACCATGAGCAAGAAATGGGGCCGGCTCGAACACACAAGAGAGATCACATCCAGAGTTCTGTACAAGTTCATGCGTTATACAACGTAGTACGTCGACGAGTTAATCGCCGTTACTTTTATGCATGTGCTTAGGCTCTGCTCAATGTGTCGAAACAGGCGCTGCAGACACCTGTTCCCACACATTGAGCAGAGTCCAAACGTACATGAAAATGCATGTCAATGATAATATACGTAATAAAGCGGCTTCCATCTACTACCCTCGGTCTGGACCTTCCCTACGTGAGTCCTTGTCCAGGCATCACTGGTCGTGGACTGTTTGTAACAGAACGTCTACCCAACGATGATGCTCGCGGACCTGGAAATTCGAATCATCGGCGCAAGGAAGTGGCAAGCAATTCAGATTACATACCACGCTGACCCAGCCATTCCCAATGGCTAGCCGATAGTTGACGCTACATTGAGGGACCGGCCATCCCCATCTGCGTGGGGATGGCCGCGTATTCACTTGAACACAATACATCAATCAGCGCTTTGTTCAAGATTGAATGAGGCGAAACACAGGAAACTGGCCGATCGAAATCTTCATTGGGGTTAGCTACGCCCCTCAGATTCGGTAGAAGCCAAAAACAGGGAGAGAATTAGCGGAATAATGACGTGCCTCAGCTGATTCATCGAGCGATTCGGGTACAGAATGCCTTGGAATAACTCAATGAGATCTTCTTTGAAAAGAGGAGGGAGAGAAGGGAGAACAGGTCGCCGGGATGTCCCTTGGGGTTAGCTACGCCTCTCAAATCCTCGGCAACGTAGAAATGCAGAGAAAGCGAAGGAAAGAATCACTTGCCAGCTAAACTATTTTGGTGCAGTATACGGGTCGGAAATTTTTTTACATGCGACTATCGGCGATGATGGCCTGGTCAGTTAAAATTCGGTTAGGTGGCGCCGAGTCATCGTATAGGGATCATGCCAAGATCTCAGAGACATGACCGAAGAGCAACACAACGTTGTGAGTGCACATCAAATAGTGCCCCGTGGTCCTATCAGCAGTGACGTAGTAGAAAACATCGGCGATCAAGGAGAAATTGACGGTACAGATGGGCCTCCGAACATGACAGTCAAAGGAGTTTTCCAAGAATTAATTGCGGGCCAGAAAATGTCGCGCATATTTAGGATCGTTTGTTTTCTCATCTGCCAAATATAATCAGTGAATCGTTCCAAAATGTGGAGAGAGAGAAAGCGGCTTCAAGAGTCATCAGTGGCGAGCTACTCAATCCATGCGATTGAGGGCATCTTGAACGTGGCGGACCGCCGCGAAAAGCGAAGAAGCGTCTTTCATGACGTCCTAAGTGGATGGTCATCCCCACAGCAATGGGGATGGCCTAACGGTCACTTGGAAAGAATAAACCAATCAGTGATTTGTTCAAGATCGAATGAGAGCAATGATGAGAGACTGATTGAATCCTCCTTGGAGGTAGCTATGCCCCTCAGATTCGAGATACGCTCTGATAAACCGAGAACAGCAACAACCAATAAAACATGAGCTTGCCTGTGCCAATTGTTTGCGAATGTGATGACGAGGTCATGTACCTGGAAAATAAATCAGGGATCTTTGTTCAAGGAAGGAACTTCAAAGAACTAGAGACAAGTCAACGAAATCTTGTGCTACGCCCCTCAGATCCATGAAATGCCGAAATGGAGAGAAAACGAAAGCATTAGGTGACTGATCGGATGCGGGGAGGTGGTCATGGATGGGAATGCCACTCCGATTAGGCGTTGGGTGGGGGTCATCGATGACGAATGATGCCCTGCGGGATGTCAGTCCGAATAACCACGTTGGCGGAGCTCATCTGGGCAAATATCAGTGCGGTGGCCGAGGGGATCACCAGGCATACCTCTAAGCCTCCGGGGTGGAAAACAACCTGGCCAATGTGACCAGAGGGGCTGTCCTACGCGAAAGCCGCGTAGCTCGATCGAGTCACCGAGCCATTATTCTCTAACAAACAAAGCCTCGCGTCCAGGAGTGCAATACCCAAGGATTGGGGGGTGCGGTAGTGGCTTTGTAATGGAATAAGAGGTGGTCCCGGATGGGACAATTAACCATGGTTTCAGTCGGCCCTTTATTACAAACTCGGGATCCAACCGGGGCCGAAACCCCGAATAGGTGCGCGGATGTTCTCACTCCCACGACGGCCAAACACTTCCTCGTAAGTCCTATCCGAAGGGACAGTCGATGCAAACCCAATTCACCTACCTAGCAACATCAGCAGCTTCGATTTTGACAACCTCTTAATTTATCTATATAAAGGACCCAGATATTTTCTCTTCCCACTGGCACATAATTTAATGCTCAACTCTTGTTAGCGTACACCATAAAACCAACGAATTTCTTGTCTCCATCCTTGCTCTGTCCACCTTCTTCGGCATCTAAGATGGAATATCCCACCCCATTTCCGAATTCACCCGCGACGGCAATGTTTTCCATCCCGCACTTCAATTTCAACTTGCACGTTGCTATCAGGTTGATGTTTGGATTGAGCCTGCGTTCTGCAACCTCGTCGGGATGCCGATCGTGTCTCTTAACATGGATCACATGGAGCAAATTGGACCGCATCGTTCCACCTCGTTCAAACACAGGGGCAGCTTCTCAAAGTCCCACGCGAGCTCGCTTTTCATATTCCGCCCCGCCCACAACCTCTGTCACTCCGGCATTCTGTAACCACGCCTGGGCCAGCGAATGGGGTGAGAACGTTCCCAGGATCATCCACCATCCCGAAGTACCGTGTGATTCTGTCACCCTTCTCACGGCGACTGAATCCACGAACATTGACACGCTCTGCACGCCATGCAAAGCTGCATCTTTCCGTTGGCTGTGGGGAAGAACTGGTTGAATAGGGAGGAGGAGGCAATTCAGAAGGGCATCTCTGCTTTGATGTCGTTGCAAACGGGGTCGCCAGTCCGTGCACGTTTGCGTGACGGGGTTCAGTCCAGGTTCCGAACCGGTTCGAACCCCAACGAACCCGTAATTTTCCAAAGAAACTGGTGGGTTCCTGGAACTTTCCGAGAGGTCCTATTGGGTTTAGGGTGCATGGTATGCAGGTGGATCACACAGATACTTGTTCAAGTCTTGTTTTACAGGCCCAAATGTCTATCTTCCCCAGTGATGTGACATTGCAAATTGGATTTCGGGTGCTGCCGGGAGGTGCCTGTGATCTATACCCAATAAATTACTCACATATTCCAACATGAACATCATCCAGCAGGTTAATGCGGGTTGTTTGAGGTTTAAAGTCGAAAATCCCCTCTGAATCCGTACCAAATACCCCCTCAAAAGCTTCTGGTTCGAACCGGTTCGCGCCTCCTAAGCTTCTAACCTCTCGTTGAGACTCTTTTCACGACTCTATGCACCTGAATTACCACCAGTTCAATCCCCCGTCGTCTCTCTCCAAATGCCCCGCGGCACGAAGCGCCAGACACTGGGGCATCTTCTCCAGATGCAGAGATGCAGAATCAATGTGATTCTTCCATCGACGACGACGATGAAAATACACCACCAGGTGATCCATACCTTTGGTTCTGTAGCCGGAAGTGAGGATTTGGAATTTTTTTCTGGGGCCTGTGGAGGCGTCTCAGGATCGTGTGAATTTGAAATTAAGCCTGAATTAGGCCTACCCTTACTCGGACTATCCGAGAAGAGAAATTTGATGGATTAGGGAAACATTACAGGGTTCATTGGGATGGATATGACACAGATCACGACGAGTGGCTTCCCGCTGAAGAGCTGAATGATACCGGAGGACTCCGGTACTGAAAAAACCATATCGACCAATGGTTTAGAGTTCATGCTGAGCTGCCAAGAAGCTCGCAAGGCACAGAAGGTTGTGCCTATTTTCCTCAATGATACGCCCTCGGGAGGCACTTCACGTGTCAGTGCCTGCAGTCAACAATGCCCAAGAGTTTAGGCCCCCTACGTATGATTACAGCAAATCCTGAAAATAATGGCAAACACGATATTTTTTTTTGTGATTCCCAAATAGGAAATTTTCTATATTGTCGTACGATACGCGTCCTTAATACTACCACTATCTCTACTCTGCCGTGTACACACCCTGTGAACATCTCCGAACTATCATGACCACCATCGACATCGACTCCGACTCGGATCTTGTGCCCGTCGACCAAATGATACAAGAAATGGCTAGAGAACATCCTACCGGCGCGTTTCTTCCTGGCGTCCTGGCCGCAAATCTGACCATCCAGCAGCGGCGAAGAGGTCCCTAGTTACTAATCCCACAATTGTCGCCAATCAGCTCCGCAAAGACGAAGAGAAGAAGAAGTGCAAGCAGCGCGCGGAGGACGAGCATGAAGCGACCAGCAGCCGTACTAAGAAGCCCAAGGCCTGCAAAACCAGGCCTGCCGACGTCGACAACGACAACGACGATGACAAGAATGTCCCTTTCAAGGTCTATGTCGACGTACTCAAGCCCCCCCTTCCGACATCTAGCCGAAAACCCGTCCGCAAACCAGCCGGTGGGAAGGACGACGACTTTGTGCAGCGCGGTCCATTCAAGCTCAATACTAAGGATTCCTACTCGTACTTCCTGTCCAAACTTGCTGAAGCTCTCCCCTGCCGCGTCGATAACATCCACCAGTCCAAGATGAAGTGGAAGCCGCAAAAGCCCGCCAACGGCAAACTGCTTCCGATCGGAGGAAAGGACGGTTACGAAGCCATCCAGGATGCCATGAGGGAGAAGACGAAGGAGAGGGTGATAGTTATCAACATGCCTGCCCCGGCGGCGCCGATGGACGAGCCGAATGTGCGTAACAACTTCTCAATGGCTTGCAGGTGCTAACTGGGATCCAGGCTTGGGATACTGGAGTCGAGGAGAAGCCTGCGCCAACGTTTGATTACTCGGAACTCGAGCGCGAGGATTCCATGAATTCGTTCCAGCAGCAGAAGGTACTTTTACCCGTTCCGTATACCTTTTCGATGCTGACTGTGATTAGACCACGTTCAACGATGCAATTAAATCCGAGAAGGAGAAGCTCGAAGATGAATATCCGATTGGAAATTGCCCCGGCGACCACACGGACGCCAAGCTGGATGAGGGCTTGAAGGAGGTTGGATTCGTCTTTTTCGGGTGGAAACGCATACACCAAGCCAATATCCAGTTCAAGGGTGATTTAGCTGCCGGCATGTTTGACACTTGAACTCTTTTGCATTCGCTATGTCGCATCGTATCGCTACGTACTTTACAAGTTGTTCCTCACGCGTGTACAGTTGTTTTCCGAATGCAGTCCTTTGTCTTTGTACTGCTATTCAGATGTATCCCGCGTGCCTGAACCACCCCACTGCCATCTCCGGTGTGATACAGGCTGTAGATTCCAAGAGGACTTCTACGGGGTCTTCTGCGTCCCGGATTTCTTGATAATGGCGTCGCAAGTGGGCTTTCCCTGTAACAATGTGCATCAGAGATAGCCGTAGTACATCTGGATGCTTACACGTCGAGAATGATTCCTCAATGGGATTCAAATCAGGGGAGTACGGCGGGAGGAAGAGGATCATGATGCCTGTCATGGTTCATGATTAGTTGCGGCAGACATAATCCCGCTGGATTGGACGTACCATTATCATTCAGTATTTCCCGGAGAAGGTCGGTGTGATGGATTCTGCAGTTGTCGAGCACGAGTACACTTTGGGCGTCGGGGTACGGTTTCATTTGGGGGAGCTGAAGAAGATGATCAGCAATCAATCAATGCTCGGTAGGGCCACGTACTACATCCTCGACGATGAAATCCAGGAACTCGTGAGCATCCATCGCCCCAACAATGATACGCGTGGCTATATAGCCTTGCGTGCTCATCGCGGCAGTCAGCGTGTGGTGCTCGTGCCGGACCCACGGGGTAGAATGTACGGCGCGCTGACTGACGGGAGCCCGGCCATAAGTGCGGGAGATCTCACGCTCGTCTTTGCTCGATTCGTCGACAGTTACAAACTCCATGCCAGTTCCGGAGAAGTGTTCGGGATCTTTGATCAATGTGCGGTAGTCCTCTCTTGCTTCTTCGTCGCGTTCACTAGCTGTCTTCTGCAGAACCTTGCAGGTGAGTCCAACACGTTGGAGGGTTGCTCCGAGTGCCGACTGGGAGATGGCGATGTCATGATTGATTGCGAGATGCCACATCAACTCAGTGAGCATAATGGTCGAGTCTTGGAAGTATACCTCCGTCACGGAGGTGAGAGCTGCGAGGCCAACGAGACGATCACGACCACGGAGAGGGGACGGAGGTTTTGTAACAGAGCCAAATTCGTCGAAAATGTCGCGCCATCGGTAGAGGCTGCGCGGGGAAACATGGAAGACGAAACAGATATCCTCGGCATCCCAGCCGAGGTTCCAGAGTTCTAGAGCGCGTTCTTTTAGATCGGGGCTGATCCGGCGGTTGCCCATGGCATCAAGTGGATGTCCAGAGCGTGTCAGAATAGGTCAGAATACGGTGGACGTGTATCGTACGACAATATAGAAAATTTCCTATTTGGGAATCACAAAAAAAAAAAAATGATGTTTGCCATTATTTTCAGAATTTGCTGTAATCCTTAGAGTGTAGGGCCCTCCGAAATCCGCCGGATTCTGGGCTGAACCCTAAGAGGTAGGTCAAATAATAATACTTCTCTAATATTAATCCTCGAGGAGCTTAGGGTGCAGCTGATGAGTATGTGGCAGAGGTTCCAAAATCAATATTGCCAGCCTGGAATGCTCGCGATGATCAAATATTAACCGCCTGTATGTTACGGATGAGCCGATCAAGTATATATGTAGAGATATTATTCTGCCCTAGGTGGTTGGGTTCGGTTGATCCATCCTTTGATGAGCTGCAATATTATTTCACCTATGTGCTTGGCTTCAGCTGATCGACTTTCTCACCAGTTGCAAATATTGTTCTGCCTAGCTGTCTGGGTTCAGCTGATCGACTTTTTTATCAACTGTAATATTATTCCACCTATGTGCTTGGCTTCAGCTAATCAACTTTCTCACCAGTTGCAAATATTGTTCTGCCTAGCTGTCTGGGTTTAGCTGATCGACTTTTTTTATCAACCGTAATATTATTTCACCTATGTCCTTGGCTTCAGCTGATCGAGTTTCTGATCAGCTGCAAATATTGTTCTGCCTGGCTGTCTGGGTTCAGCCTATCGACTTTTTTTTTATCAGCTTTAATATTATTTTGCCTGCTTCCCAGCGGTCAACCGATCCATGCCTTGATGAGCTGCAATATTATTTCGCCTACATGCTTGGCTTTAGCTGATCAACTTTCTGATCAGCAGCAAATATTGTGTTACCTAGCTGCCTGGGTTCAGCTGATCGATTTTTTCATCAGCTATAATATTATTTTGCCTGCTTGCCAGCGGTCAGCGGGGATGAGCTCCAATATTATTTCACCTATCTGCTTGGCTTCAGCTGATCGATTTTCGGATCAGCTGCAAATATTATTCTACCTAGCTGCCTGGATTCAGCTGATCCACTTTTGGATCATCTGTAATATCGTGCTGAGTTTCCTTTTCGGGACACAAACGCTTTCTTCCCAAAAAGGGAATTTTGTCGAATTTGAAGGAGCTGGCCCAATACCTGGCCGTTTTTGGATGATCTAACTTCACAGGGCCGATGTTCAATGTGCCTTCGGCATTTCGGACACATTCCTTGGCTGAAAACACCACTGTAATGTAGTGATAAAGGCTGGAACTTCTAGATTCCCATCAACACATAATATTTTGTTCATGGTGCACCATCCTTCTGGTCCGAACACATTATATCATACTTTGCATTGTCTAAATCATTTAACATGGTCATACCAAGCACTAGATGCTACAGAACCCATATTATGGCTGCATCAAAAATGGTCATCATTTCTGTATTCTGTGGTACCCAGATGTCTACATGGCCGGATGAGTGCTTCCCTCGAATCTCCCAAGTCATATGATTCTATTTTGTATGCATTTAGCAACTGTCTACGGTCACAGGTCGAACATTGGAGGTGATGAAGTTGGAAATCCATTTACACTCCAGTTCATCCTCAATTTGGCTCATTTTAGTGCATATGAATGCTGATATTCAGGGTTGTATCACATCCCAGGGGTTTGAGCACAAAAAACGCATTAATATATGATAATAAACATGAAATAGGTGGGGTGACATTTTCACCTTTTTGGTGCATAGAGGCCCAAGAAGGGCAGTGAGTGCAAGATAAAGGCCAGAAATGAGAACCCGCAATCTAATACGTGAGAATTAAGCCTTACTTGAAGGAATTTGGTTGAGAATTGACCAGATGGTGTTTTCGAGCTTGGCCATACTTATACCTCTAGAGTGTGGTTTAACCCAGTGGCTCAAAAACACCATCTGGTCAAATCTGCACCAAGGTCTTTCAAATAAAGCTTAACCCTCAAGTATTGGATTACCTCTTCTCATTTCTGGGCATTATTTCGCACTCACTGCTCTCCTTAGGCCTTTATTGACCAAAAGTCCAAAAAATGTCACCCCACAGATTTCCTGTTCTTGGTCATGTATTAATGCCGTATTTGGTCTCAAACCCTTTAGATGGCTTGGGATATTAAATTTAAGCATTCCGCAATGCTATTATAGCCTGGAGGAAGATGAACTACCATGAACTTATATTTCAACCTTGATCAGCTTCCATCTTCAATTTGTGAGGAGGCACAAGAGTGGATGTGTTCTGGAATAATCAATATGGACCGGAATATGCTAGGGGAGCATTCATAGATCCTCTCAGACACTAGGATACCTCCACATAAGAGAAGGATCGCAGTTTTTGATGTGGTCCAAATATTGCTGTTCTCCCTCATAAGGCCTAGTATAAGAAAGATGATCACAGTGAAACAATAAGGTAGCAGCAGGAGGGACAGGGACACCGGCACAGGGAGCGCTCTGGATGTTGTGGAAATTACAGATTCGGATTCAGAGACCTAGAAAATGGTGGGGAACAAGGAATCAGCAAAGAGAACAAAAGTATGAGGGGGGGAGAAAATAAATTCAGCCACCAAGTCGGGCTTGTTTGAAAGCCCCGTATACTTCCGCCTGCCTCATGCGCAGACCTATAGGGCGGGTAACACCCTTCCTATGAGTCCGTGCGACCATTTGGGATAGGTTTCGGCCGAAACCATCGAGTGCATACCGACTACTCCCCTGATTTCCTCCTACAACCCAGCTTTGGCCTGAACCAAGTTGGGCTTGTTTGAAATCCCTGTATACTTCCGCCTCCCCCATGCGCAGACCTATATGGGGGTTAGCACTCTTCCTACACGTCTGCGCAACCATTCGAGATAGGTTTCGGCCAAAACCATCGAGTGCATACTGACTATTCCCCTGGTTTCCTCCTACAACCCGGCCTTAGCTTGAACCTGTAGCCGATGGTCTTTCCTGTGCTAAGAATTTGTTGTGGAGACCTGTTTAAAGCCAAAACGGTTCAGAAGGAGGATTCAATTCAATTAAATGAACATGGTTTGGATTGAGGAAGGCACCAGATGTCGGTATCAAATACTCACGGGCGTGAAAAAGGCTAATGAACGCTCGTACGCATGTACCGATAAAATGTCTATAAATTGTCTATAAATTGGTTACAAAAACAGAAAAAAGGGGGGACACGAAGGCAGATAGATGGAGTATATATAACACCGTTAGTCGGGGAAGGAAGCCCCGGTAGTCGGCTGTAGCTGAATGTACTTGTCACAAAGACACGGCGATGGCACGAAATCACTGCGCATAAATCAGGAATAGCAACAATGGAAATGAAATTCAACGACCTTCCGTAATGAATGGTGATCTCCTCGTCGGAATAAATGTTCGTCTTCGCAATAACAAGAGCCCGGGAGTCGCCGGGAATTGGGACTGCAGCTATGATTGATAAGACGCGCCAACTTGATCCGATTTTGGACGCTGGCGTTCACAAATTCCTTTGAACACCCGGTCTCAAAATCATCTCTTGAAAGGTCGAACCATTCATTGCCCGCACCTTAGGTTGTCTGCACTTTCAACTGGGCAAAATATGTACAACAAGTATGGTTTTACAGCCAATAACAGTACCGAAGGCGCGAACAAAAAATTACCACTTTTGGCTGTTTTTGATCGTCTCTAAAGAATTGCCCGTATCTCACTCAGTTCTGCACGGATTGAGCCGAAAATTAGACGAATCTTCTGGAATAATTCACGCACAATTAATCATAGAAAGAAAGTCGCAAAAATATTTCATTTTGGATGCTCTGGCAGAGGTGGCCTTCTGGAGCATAAATTCGGGCTAACGGGCTCAAATCGGGGCCGATGGGGTTGTCCTTTTGGGAGGGAGGAATTATGCATCTTATAATCGATGTCATAGAGCCAGAAATACCAATATATGGCCTGGGGGATTTCCCTAGGGCACTCAGACACATTTTAGTAACGAAATATTGACTGAGCTCTAAGGACCCGAGTTATGAACACAGTGGGCCACAGAAGCAACTCAGACGAACCTACGGCACCCTCCTACCCTTTCATAGAGCCCAAGATGCCAAAAACGCGCTTTGGAATCACAAATTAAGACGTGTCGCGTCTCTTTTCGGCCACCATCAAGTTGCGGCAATCACATTGGCACCCACGCCATTGTACGGCTGGCTTAATCATCTCTAGTTGAGCTTCCGGCGACTGAGCACTCCATGACAATACATAACCTGGATTGAAGTTTCGATAATTTTTTTGTCTTTGTTGAACTTTGGCATCGATACTGCGGCACGACTTCTTTATTCGGTGATAACGATTTAAGAAAACTCTAGGTGAGGATTCTGCGACCTCCGAACAAATAAGTCCCATTTCATTCGTGCTCATCTAATTAGTGGCTGTGTTGAAGTCTTTTTCGTCTGTTCCCTGAATAGAATCTATCTTTCCGCTGGCCGTGAAATCCCCAAGCGATCCAAAACTGCAAGTAACCCCGCCAGCCTCTCCACGTTAGTCTTCATTCGGGCCGTGATTGGTACCTTCCACCGTCTACCACCTCCTCGAATGCCTCTGTCCACAACCTTCCGCGGTCTCCCACTTAGCAAGTTCGACCTAGAGCAGTTCCTAGCTATTTTCCCTCACCACCTTACAGGTAAGCCAGCGGGTAAGCCAGTATCCGCTTTTTGCTGCCTAGTGCTTTTACTTATTGTGTTGAGTACACCATCGTGCCCCAGAACTGTGGCTTCGAGAAAGGCAACGTGTTCATATAGTTTGGTGTAAGCTTCCATATGTCCATCTGAGTAAGAAGAATATTCAATGATGGGCTTAGGGGTCGGCTTCGAACGAAATGACTAACCAACATCAACTCTGGTTTTCGAGTTCTTTTTGAAAATTCCCACCGCTTTTTCTGTTGGCCGTTTACAATCCTCAGAACGTTTACTGTATGAAAAACTCAATTTCTCGGCCACCCGTCATATTCTATACAGGTACAAGACATGCCTGCGCTTCGCTCCGGCAGTAAGAAAATTAAATCAGGGAAAGATCAAAATATATCATTGAGGTAGTAGTCAAGTGAATACACCATGTGGAGAGTTGCATAACTCGTAGTTCAATATCTAAAACCTATGGTAGCCCTAGGACGCGCGAACACTTGGCTGGAGCTCACCTCTTTACTGTTCCGATCGAGGACGTGATCTGTTTTTTTTTTTTTGTAGGGGTCTTTGTGCTCAAATGGGAAGGGCTCCCAAGGGATTCATTCTTAACGAAACAGTTGCAATCGCATTGGCACAGCCCCGGGATTCAACATGGCCTGACCCATGGCTCCGATCTCATCTATGGTGCATCTAGCTGCCGCTACCCGAGATTAGTGGCCAAATTGGCCGGAGAATTTTCCACACGGCCGGGCGGTCAATGGATACCATTTTGAAACGCGTGGCTCGGACGGGGGGATGAGCCGGACCCGCAGCTGCCTCTGTTGCCTTTCGGATTGATTTCAGCACAGTCCCAGAGCTATTTGCTGCGCCGGTTCGTTCGGAAAGGGATATCCCTGGTCATTCTGAACAATTCCCTCTCTTTAGATTTTTCTCGGAGGCATTATTGGCTTTTCCACACGGCTGTCAATGGATACCATTGAAAAGTGTGACTCTGACGGTGGGCCGAACCGGACCCGAAACCGGACATGAAGCCATTGCCTTTCGGATTGATTTCAATTCCAGCGCAGTCCCAGAGCTATTTTCTGGGCCGTTTTTCTCTCACATGGATTCCCAGCAATTCGGTTTCGAGAACAGGTGTTAAATGGCTCAGGACGCAAAATTGCGCTTGCGAACCCTGGGGCTGTGCCAATGGGATTGCAACTGTTTAGTTAAGAATGAATGCCTTGGGGGCCTTTCTGCTTAATGAGGGAGGCACAGAAAAAAAATCTGGATCGACAGACTTGGACCCCCAACTTGAAGTCACTAATCACATCACGTTCGCTTGGTCACACGTCAAAAGATCACACCCATTCTAAGATTTCGATTTGAGTCCCGCTACTGGGATTGTTCTAGGAGGTCTGGTTTTCTTTTACTGGTTTGCAATCGACTCTAACTTCAGGTGAATGAGCGTGCTGTATTCCTGAAAATCCAGCTTGGATGCGAACAATTGTTACAATTTAGCATTAGGTCAAAATTTGGTGAACTAATTTGCCAAATCCAACCCAATTACTTCCGAGGGAATCTGGGGATGCCATTCAGCAACGATGGAATGACAAGAAGAAAGACTCTAGGCAAAGCCGTTGGAGAATTGAAACAAACAAACGTTTCAACGCTCACCATTTGAAATTGAACTCAAGTGAACCTACCCAACAGCGTATGAATGCGCATTGCAATATTACGAGCTAGTTTTTCGAAAGCGGCTCATACGGGCCTCTCATTGAGGAGAAGGAAATGGTCGTCCTTGCGTCGGATGGGACTACTTGCAAAATTAGTGTTCCTTTGCAGGACCCTCCGTCGCCGTCGCCCAACTGGTGAAAAATAATATATTGTTCACTCGCGACAGTTTGGCTCCGAGCTGTCCTCAAAGCATTGTTTAGACTTCAGGCAAAAGAATCCTACACCCATTCATATCTGTAATCAGGGAGCACCTATTCTTACCGAGGATCGAACATTTCCATGTGCATTATCACTATACACGTGAATGTGTGGAGGACAAAGATCTTATATTCATAAATGTTCCTACCAGAGACACATTTTTCATCTCGAACCACCACAACAACACGTCGTACTCAGCCAAAACTTCACATACGCCTTCAAAGACCTTCGAAGATAAGAAATTACCATGTGGGGATTCGGAGGGAGGGGTCCGGACGCTGAATATATTTTTCTGCATGGATTCTCAAAATCGAATCCAGAGGCACCGGTTGGCTCAAAAACGCTCAAAACAATATCAAAAAATGTTAACTGGAAGGGCAAAAAAAAAAAGAGGTACTCTTTCCACCCTGAGCTTAACAGATTCTTGCTGCCAAAAAGGTTCATTTTCTCAGCGAAAAAAACGTCCACCTGACTCCAAAGTCCTTGCCCTTTTCAACCCAGCCTCCACCCTGTCCCTGTGTCAAAGCAGCCAGCTTGCGCTTCTTGGGAGCTGGCGATCCATCCTCAGAATTGTCGTCCTCCTCCACCCCCTCCCTGCCAATAAGGGCAATGTTCTCATGAGCAAAGCGACGCTAAGTCGAACCCTTGGCCAGTACGCGCCACCGATTACCGACCGCGGGATCTGTGAAGGTCCAAGGGGAAGTCCGTCCGTTTGTTGGACTGAAGATATCCATGGAATTGTCAGTACCAAATTTAACCAATGAATAGAAACAACCAACGAGTGATACTGGATAGATCTGGGAGGCCATATTGCTGGAATCGCCTTGAAGATCAGGCAAGCTCTTCATAAATCTCGGCTTCCGGCTCTACCTCGGCCTGCCGATATTGCTTCATGCTTGTTTGAGAATCCCCACTACGAGCACGAAACGGCTATAGGGACTTAGTTGCGAGACGTGAGTCCGGCACCTTTATTTATGGCTATCTGAACTCTTTGCCAGATAAATCCCTAGCAGGTTTGTCAGAGCAGAATTTAAAACCTGTTTGGCAATTCAAGGCTCAATGATTAAACAATCCTAATAGAGTTAACTGCTCACACTGGTGTTACCTGGCGCCAAGATGATCTTGGTGCCGTTGACCCGAGCCCCGGAAATGGCCGATGGTTTAAAACTCCGCTACGGAATCACGGAAGCTGGCACCGTACGGTATGCAAATAGCGGCCGACTGATTCATCGATCCTGCAATCATGGCAGCCCCCAAAATCAGCATCTTGTCATTTTCCAGCCTCTCGTGCGGTCTCAATTGCCTTCCCATGGCCCAACGCCTAGAATAAGTTGCGATTCATCATCATGCAAACAAGATGCTTGCTGCAGATGGACTTGGCCTAGTGCGCTTCCCCATTACATGCACCAGCGGGACCTGACCCTGTTCAACGGCTCATTCGCGCCCTCGCCTTTGATTTGAAAGTCCCTAACATGCGGGGATTGGATAATGAAGATGCGAAGAACCATTCGGTCACTGATACTCTGCCAACGCCGAGTCATGTAGATAATGATAGCATCAATGATCGGGAAGCCAATGGTAGGTAGGTAGGTAGGTAGGTAGCATTACACGGCACGGCCCGAATAACAAACACCGGTTTCCAGGGATTGTCCCGGTGTACAAGCAAGCGTAATTACACCATCGTCCCTGGACTCTCCTCTCCCATCTAAGCCCTAGCTCGCAGACCCCACAGGTTACCCCATGCCCCACAGTAGAACCTAGACAGCAGAGAAAAGCAAGAATACGGACCTGGAATATGCACAACAACGGTCAGTATAAGTCAGCTTGCACGGTACACGGGTGTTGCGTAGAATACCTCAAGGACATCATGCACATATTTTGCAACTAGTACTATTGTTGCACGCTCGTAGATTATGGCCTTTAGAAACTCGATGTGGTTGAGTTGGGCCATCTTTGTCTGCAAGGTGGGGACAGTGCGAAATAATTTGTCCAGAAAAGTAATTCGCAGAGTAGACACCTCGGAATGTCCTTGACATTCCAATAGTGCGTGTTCTGGACTTTCCACCTCGGTTTTGCAGAACCGACAGAAGCGCAAATGGCGGGGTACTGGTTGGAGTGCATGATCGACGTGCCGCAATTTTTCCAAAGCAAGTTGATGGGTAGACAAATGGAACTGAGGTGAAGTAATGTATGTTGGCACCGGATGCGCGTCGGGTGGTGAACTGTAAAATAACGAGACATGAATAAATCAGTGGACTGTAGGACGACACTAGACTTGCTGGATAAAAATTGTATTTTTTGAGGTCTGTGGGTCTCTTCGCAATCGTTCGAAATACATAGCGGAGGTTCAAACCGGCCTTTTCCGGGGCTTGGGTCAACGGCACCAAGATGACGTCGAGCCGCCGCTGAGACACGAAAATCGCCACAACACGATTCCCAGGCCCGTTTCTTGTCCCAGCCCTTGTGAAACAGTGCCCCAGGCTCGTTGGAAGAGTTCTAACGCCTTAGAAATCATCGGGAGCGCCCTGGAAGAGCGGTAGCAAGTTATTTTTCAAATAACGCAGAAAACAACGGTGGAGAGCGCAGCAGCGCTCTTTCGTGCGCAGGGGAATTCTGGAGCAAGCTTGAGGCAAACAAAAACATTCTGTCTCTCCAGATTTCCCTGAACGCGAGCAGGCCCTCCTCCCTCTGCGCCCTTCTTCTCCAGTCGGTGTCGCCGGCTCTGAAGCAACTATCCGAGAGGTCCGAAGCACAAGGCAATCTCGTTGCTCACCAAGGAGCTCGAGAAGTCGAAGACTGGGCAACTGCTCTCGTATGCTGCCGTCACGGCCGCCTTGCCACCCCCTCGTTCTGCTGCTGCAAAGCCCAAGCCGCCTCCACTCCCGTTTCCTTGAAAGGAACGAATTCTAGTTCGTTTCGATGGAGAAGTTCCACCCATCTTCAACGTGTCGTACCCAGGGATTGGTCTCCAGGACTCTTTCCGGGCGGGCGCATCGCCCCAGTTGCTCTTCACTCCCACCTCCAGGTCGATGGCATTTTTTTTAGCGATGTTGGGGATATGAAAGAGCTGAAGCGCGAGTTCGAGCCGAAGAATCCGGACCTTGGGAAGGTCGTCGTGACGCCGACCTGGGTTAATCGCCCACCGTCCGCTTCTCGCATTTCAGCCATAGTGGCGGGCGGAGGAAAGCCCAAGGTCGCCGGCTCAGTTTACTTCCTTCTCGAGTCCCGCAATCGAGTCGACCTCGCCCTCTCTCGTGACCGTATCCACAGAGACCTTTTACCCTTACGTTTTTTCCGCCCTTTTACTGTTCCCTTCAAATAAGTCCCGTTATATCTCACTCACTAAATACCCAATTCCGCCATCTACTATGGTAGGTACTGCTGCATAGTCATTCCTCGGCCACGTACAGCGTAACATAGAATACATCATCGTCACCATCATCACCTTTTCTGCTCCTCCAGTCCCACTGTTTTGCGCGGGTTCCCTCATCTTCGTGTGTCCCAATGTTGGGGGTGCCACAAGTATGGCCACACCAAAGTGCGCTGCAATGTAAAAAACCCGTGCTGCGGTGCATCCGCCAACCACTTTCTGCCGATCACCAATCCCTGTGCAGTGGTCACATTCAGTGTCTCAACTGTCCCGGAAAGCACCGGTCTGGCCCATACTCGTGTCCGAAGCGCAAGGAGTTAGGTGCCTCTCTTTTGGCTCGCAAAAGGGAGTTCCACTTGTTATTGGATAAGTCTTCCTCCTTCCCTCTCCCATATATGGATCGTGCCTTGTAATCTCTTTATTTGCCCACTTACTCATCCCACCCTTTACTTTCTCCTCATCGTGATCCATTCAGCCGACACCCGCTCCAATAACCCTGCTCCACGTTCCTCCTGTTCTGTATGTTCCGCCCCAGCCAATTCTTTACCCTTATGATACATTTTTCCTTTATATTTTGTCCGTATAATCTGTTCCTTCACACCCGCCATTATTACCATACTACCCCCTTACTTTACAGTAGGTACTGCTGCGTAACCATGCGCGCTTCCCACGCTCTCCACCTTATTGTGAAAGATGGCACTGCAACCAGAATTTTGGGTGCCTGGCTGGGAAGCGCTGTCGAACAAATATAGGTGTGGACACCCACCGTCAAGAAAATGAAAAGGAATCTGGATCATTGGCCCAAATCTTTCCCAGCCCTGGAAGGTAAAAAGAAGATTATCCAAATGACGGTTGCGGGTATGTCCCAATACTTGACGTCGGTACAAGGCTTGCCAAAGGATATAGAGGAACATTTCGAAAGACTGACCAAAGCATTCATATGGGGTGAAAATAAGCGCGCCGCTGTAGGCTAAAATGTTCTTCTCGAACCAATTGCCAATGGCGGAAAAAATATGATTTGCCTGAAAGATCGCAACAAAGCGATTAATTTGAAACTGCTCCAAAGATACTTGAACTTTGGCCCAACCCGCCTAACGTGGGGAACCTTTGTGGACGCCATTTTTGCCCAAAAATTGCCGGCATCCCCTGCCGTCACTCCTGAATGCTGTATCAACCCACTGCTTCAGACTTGGTCTCCATCTATTCGCTCCCTCTGAGAACCATGCAAATCCTTATTTACAACTGCACAGGAGTTTGATGTTAAACTCGACGGATTGAATATTGACAGCGAGTTGAACCAGATACCGATCTGGTTTCACTTGGGTGCCAGCCCTGCGCTCAATCATCTAGATAATTCAGATGGTTCAAGCTGTTTACGCGACTCCCACAAGTTGATTACCGTAGGAGATTTGCTCAAAATGTCGACCCGTGAAGATAAGAATTGCCCGCATTACAGAAGGAGCCCTGATTTTTGCGGTCATTTCCAGCCCCTCAGCTTGTGTTTTGGCGCAGCACTGGCTACTTGATGCTAGAGGGGAAGCAGTGCTTTCAGGAACCCCAGCAAGCATTACATTTTGAAAAGCATGACTGTATTGCCACCATTCACATTTTGAAAAGCAGACCGCATCGCCAGCATTTACATTTTGAAACGCGTGCTCGGAATGCCACCGCCGCAATTCCGGCACGGCCCGAGAGCAGTCTTCTGAGGCGGTGGGACTTGGAATGGATAACCCTCATTTCTGTGGTCATTTCTGGCCACTCAAATTGTGTTTCGGCGTAGTATTTAGAGGGAAATCAGTGCGCTCCCCTCGCCGCAATTCCAGCACGGCCCGAGAGCCGTTTTTTGGGGGTGAGGTCGGCGGTGAATCCAGCTTTTAGCGCTATTAATAAGGACTACGAGCAGGGATTTAAACGAGGCCCACATAGGGTACGATCCCAACCGGGGGCGACTCCAAAGGAATCGCTTTAGATTAATCAAGTGGGAATTTTAATGATACAGCAATGATAATTACTATCTACTTAACTTATTTGCTAATTTACATTCCGAGCACGCGTTTCAAAATGTAAACGGTGGCAATACAGTCATGCTTTTCAAAATGTACATGGTGGCAATACTGCAAAAAAATTTGGGCTATCCATTTGAAGTCCAAGCACTTCCAAAACCAGCTCTGGATTCGTGCCGGAATTGCGGCGGCAATACAGTCATGCTTTTTAAAATGCAAATGGTGGCAATACACTGAATACAGTCGTGCTTTTCAAAATGTAGTGCTTGCTGAAAGCACTGATTTCCCTCTAGCAGGGTCAATACAGTCACAAGCCGACTAGATGGAAATGAGCACCAAAATCAGGGCTATCTAAGTGCTTCAAAAAAAGGCTCTCGGACCGGTCAATACTGCGCCGAGACACAAGCCGACTGGCTGGAAATGACCGCAAAAATCCTTGTCCAAGCGCTCCAAAAAGCGGCTCTGGGACCGTGCCGGAATTGAGTCGGTGGCAAGCCGGTCACGTGTTTCAAAATGTAAACGGTGGCAACACAGCCATGCTTTTCAAAATGCAAATGGTGGCAATACAGTCGTGCTTTTCAAAATGTAGTGATGGTGTTCACAGGCCGGCATCTTGATGACAAACCTCTCACAGCTTTTGATCGCCGCGTCACTCTCCCTCCAAATTTGACATACGGTGTCCTCATAGGTCGTATTCCATCCCATAGTCACCAAATCTCAGGATTCTACCTCACAATACCGTGCATTATACAAGTGGCCCACTACCTATTTTGGCCCGGTAGGTAGTCACTGATAATAGCCCTCACTATTCTGGCCATTTCCACCTGGTCAGATTTCTTTCGGATCCTTTATTGATTTATCCAGCTGCCCATCAGTTCAATCCGTTATGAAACGCGTGACCCGACTATAATATTCTGCATTTTCAATGACTTTCAATGTTTGCGCCGTACCAGAGCCCTTTTTTGAGCTGTTTTTTTTTTTTTTTTGCAATGGATAGCCCTCACGAGTCTGGTGATTTCCACCCATCCACATTAACATCGGACATGCGGATGATATTCTGACCAAAGCCATCTTAACATTGCACAGTCTTGGGTCATTGTGAAACATCCATCCCAAAATCTCTGTATCAAATATTCGGCCCACGGCAGAAGATCTATCCTACCTTCCAACTGGGCGGAAACACAATCAAACAAGCGCAGAGGGCCCGCTACCTTGGAATCTGGTTTACAACGAGAACGAAATGTCTCTGGAGAGAGCACAATATTGTCAAGGCCAAAAAAGCAACTATGGTGGCGAATGTGATCCTGGGGCTGGATCGATTTGTTGGACATCTGCCGGCCTGGGATGCACGAACCTTGTACACGGCACGGGTCGATCCCTACCTCACGTCCGGTTGTGAGATGTATGCCTGGACGTCGACAAGAAAAGCCTCAAGTTTCTGGAAAAAATTCAACTCCGTTTCCTGCGGCGCATGCTCGGTATTGGCCCGCGCAGTTTGAGAGTGGTACTCTTCTCTGAAACGGGTATATGGCCAATCAAATACCGCAGGGTCTACTTGGTGCTGAAAAATCTCGCATACCTTCTTGAACTAGACCACAAGAGACCTGTATGGAATGCGTTACAGGAATCGCTTGCACTGGCCAGAACAAATCAAATATCATGGATTAACGACTTACGCATTGTGCTCTCCCGACTCTATATCTTTGTCGAATTGAAAATACTGCCCGACCTGAATGTCGCAGCTGTTGAAACCGCGATGAAAAATGTGCGGAAATCCATGTAGGTGTGGATAGATGATGAGATCGAGTCTTATTCCAGGGTGCGAGATCTCCTTGCGGGACGTCTTGAGAAGGACAAGGACACTGGACAATTAGTCAAGAAGTCACTCGATTTCCGGCATTATCTGAGAATCAAACAACCAGAACATCGACTTGTATTTTGGTGCAGTATTGACCATGCTAGAGGGAAAACAGTGCTTTCAGCAAGCCCAGCAAGCATTACATTTTGGAAAGCATGGCCACCATTTACATTTTGAAACGCGTGCTCGGCCTGTGTGGTGTCCCTCAGAAACCATGGCTTCACCTTTGCGAATATTGCCGAAGAACTTCACTGCGATCGCTCTACAGCGTGTCGAACCTTTCACAAACGACGCAAAGATGAGGATTTCTACCATATAACACCTGGTAGAGGTCGTTGTAAGCGACTGGACAGCCATGTACAGTTTATTTTTCTTTCCTTTCATTTCTATTTCCACTCATCATTTTCGTTGAACATACTCCGGAGTTTGAAGGGGTGTGTTAGATTCTGGAGTCACGCTGTCATGGCAAACTCCAAGTATGTTACCGTTATGAGGTGCAAAACTGAGAGGTCCGCCTTGTCGGCTTGCATCGTTTAGATCGAGGTCATGCTTTTCAAATGGCGGCCTGGTGTATTGCATTGTTTAGATCAGGGTCATGCCTTTCAAATGACAGCCTGGTGAATTGCATTGTTTAGATCAACTGTATTGCAATACCTTAAATTTTCAAACGCGTGACTTTATTGCACATTTTCAAATGCGTGACCTTATTGCACATTTTCAAACGCCTGACCGTCTTGCCCTCCCCTACATTTTCACCTCCAGCACCACTCCAGAGCCATTTCTGAGGCGCGTGCGCTGATAATGGCTAGCCCTGATTATGCCCGTCATTTCCAGCCAAAAAAAGTCTGCTTGGAGGCATTATTGACCTCTCTAGCGTCCAATCAGCGCCTTACATTTTCAAACGCGTGACTGTATTATGCTATACATTTTTGCGTGCACATTTTCAAACGCATGATCATATTGCCCTCCTTTACATTTTAAAACATTTTCACCTCCAGCACGACTCCTGAGCCATTTTCTGAGGCACGTGCAATGCCAATGGCTAGCCCCGGTTCTTCCGCTCATTTTCAGCCAAAAATAATCTGCTTGGATTGCAATGCCTTACATTCTCAAACACGTGGCCGTAGAGGCGCAGGCACCGCCAATGGCTAGCCTTTATCAATCCGGACCGGAATGATCGAGTGTACAGCTGCACTTGGGATAAGAATCTCATTTAGAGAAATAGAAGACCTACACACCTTGCTTATTTCCGCAGCCAAAATAAATACATCGATGGGCGCGACGAAGAGCTGGATGGGCGCCTGGTGTCGTGTCCAATGCCTTCCGGGAACCCTTTCAGGCCGGTACCACCGAGCGCCAGCAGGCTCAAGGGTACCAGGGCCCCCGCGTGAGAAGGGTCTCCCTCCCATGCTGCCTGCTGGGCATCAGGAGGTCAGCCGAGGGGATGCTATGTGCTGGCGCCATCACATGATTCGCTATTCCAATCGACGGTGGTTTCTGTCAGCTGTGGACCTTCCTTGGAAGTTGAACACGCTGATTAGACTCGGAACTGCTCCCAATTTTTGCTGGCTGTGAACCTTCCTCAGAAGTTGAACACGACTTGTGGTTGTTACATGCATGCATTCTGCAAAGGGACAGCCGTACGACAGTTTGTTGTGAATGGTGCACATGCACAACGGGGAGTTATGCCTGGGAGGGGGGAACCCCTCCCGTATGCCAGCGTATTCAGCTGGTGGTCAGATCCCACATGGTTGCATCCGATTATTCAGCCATACAAGTGGCCGGCCAGCTCACAGCAAGTTGGAGTATGCACGACGCCCTGGAATGGTGTGTGCTCCGTTGGCATCCTGTAGTTACATGTGAGAATAACCACTCTTACATTACTACTTGTTTGTCTTCGTTAGACTCGTTGTTCAGACATTTGGGCCACGCGAGTATAATAAACCCCCCCCCCCCCCCTGTGTTTTGCACAGCCACAAAATTCAAAAAATATTCCACAATGCAGTTCGCCAGGGGTTAAATTTTCTGTGCGCATGTTGGAGGGTGCATTCACCCAGCTGGACCATGAAGCGACTAGGAAATGAACACTCATTCCACTTCTGCACCAGGAAGAGGTAAAATATGCGCACAGCCACAAAATTTAGCAAATATTCCACGACGCCGGGGGTCAAATTTTCTGTGCGTGAATAGGGGCTGTGGTGGTGGGTTGAGAGGAGGGCGGTATTGGAATGCGCCGGAGTTCACAGCCGAACCGCGGTTCTTGATTTGAATCGAACCGCGTAGCTCTCACCTACCGTACACAGGATGCAGGGGACAAGGATGGAGAGTGGGAACGGGCGGAGGTGAGGGCAAGGTTGGTGGAGGGGCTGGAAATAGTGGAGGAGCGGCCGGCAAGGGAGGTGACGGATGAGGAGGTGGACACAGCAGTATGGTTGGGAGACCCATGGAAGGCACCGGACACCCATGGCCTGCAGATGGGCTTCATTCGTCGAGCGTGGCCTGTGATAGCAGACCGGGTTCGTACGATCTTCAAGGCATCCCTCTGGCTCGGGCTATACCCTACTCGGCTCAATGCCTCAAATGCGATCCCTACCCCGAAACCAGCAAAGAAGGACAAAACGAGCCCCAAGGCTTACTGTCTTGTCGAGCAACATGCGGAGGTTCTCGCAAAGCCTCTGGAACGCCTCATGGCAGACCGGATTGCCTTCGAAGTCGAAGATCTTGACCTCTTTGACGGCGACCAGTATGGTGGCAGGCGGGGGTTCAGCGCCCAGCAGGCAGCGGACGCATTCATTCACCAAACACACGTGCAGCTGGACGCCAGAAAGGTGGTCTCGACCCTCTTCTTTGACCTCAAGGGCGCCTTTAAGGGAATCAGTTCACCGCATGGTTTCCCAGGAGCTGGCGGCATGTGGCTTCGCGAGGACTACAATCGCCTGGGTCCTATCCTTCCTCGATGGACACCTCGTCACTGTGGTCATCGACGGGAAAAGGATGGTAACCTTCCGCTGCACTGGAAAGGGAGCGCCGACGGGCTCGGCACTCTCAGTAATCCTCTTCCTATTGTGCATTAACCGCCTCCTCTGCCGCCTCGCAGCCCTCTGCGCGGTCCTTGTCAGTGTATCCTGGCTGAAAGGCTTCGTCGACGATGTTAATTTTTCGACATCCAACCGATCCATTCTGGAGAACGTCCGGAATCTCGAGCTAGCGGGGAAGGTGGCAAAGGAGTGGGAAATCGAGGACGAGGCCTTCTTCGAGAGCGACAAGACAGACCTGATGCACATCTCATCAGGCCGCATGGACTATCCACAGGTTGCAGTGTGCTTCGACGGAAAAACCATCAAGCCCTCGGATTCCGTGAAATGGGTCGGCCTGTGGCTCGACAAGAACCTCTCGGGATGCATACATGTTGAGGCACGCGCAGCATCCGCGGTGAGGGCCCTGAACGCATCAATGGCAGTCATGCATGCATCCTGGGGGCTCAAACCAGTTCTGATACGCGACCTGGTATGCACCACGGTCCTCCCTTGCGCTGACTACGGCGTCACATCCTTCCTCCCCCTCCCTGCTGCCACCCTGAAGCCCTTAGACAAGATCAATAAGTCTGTCGCTCGGTGCATTACCGGTAGCTTTTGTACGGCATCCCAGGCGGCCCTGGAAAAGGAAGCTGCCCTACTCCCAGTCCATCTACGACTCGAGCGCGATGCCTTAAACACCGTAGCGTACTACCTTACCCTCCCACCCCCCCGCCACATCTGACGTCTCTTATGCGACGCCATCGCCACCACCCCCAAGAACCCGAAGTTAGCGTCGATACTTCACTACATCGAACGCGTACCCGGCACAAATTGGCCGTCAACGGTCCCGGCCCGTGGACAGCGCCTTAGGCCTCGAGGGGTGCATCGGATCGTCGCCGCTCATGAATCCCGCAAAGCGGACTTCGACCCGTCACTGGGCATGGAGCCCATCCTCCATGTGTACGCGGCTCCCTGGCGCGAACCACTCCCAGTCACCACAGTTATTCTGCTGAAGGAGTGCGCTCTCCAGGCGCTCACCGCCGCGCTTAGCGATGACCAGCAGCGGCATTCAACGTGGTTCACTGATGGCTCGCTCCTGGATGGGAAGGCGGGGGGAGCGGCGGTCCAGGTGGATGGTGGGGAGGAGGTGGAGAAAATAGTGGTCCCCCTGGGGAATGGTCAGGTATGCGAGGGCGAAATGGAGGGTCTCGTTCAGGCCACCACAAAGGTGTTGCACGACGGCCACGACTGTATCCTCTGCGTCGCAGACTCGCAGGCGGCGCTACGGGGAATACTTTCCACGGCACCGCGTACGCGACAGTTCCGCGCCATACAGTACGATGATTTGGTCCGTAACACCCTCGTCGCTCGCCCACACCTCGCGATCCTTAGTCTCTGGACCCCGGCCCACATCGGAACAACTAGGAATGAGCTAGCAGACGCAGGCGCGAAGGAAGCCACGCTTATGGATCCAGACCCGCACATCTTCATCTCTCTCTCATGTCAGTACGCCATCATATCCACCTCCAAATCCTGGAAACATGGGGCGCCCTGTGGAAGTCCTCAAAAACGGGTGGTGCTCTCAGCCACATCGACAAATCCCCACCCTTTTCAGTATTTGCTCACCCCGATCCCGCTCTACACATCCTCCTCCCTGCCTCACAAAACTTCCTCGACATTCTCGCAGCTGCGGACGGGCCCCAGCTTCCTGAACTCACACCGCTTCAAGTCTGGGTTTGTGGGCTCGCCAGCCTGTGAAGCGTGCGGTGCGGCGTACGAGACACGAGCCCACTTCCTTCTGGAATGCCCACTCTGGTAACCGCTCCGTCAACCCCTGCACGAGGCGTCGAAGGTGGCGGGGCTGTTTGGCCCTCTCCATGTCTCACCCCTCCTCACGCACCCTAAACTGCTGAAGGCCGTTGGCAAATTCATCGAAAACACAGGCCGCTTTTCATGAAATGGTCTGCTTTTCAATCTCTTCTGTCCCTTCTCTCTCTCACATACATTATTACTTACTTATAATTAACTTACCTTACCGCCCCTCGTATCTCTCCCTTAAATTCACACCCACGCAGCCCTCATTCTCCTCTTGTGTTATCCATGAGACCTCTTCTTAATCTCTCCTAGTATTCTCATATAGTCACACAGCCAACCACCAATTAAATACCTACAACACCTGTATAGTACTGCTACCATTGCCCTACCGGCCACATGTAGCGACAAAAATGACAACATCATCATCATCATCATCATAACACGCGATGTGACTAGTCGGTTTATTTAATTTACTGTGTTGCGATGATGCATGTAGACGATGCGGCAATTCACACCTAATATAATTCACCCCGTGCTTGTGCACAGTGCTTCGAATTCTATTCTTTTGTCCCCGAAAGCGATGCACACGGAGAATAAAGCAACTTTTGGCAACCTAAAATTGCTTCGAAAACTGGAGACCTTAGATTGAGTATGACATGACCTGGAATCCGACCTGAAACCTGCCATACAATTTGCGGTGATATATATGCTCAAAGTAGAAGTTCTGCGGGAGGAATCTGGGCTCCTTGAACCGAACATCTTACCTTGCATTTCAGTGTCTTCGCAATACTTTATATCGAGCTCTCAACTGAATGCGTGTGTAGCCAACATTGTCCCCGCGTCTCCCAACCATATTCAAACGCCTCGCCTTCCTTATGCTCAAAATTCCGTTAGCAGAGGCCGGGCCAATTCAAACGTTAATTAATGATGAATGTATTTCAATGGAGACCATGAATTGAATAATGATGTACGAAGAAAACAGCAGGATTATCGTCTGAGGCAGTCCAAGCGGTCTATGCTTTGTCGTCGCTAGCTTTTCTTTTTTCTTTTACATAAGGAACAGCATAGGGGGTATGTCGTCAAGAAGACTGGACGATATGGGTTCTTCGTCTTGTTCTTCAGCACCAGGATCATCTGGATCCACTGGTAATTATTTCAGACAAAGCAGAAGAATTGCTTTGGAATTGCTGGCTCACCGTGCGCAAATAGAGGATCTATCTCATTGGAGAGTTGGAAAAGTCGATGTCCAAGATGACGTGCAACGTCCTGGCTAGCTGGATCAAAGCCTTTGGCTCGGTGGAATTGACGGAGTCCAGCGTAGAAGCTAGCATCCCAGGAGCGCCCCATGACTTGCGTAGTGAACTGTAGAACAGGGAATCCAAGGCAAGTCGCCTCTGCCATGCTGAGACATTCAACACCCGCTGGGTCGAGGGACCAGTATGCTGGACAGTCGGGCCATCTGAATGTTGTTGACCCAACTTTAAAATCCATTGCTGGACAAAGAAACAGATAGCCAGAGGGGCCGTCTGCCGTAGTCCCCGAGATTTCAATGCGAAACCCGATGTCCCTCACAGCAACTATTTAAACAAGTCACTGCAAAATGGAACGAATGATGGGTTGAAACGCACGATAATCCTCGGGATCGGACGTGATTCCGAGGCGACTGAAAATGTGATTCGCTTGGCTGAGCCAAGACTCCTCGTGGAGCTTCCACATGTTTTCCCAGAGAGTGCGGTTCAATACATCACTAGAGTTGAAACTTGAGTAAACGCTATTAGAGCAATTTCCAGACGAAAAAAAAAATGAAATACCGGGTCCAACCATCCTCCATGACCTCTCCTTGTGCTCCGTACCAATGCTCCACCTCAGCCTCTACATCCGGCAGGAAGGCAATCTCAGCCGAGCCTTTGAGTTGATCGCCCGAAGACACGGCAATTATTGTGCCCAGATTTATTGTCACATCGGTGGATATGTTGATGAAAAGAAACCGTCGTTGAGGCCAGTCGCATATTGAATGATAGTCTTCAATTGTCAGCGAATCGATGACCTTGGCATCCTGGTCTAGTGCGTCCAAGGAAGTGATTCCCTGTAGGGACATTTCACCGCTATAGTAACCCCATTTGAGGCTGTTGCTGGGGATGAGGTCCGCACAGAGCCGGCCAGTTGAGCGACGTATCCAAAATGTGCAGTCGTCGCTGTGCTGGAGCACTGATAAGGAAATCAGCTACTACCCTGATGACCGGACTCACCAGGGACTGTTGGAAAACGGAGGCGAAATATATTCGCAGCACCTAAGACAGTCTCAGCGAGCTAGACACTGAGTCGAACTTTCATACTTCGAAATCATGGCCCTGCAGACGAATCAGTGTTCGGTAAATGGGAAATGACAGATGCACATACACAGTATGCGCGGATGTATGGGTTCAAGATCGGTGAATGGCGATAAAGCTCCAGGAAATGTTCCAGCGGTATCAAATCTAATTGAGGGCGAAATTTAGTCCATCACAATCAAAACATGCGTCAGCGCACCGTCATTAAATACAGCAGCATGCATCGTCGACGAACTTGCGAAACGGCACAGTTGTGGACTAAATTTGGATGGCTAAAATCGTGAATTTATTGCTCAGGAGCACGGAATCCCTCCTACCGAAGCCGCGAGTAGCGTTCCATGTCCTCCTGCCATTCCTGCAAAAGTTGGTCAGAACATATATCGAGAAAGTAGATTGTAACACACCTCCTTGGCGCCCCTCCCTTGATATACCGCCACCGCCAAGTGCGCCTTTCGACCATCTATTTTCGCAGAGATCATAGAGAACAAACTGCGCCATTCGAGCATAAGTCTGAGTCGGTTAAAAGGGAGGGCTCACTTTGTCAATCAAGGTATTCGAGACCTTTAGGATACCACATTGCCTTGTAGGCTAATCTGCAGGTAATCGGTCCGAAATAAGGAGAAACGAAGACGAACAACGTAAAATTCAGGATCAGACGGGTGGGAACTCATCAAAGAGTGGTTACACCTTCTCGGAGTCTGAAATACGTCAGATAGAGGATGAGATGGGAATGAGGAGAGGCTTGGGGGTTGGTACACCAAGTGAGATAGAATTTAGGTGTGATATTGGAATTGGAGTGCAGTCATAGCTGTCGACATCCAGATCTGACTTCGAGTTAAAGTTTCCCGTACCAAATAAAATGAAGGGAGTCTTTAAATAATCAGTTTCATGTATTTATCTCGGTAGGTGAGTGTCGGGGCCGATTTTTGAATGCGGAACTAGATAAGGTACTGCGAAGAGGGGATAATACAACTTCAACAAATGTGTTCACGGTTTCCGGAAGAGTACTTATAACCCGGGATCCACTTTTGACCTTGAGAGTGTTCCAGATGCCTATAGAATGTATTCTAGATGGATCCTTCAAGAGACTATGAGGTAGAAAATGCAAGACGAACATGGGGATACTCGGGATCAAAGTTCCAGTCAGATCTGTCACCGCCGATAACTCCGGGACTTGGCAGCCCATGCCGCAAACGCGAGGCCAGCATGCAATATGAATTTAGGTACATGCTGGAGTGCGCCGAAGGTACCGAGATTTATACTGCATCGGCTTTTGCCCCCCTGTGCAAATTTTACCTCAAATGCTTGAGAGCGCCACTCAAGTTGCCTCACCAAGTCCAGGTTCTGTAACCATCACCGGGATCGAACAGAATTCGGCACTGAAAGAGCGGGTTCGTTTACAGCTGTTCTCGAAACTAATGAGATCAGGAGTTTTTTTTTTTCTGGGTTCCCAAAAAGGAAATTTCCGCAGCGGTAGTGATTCTGGCTTCGTCCGATGCTTTTCCATGCAACGGTACAAGAGTTTGCGATGGCGATGACCACAAGCCCTGGCAGCTTTTTGGAGCGAAAATCGGCAAGGAAGCAGTGATGCCGGCAAGTGATTGATCTGAATCACTGGCCGGTGATCCCCGGCAATCTCGCCTGTGTTTGACTCTCACCGCGTCCACAAACGAGAGATTTCTACAGGGCATAACAAGTTCACCAACTATCCTCCCATCTACATTCATTCTGGCCTTGTACGCTGGCTCTTTTCTGAAATTTCCATTTTGGGAACCGCCAAAAGAAAAACCGTGATCTCATTAGTTTCGAGAAGAGCTGTAAGCCGAAAACTCGAAATTGGGGGGCCATGAGGCATGTGGAAGAAATACCCTACATGTAACATCATGGCTCTTGCTCTAGTGCCCTGGTGTCATTACCATTGTCGTTTTAGCAAGGGCAGTGTCAATGATTTCCACATAACGTGACTCAGAGGCGATTCAACTGCACCAAGCTTGAGTAAATAAACAAATCATGTATTCTCCAGCCGCGTGGGGGGGGGATTTATTATACTCGCGTGGTCCACGACATGAACAACGAGTCTACCGTAGACAAACATGTAGGAACATATGGGTGGTTATCCCTACGTAAACCTACAAGATGCCAACGGATAGGGTTGAGCACGGGTCCGGGTCCGGGTACAAACGAGCCGACCCGGACCCTGACCCGCAAAAACCCCAACCCGAACCCGCGGGTTTACGGGTTGAGAACGGGTCTCGGCTAGCCCATGCCGGGCGTGATCCGGGGCTGATCCGAGCCCTGGCAGCCAACGGCATGTCATTTTTGGTGAAAATCTTGATGTTGCAAGTGAGTTTTGACTCCATACGTGTCCTATCCATGGGGTTCTACCCATCGCATCACTTCTTTCTTTCTTTTTAATTGCTATTTTCGGCTTTATCACAGTACCCGCCGAGTACCCGCGGGTTTCAGGTATAGAAAAGTGCTGACCCGCGACCCGTACCCGGCTGACCCGACCCGTAAACCCGTCGGGTTTACCCGTACCCGTGCTCTTCCCTACCAACGGAGCACGCACAAATTCCAGGGGGTGATGACTACAAGACGCTGAGCAACTGTGACTGGTCAGCCGTTGGAATGGCAGGACGTCCGGTTAGAACCACGTGGGACCTGACCACCAGTTGAAAAACTGGTGTACTTTCCAACTGGTATCAAGTTTCTTCCCTTTTTATAAAATCACGTCGTCTGAAGCGTGTTCAAACTAGCAACCCTAAAGTCTACTCACACCGCAGAAAGGGTTTTTTCAGTCCGGCTGACAACGTTTCTGAATTAAATGATTTCAGCTCGGTGCTGAAAGCTCGGCTGGACCTCTGGCATTCGGCTCAATTGAAAACGTAAAACTAACCCGAGACCTGAAGATTTGGGGGGGGCTTTCAGCTTTTGTGACATTAATAAATTCAGCTGTGGTTTAGACCTCACTGAAAATGTTCCTGAGATCGCGTGTATGTACAAGATGCGTCTGGAGAACACATGTACGATCTTCTGACCACTGTATCTTGTTTTTCATTTGCATTTGGAATGCTGGGCTCGAGATCTTGTTCACTATATTCAGGTTCTCCGCAGCTTGGATCACCAGTGGGGGTGTCCTCCTCGTCTGGTACTTCGACAGTTGGACGGTGTGACGACGGTTTAGAATTGTGCTCCATTGACGGCGAAACATTCACCATCGCGCCCGCTGCCCGACGCGGCGCGCGCGGTATCTTCGTAATAAAGTCGAGGTCAAATACAAAAAAAAAAAAAAATCGGAAAAAATACTGTGAGTCGGGCGCTTACATCCCGCACTTGCGCGCCCGCCCCGCTGCGCGACGCTGGGGTTTATTTGTCATAAAATCGCAGTAAAATACATAAAAAATCGGAAAAAAATACTGTGAGTCGGGCCCTCACATCCCGCCTTAGTGCGCACCCCGCCCCCGCCCACGCTCCTGCTGCCTGACGCTGCGCACACGGCACAGTCCTCTTAAAATCAATGTAAAATACGCAACAAAATTCAAAATAATATTACAAGTAGGGCGCACCTGTCCCGGCCCTAAGAAAAAAAACTCACCTGCCTATCAACCGTTCTCCTCCTCCTCATTCTCCTGTGGCTTTCTATCCATTGAGAGCTTCGTCAGCTCATACACCACCTCTCTGAGCTCCCTATTCGTCCAAATGCCCCACAGAAAGAAAGACAAGGAGGAATGAAGGAAACATACTGACTGGGTCCACTACATCTCCTCCTGAGGCACCCTTATCCGGGATGACCGGCCAGTAGTACTTGTTGCCAAAGTGCGACAGCTCTCAGAAATCGGCCAAGTTGTGTCCGAATGCATGCAAGGGATGAACATTGCAGAGTAGCACCCAGTGGCCTTCAACTGGGACCAGTGAATTGAGAAAAAGGCGCGAGCATGTTGATGGTGGTGGCAGAAGATGAAAAGCGGAACAGCAAACAGTGAACATGTCAAGGTCAATGACAGTGCAACGGAGGTTATGGAGCACCGCAAATCAACTTTCCTTGCAAACCACCTGTTTCTGGAAACCATCAAACTCCTCCCCATTACAGTCCACAACCCAGCATGGCCTGCCGATGGCCCTCAGGGCTCCTGCCTCCGAATCCCTGCCCTCAAATCGATCGCTTGCCCAGGAGCATGGCTCCCCATGTTGTGGAACTCAGAAGTGGCCATGCTCCGAGTCGAGAATCTCGAACTTGAATGTCGCTCAACTTGTCGGAGGTCTGTTCCAATCTCCATTGGGACAAAACCTCGTCTCCATCTACATGAGCGGCCGCGTAGGAACATCATCACATTCCTGGCATCCATTTCGCGGAATTGCACCCCCCATCTCCAGGAAATCTCCCTTCATGTGCCAAGAGACCCGGTTTGTGGCACTTGCCGTTTGTCAATGGCAAATCTCATACTGGCATCCATTTCGCGGAATTGCACCCCCCATCTCCAGGAAATCTCCCTTCATGTGCCAAGAGACCCGGTTTGTGGCGCTTGCCGTTTGTCAATGGCAAATCGCATACTGGCATCCATTTCGCGGAATTGCACCCCCCATCTCCAGGAAATCTCCCTTCATGTGCCAAGAGACCCGGTTTGTGGCGCTTACCGTTTGTCAATGGCAAATCTCATAATCCATACAGCCCAACTTCCACGAAGTCCTTGTCCACCTTCAACAAGCGAGGTACGAGCTTTCATTTGTTGAAGCGTCTGTCTACGAGAGACTATTGTCCACCTGCTTCCCGCGCGGGGCTCGTCCGATTTTCGTTCTCCTGTGGTTTGGCACCGAACCTCGTGCTTCCAATGCCCGACCCTCAACTCCTGGACTTTCTCTCCGTAACGCGCTGTGAGTTCTGTGCGGCGACAGATTGACAGCACTCCTGAGTTTCCGCCTCAAACGTCATCGCCTTATCGGGAAGTTTTTCTCGGCATTCCGGCATCGTTCCAAAGTCCGTTGTTTGCTCACTGTAAACAAGCTGTCAGCTAACACGTCCTTCTTCGCTCCCACCACATTGCCCGCTCGCCGCCTCGCTGCATGTATGCGCTCCCGCTCCCGCCCAGCCACCTTTATTCCTGCTGATCAACCTTCCACGGACCACAGGTGCGTGTCTTTCGCGCAGATGCGCATGGGTGGGCGTGAGTGGATGCCGCGATATGGGGGTACGCGTTTTCGCTTCGCAAGGGCGGGGACGGGCGGGCACGCGCCATTTGGTGTGGGTGTTGTCACGGCGTGTCACGGCGGCACTCGTGCATCAACGGTGCCATTTCATCGACACGCCGATTGTTCCTGCGCACGCGACGATAATGCGAAGGCCCTCGTGCTGCGCTGACAGGGATTTGCACACCAGTGTTGTGTACAGCGTGACGCGTTCAATAGAGCTACGCACGCGCTCAGGTGGCATATATTTTTCTGTCGTGCTCGTAGTAATTATTTATACACCAAATGTAGTATGTAGTACATTTTGAAACTATCTTCAGCAATGTCTCATGGTATCCGAACTCAGGGCTTTGGAAGACGCCGACGCGCTCTTGACTTGACTGAGTTTGTGAGGACATCAATTTTGAAGTATCGGCATCCATGCAGCAAGAAAGCAGGATGCCGAAGTGCCGAAGCTAATTTCCCAATAAGGCGATGACGTTGAGGCGGAAACTAAGCGAGTGATTGACAGAGGCCCGAGTGACGCGTGACCAAAGTTTGTGATCGACAGGGGGTGCGTGACGCGTGACTGCCGAACTGAAGGAGTATGAGGTCGTTGTTCCGGTCTCGATGGTACTACAAATTTTGTGACGCAGCGTGACACAAGTGTTACGACCTGCGTTACCTGAACTCCGGCCTTAGGAGTTGCTCTCCATTCCCTACCAAACTCCCGCCCCCTTTTTTTACTCCACCCCTCGAGTCTAGGTGCGCGGTAAGACTCCCTTGCACCACAAAGGGGTGCGTGACGCGAGACTGCCGAACTGAAGGGAATAGTACAGTATGAGGTCTTTTGTATACATTACAACAATGTAGCTTGGGGACAACAAATCCTACAACATGCGAGGTACGAGCATCTCAACTGTTGTAGTGTCTGTCTATGAGAGACTAAAAAAATCCTCAGTCCGCTTGCCAGCTCTTGTGCGAGGTGCCGGTGCCGGGACAGAGTCTGACTCTTCCTCTTCCGCCTAATCAACATCGACCTCGGCTTTCCAACCCTTGGCCGCCCTAGGCCTCGTACGAAGTGCTGATGCTGATTTGGGTTTCCCACATTCAGAAAGATTGGGTGTCTGATAACCGTGAGTGGGCCATTGCGCAGAACGTCGCAAAGGGATTTGGAAGGCACATTTATTATGCCCGGCGAACCTGAGAGCCGGGAGTCGCACGGATGTCGCAGCTTCGAAATGGGGCCCGCATCCCGAACTCCATAATGGCTTACAGCTAATGTCAGAACCGAAGGCGCGAACGAAAAATTTCCAGTTTGGGACGTTTTCAAAGAATTGCCCATAACTCGGTCAGTTCTTCATGGATTTGGATGAAACCATGCTACATAATTCGGGCTAATTCATACGGAATTAGTGATAGAGAGAAACCTGTCAAAATATTTCATATTGGATGATATAGGATTTTGGGCCACTTTCGAGATAAATGCGGTCTAGCAAGGTCCAGGCATGTTCAAACAACGTGGTATTTTGCAACAGACGGCCTACATAGATTTAGAAACATGTCATACAGTCAGAACTTTGAATAATTCAATCTGTGATGCTTGCAGTCAGGTTGGGATAACAGGCAACCCAACAAGCTCTGAAATATTATGGGGATTGAACCAAAGACAAGATATTATGTACTTTTGACTCTATGACATGTAATGTTAACAAGTCCTCCCTGGCCAAAGCTCAGGCCAGTAGGACATTACATAATTGGCCATGCCAGATCAGATTCATCGCCAAAAAGCCTCAAAATGGCAGATCATCCAATTTGACATATTTTCACAAGAACCCTTTTATCACTAATTCCGTATGAAATAGCCCGAATTATCTAGCATGGTTTCATCCAAATCCATGAAGAACTGACCGAGTTATGGGTAATTCTTTGAAAACATCCCAAACTGGAAAATTTTCGTTGGCGCCTTCGGTTCCGGCATTAGCTGTAATTGGAATGTGTTAGACTGTCCGCTCAGCAAGCCCAGTCATACGAGAGCTGGAGAAGGCGCAAGGAGAGGCCAGGAAGGACTGAGACAGACTCCACCTTTCCTTCTGTCACTCAGCCAAGTCTGAATTATTATAAGTCAAGTTCTCTCATTATCGACTTCTTCTCCCTTCGAGGAACGAGTTAGAACTGATGATTTGTGATAAAATGTCTGTCGACCCTTCGGTGATTTCCAGGATTTCAGAATTCTACTCAAGCAGAACACGGGGGACACGAGGAACCAGCCGAAGGTTGGTGATGAGTGTCCAGCCAAATTGTCATAAACAGATTTATTTGTTCAGACTTCAGTGTTCAGCTATGATCTACCACTGATACAGTGCTTGCATCATTCGATGTTTCTTAGATTCCGTAGCGGAGCACGGGTTCTTGCTAGTTCTCAATTTTTTTGGCGTTTATGTTCCCGAAATGGCTAGACCGCGAAGCTCGTTTTCTCCACACTTGATGGGAGCATTTAAAATGCCCAGGTTGCACGGGGAATGCAAAATAAACTGTTCTGAATAGCCGGTCTTGCTTAGAATTCAAAGGGCTATCCAGTGGGAACAACGGCTCGAAAATCTTGAGTACATGCCGTGTTGGGCTGGGAGCGTTTAAAATGCCCAGGTTGCACGAGGAATGCAAATTAAATTGTTCTGAATAGCCAGTCTTGCTTAGAATTCAAAGGGCTATCCAGTGGGAACAACGGCTCGAAAATCCGGAGTACATGCCGTATTGGCCTGGGAGCGTTTAAAATGCCCAGGTTGCACGGGGAATGCAAATTAAATTCTGAATAGCCAGTCTTGCTCAGAATTCAAAGGGCTATCCAGTGGACACAACGGCTCGAAAATCCGTTTTGAGCCTGCCTGCAGAGCACTCAGTTGATGTTTGCAACCACTCGGGACATCCCGATGTTGGTGTTGGCCGAGTACATGCCGTGCTGGGCTGGGAGAGTTTAAAATGCCCAGGTTATCGGCCCCGCCCGCGTAACTTGCTTCCGAATATACTCTAAAACACAGATTTCTACGGCTCATTGACTTGACTTGCGAAGACCCCGCAGCATATTCTTGTTGCAGTCACGGGTCACAAACTAAGTCACTGATGGGCTCGGGGTGGCAGTGAGCCCGAAACTTTCTTATCAGCAAAACTAGGTCACAAACTAAGTCACGGAGCATTCAGCCGCGCCCGGTGCAATCGATTGTGGCGCTCATTTTGAGTCGATTTGGTCTTCCACACTTGACAATTGGCCAAGTATTGAGTGAGATATGGGCCAAACAATGCTCCCAGCCCGGTGGCAGTGAGAAACTTTTGTACGGTCACAAACTGGGTCACAAACTAAGTCACTGACGGGCTTGGGGTGGCAGTGAGCCCGAAACTTTCCTATTAGCGAAACTAGGTCACAAACTAAGTAACTGATGGGCTCGGGGTGGCAGTGAGTTCGAGACTTTCATATTAGCTAAACATAGTCACAAACTAAGTCACGGAGCATTCAATTGCAGCGTGGAAATTGGGAGCAGCGAGCGGGCAGTCGCATAGCTCGCTGTTCAGTTTCTGAACTGTGCTTCCAATCCTCGTTTCGCTTGGTCAATCGGTGGATTTGGCCTGCGGCTTGCACAAGATCTTGGCTACCATCGGCACAAGATTAAGGCCTCAACGAAGGCACATCGCGAGGAGCAGGACCGCGGCGTCAAGGAGCGGATGGTCTGTGGGAGGCTCGACATGGATTCTATTTTGACATCCACCGCGTGCGTCGTCCCAGCCGCCTCTCCATACCCCTCCACAACGCCCCTTATACACTGCCCCCGTCCCCGAGATGCCCAATTTCCTTCAGGTTCAAACACGTTTGAATGCTGAACCAAACCTGAACCTACTATATATGGAAATTTCTTGATTTGGTAGCCCCTTGCCTTCAAACGTGACCATTTCTGCATCTTCCGCTCTGATTTTTGCACTATTACAATCCGCTGCGTGAGGGGGACAAAATGGAACAAACTATATCCTGAAAGCTGCAAAACTGAACGACTTTGAGGCCATTTTCCCTCCTCAGGACCGTCAGCCACTTGCTTTTAAGTTTATTCGTGTTTGCTGCATATTCTAGCCCTATGCTTTATCATGTGCGTTTAGGGAAGAATTGCTTCGCTTCGCTCGCAATCAGCGACCACCTGAACAGCACGTGATTGTTGTTCTTGTTGAAGGATTGATCGCTAGCTCGGCACAGCACTGACCTGATACAGTCACGGCGAAAAATGATGGCCCACCCCATTTGGAAGTTGCCATGTATGAGATTATGCGGGTCAAGCGGTTCGGGACTTGGGCAGCTGCCCCGGGCGCAGTTCTCCGATTGCCTCCGGATATGGCGCGTTGGATTCGCACTGAACATCCGCAGTCGCCAGTATCTTTTTTTTTTTTTTGGTGCCTTCGTGAAGTTTTCCACAAAAAAATCCTGGGTTCCAGCAGGACAGCTGTGTAGCTGGATTCTGCAGGGTTGGCTGCCGGACTGTAATTAAAAAGCGAAGAAAGATCCCATAGACTGGTAACTGGGTTACTGGTTCAACTTCGTGACCTGAACTTGTAGAGGTTTTGACGGTGGGTTAAAACAAAAATTCAATTCAGGTCTCCGGGTTGCACAGGTGGCAGTGAGCCCGAAACTTCCCTATCAGCTAAACATAGTCACAAACTAGGTCACAAACTAAGTAACGGACGGGCTCGGGGTGGCAGTGAGCCCGAAACTTTCCTATCAGCGAAACTAGCTGTTTAATTGCGAGGCACGGGGTTCAAAATTCCTCCCTTATCCCTGCCAAATCCAGCAAAACTGCGTTGAAATGGATGCATTGAGCCGTTTAATTGTGAGGCAGCGCCGCCCTGTCGCGATGGGACGCGCATTTCAGATTTTTTCGACCGCTCCCAGGATGCCGAACGCAATTTTCCCGCCATTCTCGAGGTCGACATCTCCCTGCGCAAAAGGTACTCCACGACACCCTTTACATTCACGCAAGCAGTCTACCTGCGGACCCTATTGAGACACGGTGCGGGAGACTGTTGGTGCAGTTTCTTTCGTAGTGCAGCTGACCTTGAGGCCCCTGTGGCCTCGAAGGTGATTCCTACCTAGTGACTATTTTGTGAATAACTCAGTCAAGGTTTGCAACGACGAGTTTCTCTGCTTACAAGACTTTACTGGGGGTCTATTTGAGTCGTTTATTACCTTAATCTCAAAAGCCATCTGCAGATGCGTCAGTCAACGTCAATGTAAGTAACTGACACAGGGTGGCTGTGCATTGACGCGGCACGCACTAACGCAGATCGGCGCAAGCAGTTGGGATGCATCCCCACCGGAGCCAACGGGCTGGTTGTGCTAATCGCCATTCATGAGGATTGTATTGGTGCAGTTTAGGCCCCAAAATTTCTGAACAAGAAAAATGAAGATAATCCGATTCCGATTAGGGGAAGTCAAAGCGGCCAGGGAGGCCGATTTTGCGTTCGATTCTGACACGGATTCTTGCATCGATTCTGGGACCAGAATCAGTCGAGAATCGAGAATCGGCCTGAATCGAGTTTCTCCTCCAGAGGAGGAACTCAGCCAAAATCCGATTCTCGGGTCGATTCTCGCAACGATTCTCATGACACACCAATTTTGATCCTGTAACCGACCTCCAGAATCGACACCAGAATCGGCCGCCGAATCGCAGCAGAATCAGGTCGGTCAAAGCTCTATTTGATTCTGCCCCGATTCAAAACACAGAATCCGTCGAGAATCAGTTGTGAATCGTCGACGAATCGGTGTCGACTTGACCGCTTTGACTTCCCCTTATGCCAACTGCCCTGGGTTCACTTCGCCTCAAAGCAGAAAGATTACCGGTAGGGTGACAGAAACCGGCTTTTTAAATTCAAGTCACGGAAAACCATACAGAAGAAGACAGACTAACAAGGTAGCACATCACTCAGTTCTTTGCCTCTTTCCGTCGCCGCCCTCTCCCTCCCTCAGCGCCTCGAGTTCCTGCTCCGCGCGCTCGCGCTGCATGCGCTCCTCCTCCCACATCCTGCGGATCTCGTCAAGCTGCACCCGCAGGTGGCCCATCGCCTGGTCCATAAGCAGCTTCTCGAGCGTCCACTTCTCGATGTTGCGCGCCTCGTTCTCCTTGAGGTGGTGGATGTACTGCACCGCGTGCGAGAGGATCGCGCCCTTGGCCTTCTCGCCGGAGGAGCTCGGCACAATGCGCCCCAGCTCGTTGATCCCCTCGTTGATGTTCCGGCGGCGGCGGCGCTCGACTTCTTTCTGCGGGATGTTAGCGCGCCAAAGCAAAACGACGAGGCGAAGGACGCTAACGCACATGGTTGTCTTCCGCTGCCGGGTCTACTCCTCGCTGTGAATCGTCGCGCCCTCGCGCCCACGGCCCTTCCCACCACCAGTCGCCTTGCGCGCGGGCGGATCCTCCTCCACGCCCGCGGGGGTCGGCGGCGGCAGCGGGTTCGGGATGCCGCCCGCCCCGAGTATGTTGACCTGGGGCACGACGACACCGCCCTGCACGAGGTGGCCGAGCCTCGGCGGCTCGTGCGGGTATGACGAGGGACCCGGGTCGCTCACGCGGAAGCCACCGGGGCCGGTGCCGCCCTGCTCGAACTGGGAGAGGTTCGAGAGCGTCTGGGCGGCGTCCTCTTTGAGCGTGCCGTCGGCAAGTTGCTGGGGATGTAGGGGTCAGAGAAAAGCACATGAAGAGACACGATAATAAGAAGGGGGGCAACCAGAAACCAGGTCATAAAAGGTGCACTCGTCATGTGAGGCTTGCTCGACGCGGAGGCGTGATGAGCGGAGAACGACACGTGTAGACGGGCAGGGCAAGCAATCTGGGGGGTTCAGGAGACAGGGGAGGGTGAAGGGGAATAGGATAGGTGCAGTCGAAGCGTGAATGCCACGAAGGAGACGTAATTGGATTAAGATAGGGCAGATGGACATACCTTGGGAAACACACCAGGCAACTGCTTCAAGAGGTTCATAAGCTGCGTCGGGTCAAGCCCAGGAAATTGCGCCACGACATTTTCTTGGAGCTGTGCAGGCTCGATTCCCGAGAGCGTAGGACCCGGGGGAGCAAGTACGGGTTGGCGTCAGCCTTCCTGGAAAACAACCGGGGCGCAGAGGGACAATCGTAGGATACAGTTCGAACTGAAATTTCGCTGTCTATCACGCCAGACGGACGCCGTCGAAATAGGGGTTGAAATGGCTGCATACAGTTCAATTTACTGATTCGATGAGAAACTCGGCATGGCAAGCCGCCGTTCAATCAGCGTACACTCTCTAGCAATCATTACATTGCGTCCCCGTCACTGTCTAATACAAACGCCGGCCATTGATTGCAACCTCTCTGATCGCAACTTGGCAACTTCCGACTTCCATTTGAGTCCTGGGAAATCAGATTGAGCTGTGCGGGGGCCGACCTGGAAAGAGCGAAACTAGCCGAGGCCGCGCTTACTGCCTTCGGGGAGACCCATACCGCACTGCAATTCCTTTCACCCCCTTCTCATTTCCGACCTCTCGATGCGAGCGGCTGCGACCCGGGTAAAAAATAGTGACACTTACACCTCGTGGTTTGCGATCTGTAGCGCGCTCAGGCCCAGGTGACGGATGCCGAGGATACACATATATATACTTTGGATGTCTCGCCTTGGTCACTTCTTATGGCGTCGGTTCCCCCAATCGAGATTGGTAAGTTAAATACTCTGATGTTACCGGGAACTGATAATGTTTAGGAAATTATCGGGTTCTTTATTACATTGGGCAGGGGGCTATGGGACAGTTGCGTGTGCTGTGCACAAGCCCACAAGTAATCTAAGAGATTCGATCCCTTGACCATCCACTTCTGTGTTTGCGCACTCTGCGCGAATTGAAGCTGCTAAAATTCTTCTCCGTGAACCGGCATGAAAATGTCGGTCTTCTGTTTCGCTGGGTTTTGGTTTAGCATACAACTACTGATTGTAATTTTCAGATTGTCCGCATTTTGGATATCATCCAATCAGATGCCAATTCCTTGATGAAAATATATTGTTCGATATTATTCTAGCATCTAAACGGATTCTTATTCCTATTTTGCAGTTATCCAGGATTTGATGCAGACCGATCTCCATCATATTATTCAAACCCAAAATCTCACTCAGGAACATTTTCAAGTCAGTCGAATGTATAGCTTAGCCTTCATACAGTAACTCCTTCATTTCTCAATAGAATATATTCTGAAGCTCGCCAAAGTGTTATATTTGACATCAAACTCAAGTCATCTTCTCGGTTTGACTGAAAGCCTGTGTTGGAACAAGCAATCAGAGTGTGTAGTGTCATTCAACATGGTCTAATTGATATTTCTAAAACGCATTTTTGGTGATACAGAGGAGAGAGCTGGTATTCAATGTCAAATCCTACACCATGTGCAGCTTCTGTATTATATTCAGTTGAGAGTTGAAGGTGTTATGGTGAATTCAATGATTTTGACTAAAAGACCACCTCGGGTATGATAGAAACTTCAAGGGTTATAAATATGCAATTTAGCCTCTATGACATTCTTCAAAATGCATGTCAGTCCACCCTCTCAAAAATTCAGTCTGTTTTGAAAAGTTTTCACCTTCCTAGGAGGCAGTGTTGCCACGGCTCGGCTACGGCTGGCTTGGCTCGGCTTTTGATGGCTTGCAAGCCGTTACCAAATTGGGAAAGCCGAGCCACGATCGAGCCGCCGGCTTATGACGGCTTTGGCTCAGCTTCGGCTTAAGCCGCGACTCAGCACCAATTAGGAAATTCAAACAGCCCTTCCGCATTCGCAGCCCTCAGGGGTCGGAGAACATTCCTATACCAGTATGCTACCCAGTCACGCAAAGTTCATTTGCCCCGCAACTAAAATCCGCGGTTTTCCCACCATCAGCAAGTTGTTGTTTGTGGGCTGTTTTCAAACACATCAACAAATCGAGCATCCAGACACATAATCACCCCCAAGAAGATGTTCTGAATGGATGGCGTATCATAAAATATCACTGGAATGGAGCAACTCAGAGGTGTCAAGGTGTAGCGAGTCAAGTTGAAGCTGTTTCCATGCTCTTGATTACATGCGGTCTGCTTGGTGAGTTCTTTGTGTGGAGGTTCAACAAATAATAAATTTGGTCTTTAGGCTAGCAGAGGGCCATACAGTTTTACAGAAGAAAAGCTGAGGGCGTCTTATCCATGTGTCAGATTTCATTACCGAAGGAACTGGTCGACTTGTCCAACGAGACAAAGATGGCAATATAATTGCCGATGCACGTGAAATAATATATCCAGGTTCAAAGGGGGATCCTTGGTGGGATACAGACCAGTTCATCAAGCAGTTGAAGCATGCAATAAAAATCCACAATGAGATCCATCCTGGGGTGACTGCTCTTTTCATTTTTGACCAGTCTTCTGCCCATGCCTCACTCCCAGATGGTGCTCTTCGTGCATTTGACATGAATAAATCCAATGGCGGGAAGCAACGGAAGCAAAATGACACTTACATCCCCCAGTCTAATCCATCTGCTGCCCAGCGTGGAAGGCTTCAAAAAATGACCACTGACAATGGTGAAGCAAAAGGCCTCTTAGCTGTCTTGGTAGAGCGTGGTTTTAATGTCTCAGGCCTCAAAGCAAAATGTGCCCCTGTATGCCCATTCGAGAGCCAGGGCTGCTGTATGGCACGTCTTCTCAGTCAGCAAGAAGACTTTGTTAACCAACCATCTATGCTTGAGACCGTGATCACTGAGGCTGGACATGAGTGTATGTTTCTCCCTAAATTTCATTGTGAACTCAATCCTATTGAGATGGCAAGTTATTCTGCTAAATGGTTTCTTTGGAACTAATTTAATTGTATAGTATTGGGGATGGTGCAAATATCGTTATCGGCAAGTCCCAAAAATCAATTTTGCAGCCTCAAAAGAATTGGCCTTGAAATATTTGGATGGATGTCCAACTGAAGTGATTCGGCGTTTTATCAACAGGTCATGGAGGTTTATGGATGCTTATCGGAGGGGCTTGACAGGGAGAGTGGGCAGTCAAAAAGAAGAAGCAGCACCGTTCAGTTTCAAACTATGCCTTTGATGTGCTTGAAGAATCGCGTGAGAGGGCAATTGAAAACTCCACCGGTAGATAACGTAATCACGTGATGTGGCTGTGCTAAATAAATCCGTTTTTTGCCAATCGTCTCCGATCAGAATTCTGAGAATCAGGTTTGGGCAAAATTTTGGCGCCGCTAATTTGTCGTAGGAAAAACTTCGGAGCATGTTTTTTGGACTCTTTGAGTCATTCTGAGTCCAAATAAATTAAAATTGGGTCGAAATTAAATCTGGTTTGGGCTACAGACTATTTGCGGGCTTTGTTTGTCCGCAACTGTAGGTGGGAAGGATTTGTGTACGTGTGGCCACCCTTCGATGGCGAAGCGCGAGAGACCACAGTAGATTAGCCTAGACATATATACCACGCACTGGTCCACTGTTTACCGACGGCTCGCGCGGCGATGTCGAGATATTGATTTCTCCACTCAAACACCGCAGTTGAGCCGAGGATATTTCTTGTTCCTTTGCGTCATCACACATCTGGAGGCGAAACGAGGCAGCCGTATATTTCTTTTGGCATGGAGAGATCAGCGGTGGTCCGATCCGTAAACCGCTGAGCTCCAGGTCATGGGGAGATGGGGATGAGCGAGAATGAACCTAAAGAAAGACGCCAGACGAGGGCATCCACAGAAGCCCACGGCTAACCCAAGAAGACGGCGGCTAATTCTGGAATCGATCGGAGTTCGTGGTTAATATATGAGTAAAGTGCATCTGAGAATATATGTGTAAGGTGCATCTGAGCAGGTGGTATTGAACCTGAGCTGGTTAGCTTCCCAAGTCATGATGTGGGAAAGGCTCATGTTGGTTAGGAGGTAATAATGTTTTAAGGTTGGTTAGAGTTGAGGCTTAGGTATCTACATAAAGTACTTTGAAACGTTGAAGGAGACATTGAAATGTCTTCACACGCGCAGTAAGCTTAGTAAGGGAGATGCCGAAATATAAGTTTGCCGAAATGATGCCGCCATCAAATTACCCGATTGGGTTTGACAGCTGAGGCGGAAAGTGAACAAGTGCACGGGTAGGGGAGCCCTTGACGTAAACAACCTGCATGTAACCTGGTGACCGCGTTATTGTAACCCAGAGAATCGGGTGAAAGTACCCCGCTTTACTGGTGAATTTCTTTTCGGTACTTTACAGAAAAAATACCCTTATTGAAGGCATTATCATCCTGTGATAACGTACTCCTCATTGCCGTGGTAACTAGGTTCGGCAGGAGGAGGAGTTATATTTATAGGTACACCCGGAGTTCTTTACTAGGCACGGAGCAGTCTCACGCCTCGGTTATACACCCCCGCATTACTACGTACATAATATTCTCATTCTACATGGAGCTACAGTCTCTAGTATAAAAGGAGTCGTACTGTGCTTGAATAAATCAGTTCGATTCCCCCCCACTTAATCGTCCTCACCTCAGGAGTACCTGCCTCCTTCGTCCTCTGCGCACACATATCCTGCAGGGCTACGCGCGGAGCGCCGACGGAATCTCGGAAGGACGATGCCGAGTACAAGCGCCTGAGTCATCAAATGGAGAAGAAGTTGAGAAGCCACTGATAATGATCTTTTCCCACCTTCCGCGAGGACCCTGAATTGGAAAAAGGCAGGCTCTTCTATCCTTGTATCCGACAGACCCTGATTAATGATTCTTCTCGAGAACAATTATGAAGCTCTCCTCTAAGCGACTGTTGGCATCAAGGCTTGTGTGCTTCTAGTGCGTTGTCTTGGAGTCAGAGGTGCGCATGCTGGGCGATGGTGATCGATTCTTCGAATCATAATTCGACTCCAAAATATGCTACGCACCGGACAGGAACTGAGGTCCCTTCTTATATGAACGATGGCGAGAAGCCACGAACGGAGGCCCCACATAGGTGGTGTAAAGCGCAATGAGAGGTAGTTTTCGCGCCATCTGCGAGGGTTTCTGTCCCTCTCGTATTAGAATGTCGGTGGGCTCGTTGAAACAGGGTGTTGGACAGTGGCAGCTGGCTCAAATAACAACGCAGAGAAAAAAAGACAGCGGGGAGGACTGAGATCCGGGAAGGACGGCGTTGTTGACCAGAGCGCGAGAGTGCCCTCCACATGACAGCAAGACCCAAATAAAGGATGGCCCGGCATGCATTCAGTGGAAATACGGGACAACCACGTGGAAACCGCGCTCAAATTGAATGGTGGAGTAGACATCGAGTGCAAACTCATGCAAGTTGTTGACCGTGACCCCACGGGAACACATCCTCGAGACACCGCGGAATTTTGGAGCTTCTCTTGACCTCTTGGACTTCAATCCAGGCTTTAAACTATCCTTTACAAAGTTCAATCACAATAATACAGCTGCAATAATTTCGATTGGGAAGGATATTTTCGTCCATTTCCGCGGCTTCTATCGAGTCTGCGCGGATTTTACGGCTATGAAACTTACCTTTTGGACGCTCAGATCGCCTCTAATTCATGGAGCGAATACGTATGAACCTAAACGTGTCCAATCACAGTGCTCCAACACGACCTCGTTACGCAAAATCGAAATTTGGTGGCTGTCCAAATATGTCCGCACACGGATCATGCCAAGGTGCGCGGGTTTTATGGCTCCGAAATTTACCTTCTTGGGGCTCAGATGTGGCCTAATGCTTAGATACGATACAGATGGACCTAAAAGTATTCAACCACCATGCTGCGACAAGACATCGTTGCGCAAAATTGATATTTGGCGGCCGTGAGTGTTGCAGTTCTGAACAGAACTGGGAGTTAACTCGGACCAAAACTCGCGGAGTCGTCAGGGAAGCATAAGATAGTTTCAATTCTGCGCATATGTAGGAATATTCAATCTACGAATCTAATACCGACTGCGCGAGGTAATCAAGGTAGCGCTGGTGGTCCTTCTTGTAGCGCTTTTTGAACTCCTCCGGGTACCGTTCCACCCACTCTTTCCCGGTGAGCTCCTCGCCAGTGTCGGGATCCTGCATCACCCACCCATCCAGTGGATCCTCAAGCTTCTTCCGACGTTTGTTGGAAGAGATGGAAGGCATGGCAGACGACTCTGCTTGAATGCGTTTGCGTGTGGAAGCACGACGCGTGGCGGCGAGATCTAACGCGCTGTCAGAACCCGACGCGGGAGATGCGCGGTGCAATTTAGCGCACGTGGGGGTGTTTAACACCGGCGTAACACCCAGAGCAGGTGCGGGACTATCAACAGGTGGGGCGGGTACGTTCGTTGTTGAGCCAGCACCGGCTTTGCCCGCACGAACACGAACACGACTTGAGGAACTGGACTAGAACGCAATGTGAATAACAAATCGTTGTACATAACAGGATATTATACTTTGGCCTCAGCCTGAGCCAGTTTAAGCTTGCCCTCAAAGTCCACCGCACTGTCTTCAAGTTCACGGACGCGTTGAGTGGCTTCCACTGACGGCTCAGCCTGTGCAACAATTCAAGTGCGAGGGAAGAAGACGGGAATGAGCGCACTTTAGCGTTGTTGCGCCAAACTGCAAGATCCCCTCGCACTTCCGACAGCTCCGTCTGCAAGCCAGCGACAGTCGAGTCAACAGCGTGAGCGCCTCTTGCCCTCTCAGACACCTGGGACTGCCGTCTAGTCCGGTTGGCGTTACGGTCAGTTACCTCATTCCGCGAGGTTCGCGAGACCCCAGTCGCCTTGCGAGCCTCGATTTCCTCAGCTCTGCGGATATCGAGTTCTTCGTATCTCGGTCGTATTCAACACAACGTCGGCACGAGGGAAAGAGAAAGAACTCACTTTTTGAATGACTCAATGACGCCTATTGAGATACCAGTCTGAGCATTGTTCCAGGCATGCTGTGCTTCGCCCAGGTTAGTCGTGGCCTCCATCGTATTCCATTGCTCCAGCGGGATATTCGATAGGCACTGAATGACCCCGCGGAGCAACCAGCGATGCATGAGCTTGTGCTCCCACCACACTAAAATCTCGTCGCTGAATGAAGGGAAGTGGAGAAACAAAATGGCGCACTTTTGAGCACTCCCTGAGGATCGGCAAGGGTCGCAATCCAGGCCTTGAATGTCTCGACTTCCTCGCGCGTCTTGATATATTTGAGGTTGAAGATGCGCTGCCGAGTCTCACTTGTGTTTGCAGACGACCCCTTGAACGCAGTGATTTGACACGTCCGCGTGATGGGCGAAAAAAAAAAAATCCCGTGTTTTTTTCACGGAATTATGCAAACGACTGTAATATTTGAAACAATTTAATATTTTCCGCTCTCTGCTAGCAGTGATAATTTTGGTGTCAAACATTGAGAAAATCAGGCCCGATGAGGCGAGGCGGCCATGAAATTTTCCAACCATTTTCGAAAAGCACTGGAATAAAGTTTCGAAGTCTGCGCCGACTGTAACAAGTCGTATTCCAGTGTTTATACAGTAAGTAGTCGAATTTCACCAGGCAATTCATATTCCTCCATCCAAATGATCTCTAGCGAACGGCAGGGGATCATTTCTGAGGATCGCCAGGTTGGCATCTAGTCGGATACTTTTTATACCAGGGCATAGCGTCTCATCCATCTGGAGCACCTCCAACGCACCCTCCCATGTCCCAGCCCAACAATCGTAGAGCCTAAGATGACGCATACGAGGGAACGACCCCAGAAAGAACGCAATACCGTCGTATTCCATGTCTTGTAAGTGCATTCCGGTGATGCGCAGGTCCACAACGTACGGGAAGCGTGTGTCCTCGGGTAGCCACTCGAGGACATCCGTCCAGACGCGGCTGTAGAGGTTCCACCGGTCGATCTGGAGGCAGCGGGCGTGGGGTGTACAGCGAGTCGAAGAACGGGATGCAGCTGTGCTCTGGTAGGCCATCTGCACCGGCCGCAGCGCGGGAGCGCGCGCTGAGCCCGCTGAGGATGAGGTGCGTGATGGTGGAAAATTTCCTTTCCTCGAGGTTTTAGGGCACGTATGCCAGCATCGGTGGGATCTGCATGTTCTCGAGATACAAGCTCTTCGGTCCGTCCAGCAGCCAGCGATTAAGTCGGCCGTCGGACCCCACCAGGTTGGGGGTGTGGTTACCGCTGATGCGAATGAGCGCCAAGTTGGGGAAACGAGTGTTCGCTAATGTGATTCCATTGACGCGCAGCCTATCGAGAAGAACGTGATTGTGGGGGATGGGGAAGACGACAGGCTGTAGCAACGCGGTATGACCTGCGAAGGGCTCTGCCATTCCGTTCGGAGGTATCTCTAAACCCGGGTCTCGGGTTCGAACAGGTGGGGAAAAGACAAGCTCGACATCGAGCAACGAGAGGTTTGGGTAGGCCCAAGTTTTTCTCCGTCCAATTTGGCCACTAATTTTGGGTAGGTGATCCGCACCATACATGACTGGTATGATTTCTCAACCAATTTTGCACAATGATCTGGGCAGTGGCAGTGCAGAGACCCGCAATCCGCCAGCATGTGCAATATAAAATTTGGCAAAATAGCCCCCCACCAACCACAATCAGCCAATTTTTTTCCATTGCGGCATGTCCCTCGATCACCAAGTTATTCGTCCCCCCTACACCTGTACCATGTTTGCGGGATATGTGGCCTGCAATGCAAAGCCTCCGCCGTTTGGCGATTGATCCAATCGTGCTGTTTCCACCCAATGCGTCTGATTGCAGAGAGCCGCTCTTCCCCAACCTCACGCACTTTGAACTAATCGACGATTTGGCCGAGCCCAATGACCCGGACTTCTGCTCTTGGTTATGCGCGGGCCTTGCCCGCATCCCAAGTCTGACCCACGTGTCGTTCAGCAGGGTATTGAACAGAACGACGTTCCAATCCGGGATCCGCGCGGATGCGCACCTTCAGTGCATCGTGGTTTTGACTCTCAACCGAGATCCACCACTCCCTTTGGATCTTGCACCTCTGCACCTTCCCGATGATGTGCAATTTGTAAATATTCGCCAATCGGATTGGCGCTTGGACTGCCTGCACGTAGAAAGAGGCGGTGAATGTTATTGGGCCCTCGCGGAGGCGTTCTTCGCCGCCCGACGTGCGGGGAAGGTTGATCATGAACTTTCACCCCCGTCTGCGACTTATGATACTAACTTTAAAGCGTCTTTCCAGGTTCTCTGTATAGTATCGCTGATGACAACAACTCGTGGAGGGCTTGATATGGATTCCCTTCTTCCTATGCACATCACAGATACGTCTAGCACGCATAATCAAGATACCTGATAACAGAAACGGTACTTGAATGTGGTTTGTGATTCATTGGCCCTATTATCGAGCCGAACAACTTGTACGTGATCAATTCATTAGCAGTTGGGCTTTTAATGGAACGACTCACAGGGGGCTCGAAGCCGAGTATTTGCTGATCCGTCGGATGCCGAAGTAGTTGAATATATCCGTTTTTCGAAACCCGATTCCCCCTTGCGTCGCTCGGCGCCTTGATCCGAGTTCAAGATCTGATGATCAAGATCAGATGCTGACGGTCCCAAAGGATTTAGTGTTGGCACGTAGCAGCCCAGCCACCCAAATAATACCATGACCCTACCACCTTGCGACGCCAGCCTCCTCCAGATCTTTCCACTCGAAGTCCTCTCGGAGATATTCACGGTGGCAGAAATGTCCCATGTGGTGGTCCTGTCTCATGTGTGCCGCCAGTGGCGCGAAGCGGCTCTGGGGGACTCGGCCCTGTGGCTTGAAATCGGAGTGTGCAACCGCGACGTACACCACATTCCAATCATAATCCAGCTTCTTCAACGCTCCAAGGGGCGCAAGATTAGCATTGGGATGGACTTTCGGGATCTTCAGAGGCCAGAGAATCCCGTCCTGCTTGGTCGATTGCTACGTCTTGTCCGCGCACACCTCTAGCACACCTGCCAGTTGTTTATATATGCGCAGTGGCAGACATCCGTCCTCAAGCTCTTCATAGTATCCCTCCTCGTGGTACGCGGGCATGTCGGCGCCCGATCCGTGGCCGTAGTCCTCGTAGATTTCGTCCGTTGGCGCGTCGGCGTAGTCCTGGTTGTCGTAGGACACGTCATCATCGTACGAGGGCTCGGGGTCGTATGAGGGCTCGGAATCGAAGTAGTCGAGTTCCGGGGGGTCGTAGTAAGCAGGTCCATAGTCGCAATAGTCGTAGTAGCTCGCCATGGCGAGATTCTCGCGTCGAAAGTCGAGCGGTGAAATTTTTTTTTTTGGCTTGTGCCGTAAGCACGGTGTCTCGTCGCCAAGAAAAGTCGACGGTGGGTCCGGGGCGTGGAGGAAGAGCGAGTCACGCTCTCATCACCAAAATGGAGGGGGCCCGAGAGTCTGCAGCGGAAAACCAGCTATAGAATGGATGTGGTAGGACAAAAAATGTTATGATGACTAAGCTACGGATCGGGCCGGAGGAGGCGCCCGCGGCGTCTCCACCGGTCTTGTCAGCTAGACACATGGCATCTGCCTAGCTCTTCATAGGGGTGCTAAACTGAGACTGAGTTTAGAGGGGGGGGCGGAACGTAGTGATTCCTGCAGAATCAGGCAGAAAATAGGCTTTTTGGTCGATAGAATTTTCGTTTCAAAAAATCGGAGCACGATGCTTGCCGCTGTTTGTTTACATAAGAATTTACATTGCCGAGGCAAGGGTAAAGAAATCTTGGCAGACCATTCTGTCTGGAATTTCGCTGGCTATTACCTCAGCACAATGGCCAGGCGAAGGCGATTCAACTGGGATTGTGGCATCGAATTTGATTCAAATTTGATTATAAAGCACAAGGGAAGGGTCCGATGCTTGCAACGGGCTCTTTACGGCCGGGGATTATGCATAAATTATGTTTAGGAATTACAAGGACCCTGTTCTCAGCGAAGGCACATCGTTCAAGTTACCCGATCTATGCATTGTGATGAACGACTACATCGCGAACCACGAAACTGCTCTCTTGTCGCAGACTATCTAAGTTCTGCTTGAGAGGCACATCCCTAGCCTATTTACTGTGCGTAGTTGTGTTTGACAACATGTCGGTATCAAATACTCACGGGCGTGAAAAAGGCTAATGAACGCTCGTACGCATGTACCGATAAAATGTCTATAAATTGTCTATAAATTGGCTAAAGAAACAGAAAAAAGGGGGGACACGAAGGCAGATAGATGGAGTATATATAACACCGTTAGTCGGGGAAGGAAGCCCCAGTAGTTGGCTGTAGCTGAATGTACTTGCCACAAAGACACGGCGATGGCACGAAATCACTGCGCATAAATCAGGAATAGCAACAATGGAAATGAAATTCAACGACCTTCCGTAATGAATGGTGATCTCCTCGTCGGGATAAATGTTCGTCTTCGCAATAACAAGAGCCCGGGAGTCGCCGGGAATTGGGACTGTACGACGGTAATGCTACCAAGTTTGATTCTCCGAATTGCGGTTCGTTTGATCCTGCAAACCGGAAGAAGGCTCTGCACCCTAGCCGCACGCACTTGAACAATCCCACGACTGAGTCTTCCTCAGGCTCTTCCACGCCATTCCCAAACCCCGGTGGATCTGATCTCGGGCACCTGGCCACAATCGTTACAGCATTGATGAACAACAAAGCCCCGAAAACGCCCCCTCCCCAGCGTACCCATCATTTGGACAACTCGTCAGTCAATGGTGATCCGTTGCTCCAATCCCCCCCGCTTCTTACACCGTCCAAACTCCAACACTTCCTCGAGCATGCACAGCAGAAACTGGGTGTCAAGGACGCACTTCAGTACGAGAATGCACTTGAAGCAGAGGGATATGGACCGGATATTCTTCACCTCGTCGACGACTCCGACCTCATCAAAGCCGGACTCCGTGCCGGAGATGTCATCCGCTTGAAGGCGGGGGCTCAAAAGTGGTGGACGGGACCAAATGCAAAACGCAAGCGCGACGCGGAGACTGATGATCATGATACCCAGGATACCAACAAGAAGGTCTCGTTTGAGTACCGGTCACCCGGCGGGGGCATGATGTGTTACTACGGGCCAAGGATGACACCTAGAGATCCCACCGAACGCGCGAAGAACTCGTTCTATCGTTGCGAGGCGTAGAACACCTGGGAACCAATTCCATTGGGCTATGTTCCGAGACGTGCACCTTAGAAGAAAATGGCTCTGTTTCAAAATGTAAACCAGTGATTGTGGTCTGGAAAGCGCAATAATGCCTCCAACTGGGATCTGAATAGCTGCAAATGTTCGCAGGAATCAGGGCTATCCGCTTCTGAGGAATGGTCTGCGGGATGTCAAGTCACGTGGTTCAAAATGTGGACCATTGAAAAGGCCGATGAGATACATCAATAATTCCCATATTGGGTTGTGGGCATAGTGGTGCTTGTGCATGCTTGCATCCATGTGATCCCATCCATTTTATCTTGTATTTGGGCCTCTGACCGCCAAATAATTCGGTATAAAGGGGGACATTATAATGTGCAACGACACATTTCAAACAACATAATTAGTATGGTATTCCAATATATTTGAATACGACCACAACTGTCCTACTTATTATCTGCTACATTTGTTTCTATAATTTGGGCTCGATACCGATGGCAGTGCGATACCTCTGGCGGATAGCTAGCGGAGTTTAAATCACCGGCTTGCCGGAAAATGACATATTCCCGCGTGTTTGCTTTTTTCCCTTCTTCTTTTTCTATTTTACGCAGTATTCGAACGGCTGATCCTTCTCCAAACTCGATCTCAGCTGTAGGTAAGCGACATGGTGGGAGTTACCCTGGAAAGGGCAGCGTAAAGTCTGGTCGGAATTCTTGCCGAGACTGCGGGAAGGCCGGCCAAGATGTTTCATGCAAAGGTCGCAATTCTAAAAAGCCCGCTCCCCCAGACTCCCTCCCGCCACAAACCAGGCCAGGGAGCAGGATGCACCTCATCAACAACAAATTTGCAACTGTTGCGCACTCTACACTTCTCGCATCTCTGCTCAGTTTGCATCCGCTCTGAATCTTGACTGCAAGGGCAATAACATCTCGCGCTTACAATTAGCCAATAACGCCGGTTGACCAGGACAGCCTTCACGCTCACTCTCGCTTTCAACCCAGGCTCCCGCTTTCGACTGCGAGGGTGGAGAACAGGGTGGAGAGGAGCGGAACGGAGTTGCCTGCGAGGGGTCTGCTGGAAATAAACATGAGCCAAGTGCGGGGACAGCAGCATCTCGCACTTACAAATAGCCAATCACGCCCGTTGACCAGGACAGCCGTCACGCTCACTCTCGCTTTCAACCCAGGCTCCCGCTTTCAACTGCGAGGGTGGAGAGGAGCAGAACGGAGTTGCCTGCGAGCGGTCCGCTTGAAATAAACATGAGCCAAGTGCGAGGACAGTAGCATCTCGTGCTTACAAAAGCCAATAACGCCCGTTGACCAGGGCCGTCACGCTCACTCTCGTGTTCAACCTAGGCTCCCCCTTTCAACTGCGAGGGTGGAGAGCAGGGTGGAGAGGAGCGGAACAGTGATGCCAATACCTCCAAGCCGATCGAAATTGTTTTCGGTGGAGCAGTTCCAAGCTTGATGTGTATCCATGCGATGTGTGGGGCAGTCGAGGATCCAGAGGAATTGAAAGAATACGCGACATCGGGTCGGAAAGTTCTTGGAGGCAAGAATGTATCATGCGTTGACAGAACCACACATACGACTCTTGAGTACAGCTCAAGATAAACAAAGTCAACAAATCCGCAATTTACTCATAGCATTTGAATAGAAATTTTTGGGACTTTATCTGAGGTCAGAGTCGAGCTCTACGCCTCAAAACACGTCCGAATCATCCCCTCCGAAGTTTTTCTCACAAGAAATAAGGTGTGGCCGAATTGTTGAAGCATTTCAACGAAACCTTTGACCAGTAGAGGGGCGTTGGGCGGGCCCCCGGGGCAAGGCGACCTGACAATCGGTTTTAAAGGTGGAATCATCTAAAGTCTATACTCACGAATGAACCACTGTTACCTGTTTACAGCTAAACGCTGAACTTAGGGCTCGGCCGTTTTTTCATCCCTTTTTTGATCTTTTTGGCGAGAACGCCTGTTCTGAGCTCAGATTTAAACGGTTCTCTTCAAAAATATATTATTCAGCTCGCAGAAAAATTTCTGAGGACCTGGTGTCTTCAGAACTTTTGTGAGCAGCTGTCAATGATTAAAATACATTATTCTGTGTGTTTTACGGAGATCTGCTCTTGTGGCCGGATCTAAGGATTTGAAGAACTCTCAATTAGCTCTGAAAACACTTTGTGTTATAGGAGGGCCCCACGTTCTGATCCTCAAGTTGCAGAGTCTGAATCGTATAAATACTGCAGGTAAAGTGGTAACATATAGCCACAGCCCAAAGTCCATATATTTGTGAGATTTACGTTTGAATGATCTTATAGCGAACTCAGCATCGGTCCAGGGAGTGATTAGGATAATTTCCACGACTCATATTTTATTGCAGTACAGCACTCCGACTGGACTCAAGGACAGCTGAAGCCACGTGACCGCGCTTGACATCACATTCGGACGCGTCGCGTCTCCAAACAGGAAGTTTGGAGCTCATATGAGGTTCGTAATGTCTTTCAAACACTTCAAGGTTGTCATATTCAAAGTTGAACCCTTTGCTGCACAACAGAACATAGGGATATGAATGATCTACACTGTCAACAGCTTCACCAGCGGTATTTATGCGATTCAGCTCAGCAACTCGGTGATGAGAGCGTGCGGCCTCCTATATAACACTAAGTGTTTGTAGAGCCAAATAAAAGTTCTTAAATCCTTAGATCCGGCCGCAAGAGCAGATCTCCGCAAAACACACAGAATAATGTATTTTAATCATTGACAGCTGCTCACAAGAGTTCCGAAGACACCAGGCCCTCGGGAATTTCACTGCGAGTTGAATAATAATACTTTTGAAGAAAACCGTTTAGATCTGATCTCAGAACAGGCGTTCTCGCCAAAAAGATCAAAAAAGACCCAAAAAGGAAGAAAAAACGGCCGCCCCTGCTGATCGGCATCGCGTAGTGCGGCCACCTCGGTGGCGGGTGGATTGGCGCTGCTGCTGCGGTGCACCGATGTCAAACGTCACGGGCTGCGAAGTTCAACAAACGAGGAACGAGTTAGTTATGTTGAATCGTCTGTCTAGGAGAGAATAGCTGCGACGCCCCAGAAGCAACGTATTATTGCGGCATCAGTTCAGCCTGCTGGTGCTGGTGGGGTCAGGAGAAAATGCCGCGGCGGGGGCGGCGGGGGGTAAAGTGCCGCGCATCGTGTAGCTCTTTCCACACCACTTCCTGGAGCTCAAATCAACTGAGGGAGGCTTTATTACATCGTTTGGAACAATAAAAACCTAAGACAAAAATTTGAATTATATGTCTCAGCAGTCCCCTAATGGATTTCAACCAGAAATCAACATCCCAATGGCCGGTAAATGTAGTAAAACTACTGTGTGAACCTATACCACATCAGAACCCTAATTGTAAGAGTCCGTGGCCCAAATAATCTTCATGAAAGGCTTGAAGTTCAGGGCTTTCCTTCAGAAATGAAGTTTAGACCCTGCGGTTCCGTTGTAATACAAACAAGATGTTTAATCCCACATTTCATAATACAGAGTACCCTCAATGTACAAGGGTCTCCGCGACATTGGTCTCCTCACTTCCCTGCAACGCCGCGTCACTTCCCTGGAGTGTCGCGTCAACGCCGCGGCAGTGCCGCGTCAATTCCCTGCACTGCCGCGACAGTTCTCCGCAGTGCCGCGTCAATTCCCCGCAGTGCCGCGTCAGTGCCCCGCAACGCCGCGTCAACGTTCCGCAACAACGTATTGTTTCCCCACTGTGACACCTTAATGCCGTGTCAATGTATTACACAACCCGGTGTTAATGCCGGGTGGTGGGGAATGTCAGTTGCTACCACCTACAGCTGCATACCCAATGAAAAAAAAGGTCGGTGCTCACAGTAACTCAGTTCTATCGCAATTCCAAGAGATCCTTTGTTTTACCACACATTCCTGTCAACGCCGCGCGATATAAAATGTGTAGCCTTTGTGATAGAAGAACAGCGATTAGGGCAACTTTGGTTATTCGCAGTGAGGAAAATAGAGTGTCAAAGCGCAAACTCGTATATCAGGTCCTTGCGAAGGTTTCTGGCACTAGGACCTACAAATCTATAATGCCGTGGCTTTCACCGACCTGGATTCTGCATCACAGATGCTAGAGGTGCGGTCCACCAATTGAAGAGGTGCATAGATGGGGCAGAAGCTTAATACAGTCTTGAACCGTGAAGCGAAACGCAACGTAGAAGCGAAACGCCGGTTATTCCGCACCATAGAATTGTTCGATAACCCCGAATTTTTTTGAGGGAACGGTCTACCATTAGAAATGGCTCAGTGCAAAAAGAATTATATCAAGGCCCTTTGTGGAACCCGTGACGCACACCTTTGTATGGCCATTTATTTGGCATATTTTGTTGAATATACATGACGTCTAAACGCGGCAATCTTCGGGCTGAAACTTGCTGAAATGAGCACCCCGGAGGTCACAACTCGGAGGCTGAGGTGCCTTGGATTATTTTCAAGCGTTTCGCTTCTACGCAATTTAGTCATAAATGGGAATCCAGACAGATTGTACTCGTTCTCGTTCGAAACTGCAGATATTAACATAAACCTTTATATGGCAAGGTAGCCCAGATTCCATACTACTGAACTATGAAAAGGACTGGGCAGACTTCATCCAAATCCAGCCCAGAAATTGCAGATTCGTTTGAGCGGTTCGCTTCATGGTTAAAGACTGTCTAATTAGTATGGGTACCATGGTATTATCAGGTGCTGCAATGTTGTAGATACGGATGTTAATAAGGGTGCCCGCTGAAATTAAGCCCTTGGCTCTTATTCAGAGTTAATAAGGGCCTACATTTTAAGGGTCAAATTAAGGGTTATTTAGTCTGTTGTTAACCGCGCCACCGTGTATAGGTGGCCGCGTTATTACAAATCATCGGAGTTTGAATTTTTGCTGTGCCTATTTAGCACTTCCAGGACCCCCATCTTCAAACTTCCCGAGAGAAAGGGTATTCAAATCCATGTCTGATCCCAAATATTTCCTCAAAATTTATTTTTCGACGTTCATTCCCGTGGAATAAAAAAAGCAGATTATGTCAGGATTGGTCATCCATTGAGCCATCAAACTTCGAACCTCTGATTCTTCAACTCTGCCGCCGCGAGTTGGGGGAGAAGTTGCTCAATTTAGGCTAGTAAACACTATTGGTACTTCAGATTTGTGAAAAACAAGCTCTGGAATGCATACTAGCATCCAATTTCCTGTTGTGATTTGTAATAAGCAGGCCACTGATCGCTCGATCGACCTTATCAACAGACTACAACATGCGAGGCACGAGCACCAAAATTGTTGTAGCATCTGTCTGTGAGAGACTAAGGGTTATTTCCCAAAAAGAAACCGATGCCGCTGCATGAAAATTGTGCAGAAAAAAGGGTACAGGCGTAAATTAACTGTCGTAGTCATCACCGAAACCTTCCTGAGCACCTGCGTCAGGCTCTTCGTCGTTGTGCTCAGCCGCGAGAAGCTCCATATACAAGCTTTCTTCGGAAACAACGCGGTCACGACAAGTGAGCGTGATGGGGTTCGAGGCAACACCGGCGAAGAGAGACGCCAGGGTGGTGGGGATCCATGAGCGGGGAGTACGCCTGCTTCAGTTGCGAGGAGGGATTGGAACACTTGGGGGGTCTTCATCTTCGTCATCAGCGCCGGCAGCGCCATCATCATCAGACACCCGTATCTCCGCTGCCATTTTGCGACCTGCTTTCTCCACCCACTCGATGTCCGCACCATGACCGATATCTTCCCGCCGCCCGAATTGCTGCATCGATTAGCCGTGCACAGTCAGCGCGCTGAACTTGGACTGAGGATAATAACACTTATGTGACTTGAAGACCCTGCAGGTCACCTTTGTGCCATCGCACTGGGGCTTCTCGTCGTCTCATTTCATGGAAGCTCCAGCATTTAAGAGATCCGGTCATTGAAGGTTGGTTTCGTTCTTTTGAACTCATCAGGTGGGCCACACAGTCCACAACCAACCGAAACCGGCACCGATATCGATAGCGAGCTGACAATTTGGCAGATTGTTGCCCATGATGGTGGCCTGACAGCGGGCAAGACAACTGGCCAGGTTGTTTTGCCTACTATCAGGGGCAAGCATTGTCGATTGGCCAGAAAGAGATTGTGTGACTGGCCAGGCCACACAGCTCAATCTGATCCCCCAGAACCCAAACAGCAGTCACAACTTGCCTGCTTGCGACTTTGATCCCCCAGAACCCAAATAGCGGACGCAACTTGGATGACTTTGATTCCCCAGAGCCCAAATAGCAGTCGCAACTTGCCAGGTTGCGACTTTTATCCCCCCAGAACCCAAACAGCAGTCGCACCTTGCCAGGTTGCGACTTTGATCCCCCAGAACCCAAATAGCGGATGCAACTTGTACGACTTTGATCCCCCAGAGCCCAAATAGCAGTCGCAACTTGCCAGGTTGCGACTTTGATCCCTCAGAACCCAAATAGTGGACGGAACTTGTGCGACTTTGATCCCCCAGAACCCAAATACCCCAGAACCCAAAAAGTAGTCACAACTTGCCAGGTTGCAACTTTTATCCCCCAGAACCCAAACAGTAGTCGCAACTTGCCAGGTTGCGACTTTGATCCCCCAGAACCCAAATAGCGGACGCAACTTGTGCGACTTTGATCCCCCAGAACCCACACAGCAGTCGCAACTTGCCAGGTTACGAATTTTATCCCCCAGAACCCAAATAGCAGTCGCAACTTGCCAGGTTACGACTTTTATCCCCCAGAACCCAAACAGCAGTCGCAACTTGCCAGGTTGCGACTTTTATCCCCCAGAGCCCAAATAGCAGTCGCAACTTGCCAGGTTGTGACTTTTATCCCCCAGAACCCAAACAGTAGTCGCAACTTGCCAGGTTGCGACTTTTATCCCCAGAACCCAAATAGCAGTCACAACTTGTGCGACTTTTATTCCCCAGAGCCCACGCAGCAGTAGCCAAGGAACGCGCAATGTTGGAACTGTGGTAAAGGCATAGCCCCACGCACTGCCTTATATACTACAGACAAAGTCAGCGAACGTTCGACTATGATGAATAAAAAGACACCACCTCCACTACTCTTGGAGAATTTTAACAAGAGAGAAAACCAGGCTCTGCTAATCACAATTCACAGTGCATGATGAAAGGTGCAGACCTCATTCAGGGACTGTGATTAGCGCGGTGAACCAATAATATAGCAGAAGGGCAGGCCGACGAAAACGAATGGGCCCAAGCCTAATTTTCTATGAGGAGGCAGTCAGTCAGCGTAATTTTGACAGAGTTGAAGGTAGCGGGTGTCGCTGGCTGAGAGATGCTTCGAGGGTCGGGTGATTCATACTAATGGGAAGACGTTAACACTGTACTGACTGCACGGGAGGTGTTGGCTTACAACTCTGGGACTGGAGATATGGATGGAGAGCGGGAGGTGATGGTCCACTGAAATTTAAAATTAAATAGACATTAATTAGTGCGGGGCGGTATGCTGCTCACTCTCGCTTTCGACACTAAGGGGATGCTGGAAGCGGTGATGGGCCGATTCCTCACGAACAAAGTTACGTTCCGTCCGACTATCCGGCCATGCTTGAGAATATACCAGAGTCGAAGAATTTCTTGTCCTGGAAAAAAAAATTAGCCGCAGTCCAACCTCAGTTGTGAAGAGCAGAAGATGTCCAAGTATGCTACACTCCTGTAAGAAATAAGATTGATAAGATTTGTATAAGACTGAAAAACAAGACTGACTTGCCAGAGATCGTCGGACGGAACAGCAGAGAAGTGACCGTGTTACCTGACGTCGACGTCACTGAGTAATTAGTGTAGCATCGTCAGTGCGTGAAACAGTTTAAGGATCGGAATGTGCTAGCCAAGACAAGATAACAGTTCCCTGAGACAGAGAAAGCCCCGCGCCTTGGGGCTTTCTCCCTCCCAGGGAACTATTATCTAACCTTGATCAGCACCGCACCCTCTGTGATTCAAGCCGCGGCCTTGGGCTATGTGCGAGGCATTGGGCGGTTACACGGTTTGATGCCGAGGGAGTGCTGACAAATACTCAGTAGAGGTGAAAACTGATGGGGACTCACAGCGAGTTGCAGGCTTTATATACGTTTTCGGTGACCATTTTCCCGGCCCGGGGCAGGGTGGTTTCCGGACTCGTCGCAGCCCCACCCTCCGGCAATTGGTCACGTCTCCGGGGAATGCAATGTATTCGGGGCCGAAGGTTTCCGGTCCGTCTTACAGTCTATTTCTTCCGACCGCGCCTCGCACACCGCTGCACACGTTTCAAAGATGGATCGATGACGGGTTGAAATGCTGGGCCGAGTGTTCTTTGCGGTCCGAGACCATTTCTTCCTACATGTAAAACAGGGCCGAACACCGGACCGAGTGGTTCAATGATTTCTGAGGCTCTATTCATAAACCAGGGCCGGCGCAACAGGCCTAGTGCGCCGTGCCGCTCCGGTATACCGTGAAACGGGGTCGAAACGCTGGGCCGAGTGTTCTTTTCGGTCCGAGATTGAAAACGGGGTCCGAACACTTCTCGGTCCGATAGTCAATGACTGTCCCGTAAGTGTCTTTATTTACACTACATTACGTGGTAAATCATGTAAAAGCGTTAGTTTCCGGTAATCGAGATCTAGATCTGCTGATCTCGTTATTTCCGCTTATTTCTCGGCGCCGATATTCGTGTTTGCCCTTTGTTTATGCTACGACTTTGTGGCCACTTTTGGCTACATGGACCCGACCTTTCCTCCTCTCTCGTCCCATGACCCTACCAATGAGCGAAGGGAATTTCACCCTACCGCACGTCAGAATCCATCGACGTCATGGGACCAAACTTTGGGGATAAGAAGACTCGGAGCTAGGGCTGCTCGCCGTTGTATACATGAACCGCATTCCCAGCCTGACCAACCTCCACGTTGGTGATCTGTGATCAGAATCTAAATTGTTGTTTATAGATCATCTTCCGCGACATTACAGCTAATCGCGGAACCGAAGGCGCGAACAGAAAATTTCCTGATTTGGATGGATTTTGAATTCATCGACCGATTCCCCATAACCCCTCAGTTCTGATTCAATTACCTTGAAACCTATCCCATTAATTCGGGATAATCTGTCCGCAATTAGTGGTCAAGAGCAAATGGCAAAAATATGTTTCATTTCTCATGTGGCACCAGGACCTTGTTTCCCTTCAGCACTTCCTAGCAGGATGAGCAGTCACCCAAACATGCTGAATTTTTGGGAGGGAAGACGTAAATGTATTATGAAGAAGGCTATAGAGCCAGAATTACGGATCTTTCCTTCGTTGAGTCGCAATCCCACTCTGCAAGTGATCTTTTGATCAAAATATAGTTGAACTCATAACTTCTTGAATACTCAACCAAATATGAACTTGAAACTGCACAGTATATCGGCTTCGGCGTCCTATCCAAGTTATCTGCTCAGAATATTCAAAAACACGCGTAGAAAATGTTCAATTAGAGGGAATCTAGACACCCCTCGCTCATGGCTCGCGCCCGCCGCGTCCCGTCGTCCTCTAGGTATCCTGCGATGTATATCAATTCATCGGCCACCGAGTTCACTCTCGACGTTTCCCTCCCAATCGCGATCCAGCCCGATATAACCACAACGAAGGGAGACAAACTCAAGATTTTTGCTGACACATGGCATCTCGAGGCTGACTGTGAGTCGATCCTTCAATTGTTCACCAAGACAAGACTGAACGCTATGAAAGGTCATTTCGAACGGGAGATTGTATTCCCTCCCCACGATATTGACATCACGAGTATCCGGGCAAAGTTTGAGGTGCAGGGCCGTCTGATTGTCAGCGCTGGTCGCCGTGGTTTTAAAAATTAGACTTTGCAATTTCCATAATGAGGTGTGAGGATGGGTATTATTTGACGCAGCTTGGTAAACGGTCCGGAATCCCGAACCGCGTACTGACTATGAGCGTTCTTGTTTATTCCGGCCCCGGTCCAGAAGTAATCCAAGCGTCGCTCGGCCACATTTTATCGACTCTTCGATCCATACTACTTCCATTCTATTCTGTTAAGCCGATCTCTCAGTCGGCCCTGGTCTGCAACCCGGACTTGGCCAGAAACTCTACCTGTAGTTGACCTGTAGACAATATCTCACTGCATTTGCTCGATATTCTTCTACCACAATATACACAATGGCAAGGAAGAACGCCATACTTACAGCTCTTTGTGGTACAACAGGCGCGAGCCGTTTTTTTTTTCCATTTTGGGCCACTTTTGATCGTTTTCCACTAGGACAGTCGCCCTGCCCTCAATTTTTTCCTGTTCGCCTTGGTTATAGGCTCAATCGATTTGCCTGCAAAATCCGCAGCGAACGGGCTTCTCAAATTTTCAACCCGATCGCCAAGGCGTTTTCCTGGTAAGGGAAATCACTTTTTTACGGCCACTTTTGATCGTTTTCCACTAGGACAGTCGCCCTGCCCTCAATCTTTACCCGTTCGTCTTGGTTATAGGCTCAATCGATTCGCCTTCAAAATCCGCAGCGAACGGGCTTCTCAGATTTTCAAACCGATCGCCAAGGCGTTTTTCTGGTAAGGGAAATCACCTTTTTACGGCCACTTTTGATTGTTTCTCAATAGGACAGCTGCCCCGCCCTCAATTCCTACCCGTTCGCCTTGGTCATAGGCTCAATCGATTCGCCTGAAAAATCCGCAGCAATCGGGCTTCCCGGATTTTTACAGCTCTTTGCGGTACAACAGGCGCGGACTGAAATTTCTACCATTTTAGGAAATTTTTGAGATTTTTTCTTAGGACACCCGCCGCGCCCTCAGATCTGCTCCGTTTACCTTGGGAGTGAGCTCATTCGTTGCGCATTTGAAATAAACAACGAATGGTCTCTTCGGGGATCAAAAATACCGGTATTCCATTCGCTGTGGATTTTCAATGCGAATCGAATGAGCCTATTTTGAGGGGAAACGGTTGAGAATTGAGCTCAGGGCAGCTGTTCTCGTGAAAACTTGCCAAAACAGAAAAAAACGGACCGCGCCTGTTGTACCGCAAAGAGCTGTAATTTACATTTTGTGCCCCCCGGAAAATTTGGAAAGCAGACCAAAGCCAGCACATGCCGGAGCGAAGCGAAGGCACGACTTGTCTTGGAGTAACGACCTCGACGGTACATGAGCGACCGTGACAAAGTGGCCACTGCAATGGGACCATTGAAAAGGTAATAGGGTCACGCGTTTCAAAATATAAACCAGTAATTGCGTTCTGGAAAGCGCAATAATGCCTCCGAGCGGGATCTGAATAGCTGTCAATTCTCGCAGTAATCAGGGCTATCCATTCCTGAGATGCATGGCTTAGAAAATGGCCCTGGAACTTCATTGGAATTGAAATGGTCTGCAGGATGTCAAGTCACACAGTTCCAAATGTGGACCATTGAAAAGGCAATACTAAGCCTCATCCTGCCAGTAGGGTCATGCAGTTCAAAATGCAAACCAGTAATTGTGCTCTGGAAAGCGCAATAATGCCTCCAAGCGGATCTGCAGGGGTATCCATTTCCGACACTTGCGGCTTAGAAAATGGCCCTGGGACTTCAATGGAATTGAAAAGCCAATAGCATCGCTGATCCCAACGAGAAGGACCCGAAGACTCTTCAGGAAGCCAAGTCGTCTATCTACTGGACGTCTGAGTACCGTCTCGAGGATGGAGCTGAGGTGCCTCGAGTCATCTGGCGGAGCAGAAACTTGGCGTGATATCCAGAGCTGGGCGAGCGGTCGGATAAAGACATCCGTAAACAGTTGTATGTGCTCCCAGGAGAGGTGCGATGGGCAGCTCTCTTTCAGTGTATCCAGCGCGCGGGTCTCGTACGTAGCGAGGATGAGAGCGGGCCCGGCCGAGAGGTAGACACCGTAGTAACCTACACGAACATACAATGCTCAGAAGTTGAGATACTAATGGATGAAACATACCTTGCGAATCGTCTTGTACCGCCCAGTCGATAACCTGTGTCAGGAAACAGGCGATCGTGTGGATCTCGCGCAGCCCCGCGGTGGAATACTTGTTTAGCATGCTGACGCGTTGGTCACGGATTTCTTTTAAAGCGTCGGGGTCTGCGGAAATCTCATGGGCCTCCTCTTCAGTATATGCCGAGGCGCTGAAGCGCGCTGAATAGGTCATAACACGGTACATGGCGCGCCTGAAGCGGAAAGCTTCCTCCGCTGTGAGAACGCTGGCGGAGGCTCCACCATTCTTGTACCTGATAATGAATGAACGCCTAGAACACACCCGAGTAAAATACAGCGCTCATACCACTGACTGAATAGCACCTCTAAACTGTGAACGACGGCGGCGTTCTTGCGCAGCAGGGTCGTCTCAGCAGACTCAGCTGCAGTTGTGGGAGACTCGGACGGATCCCCCAGTCCAGGAGAATCGCTGGCAGCCTCGCCGTCATTGTCATCGTCAACTGTGTAACGGATATGGTTCAGGGCCTCCCCAAATGCTGGGCCCATTAAGTTGTAGGCGACCGCTGTGGTTATCGAATTTGGATATTTGCTGAAGATGGCATGAAGAGCCTTGCAGACAAGAATCAACGCCTGTAGTGTTTCAAAATCGGGACAAAAGGTGGAGATTCGGGAGAAGATGTCGTCGTGGAGGGGCAGGTTGCTCATGGTGGTTGGGGGCAAAGCTATGCCACGTCATCATTAATTCGTTTCGGCCCTTTGACCCCGGGCAGGCAGGTGACATCCCCTGGCCGCTCAATATCTCAATTCTTAATCCGAACTCTTCATTTCGGATTTTAATTCCAATATTTGTTTGATTCTCCTTTCTCAAAAATCCAATGCCTGAGGAAAAAAAGACTCCCGGACCTGCATAATTCCGGAGCCAGGAGTCGAAACTGTGACCTCAGCATCGCCCCACTTTCACAAAAGGAAAAAAAAATTAATTAATTAATTTTAGAGTGCGTTCGGATCATCCTGACGACAGGATCAGGATCAGGATCCAGGATCGGTAACTCGGCAACAGTTTACCCGACGCTAATCGATAACGATAGATATCATTAGATAACGATGAATTGCAATAGATAATGACTTGGGGCCCGTCTTTCGCCATTTCTGTGCCTCTTCCATGCCTCCTAATCTCCACGCTGTTACCCTACACCATCTGCAGCAATGGATGGACAGTGCCGTCAATGTTGTGAGGCTAATCACGGCCCTCTGTTGGCTCTACGGCAGTAGTTGGTACTGGGTGCAACCCTACCACACGTCCAAGCTCACTGGACAACAATGGGTTGAGGAGCTGATGCGCGGCCACCCAGAGCGGATATACAACGAACTCGGGGTCCATCTACATGTATTTGTCATGCTGTTGATTGAATTGCGGGGCTTGGGCTATTCCGACTCGAAATACGTGTCTCTCGAAGAGCAGCTTGCTATCTATCTTTATATATGCCGCACTGGATTAGGCTGTCGCCACGTTGGCGAGCGCTTCCAACGTTCTAATGAAACCATCACAAAGTGGGTGAATTTTCTTTCTGCAATGCAGGCGCATTCAATAACTGCGTAGATTTTTCCGCAAAATGGTTCTTATTTTTTCTAGCGGTCGATTCTACAATACATATGTTACTCTACCCACATCCCGAGACCCACCAGCTTCTTACCTTCGAAAAAACCCGAAATTCTGGCCCTTCTTCGAGAATTGCTTGGGTGCAATGGACGGTTCACACATCGCATGCACGGCGAGCGAGGATGATCGTTCAAATGCACGCAATCGCAAAGGCTTCCTGTCACAGAATGTCCTTGCCGTCTGCAGCTTTGGGTTTCGATTTATCTATATTCTCTCTGGTTGGGAGGGATCTGTGACCGATGCATTTTTGTATGCCGATGCACGTATCAAGGATTTCCCTATCCCTGACGGTTTTTTTTATTTGGGGGACGCGGGCTTTCCGCTCACAGCCAAGGTCCTTGTCCCCTTTCGAAATGTCCGATACCATCTGCGAGAATGGGCCAAGGGAAGAAGCCGGTGAGTTTTTGTTCAACTATGCACTTTGCAAGTAATAATTCTTTCACAGCCCTCAAAACCGTGAAAAGCTGTTCAACCTGCGCCATGCACAGGCTCGTAACATTATTGAAAGAGGTGTGGCATCCATCGCCAGGTGGTACAGTTGATCCTGATATGGTGGCTACACTCCGACTTCAGGGTGAGCTAGCCACTGAGAGGCGCACGTCTGAGGAATCAGAAGCTGGGGCAAGGCTTCGTGATCGCATCGCCGACGAAATGTGGGCACAATACCAGGAGTACTTGCGAGAACACCAGGATGAGCCGGATTTGGATGAAGAGGATGAGGACGAACCTGCTCAAAGCGGCGATGAAAGATTGTCTGCAATGGACGAGCCTCAATCGGATGATGACGGAGATGAAATGCAAATTGATTGACTATGCTAATTTTTACGGAGCCTCCACACTCTTGTAGTAGTCCTCGTCATATCCAAGCGTAGAACAAACCCATGATTTGCGCTCCGGCGAACCTTCCCGTGCCCACGACATATACTCATCTGCCATCTGCCCCTTCCCGACCAGGCCTCCGAGTCGAATTCGGTCCCTCAGCGAGAGCCATTTCTCCTTGTGGACAACCTCAAGTGCACGGGCACGACGTTCAGGGCTGGAATTCGTGTTGGAGGTACGAAGAACTTCCGTGAGATCGCGTGTCGCGGTGCTCATCCGTTCGCCAAATGTGTCGAGAGAGCGGCTCACAGATAGCAGTGCATCTTGAGGATTAACACGCGCTTTCTTCTTCGACAACGTATCGGTTGTGGACAACGATGCTGGTCGCTTTTTTTCAGAAGATGTCGATGGCGTCGAGGGGATGCTGGAGCTGGTTTGCATGAGCGAGTTATTGAGATCGTGCTGAGAGCTGTTTCCGTCGTCTTGGTCCTGCGAGTCTGGAAGTGCCATATCCTGCTAGAGCTGGTGCATATCCCAATCTGGGCTGTAGCGGTCAGAGCCGGCGCCTGGGAGCTGCGTGGCTGAGCTCTGTGATTGCGAGGTGGCACTAGAAACAACACCGTCATTGCCCACGACACCAATGCGCGGGCGGAACGAGTTGTCGCCCTTTGGCTTTGCAGGATCGAGCCGCTCGAAGAATAGATACGGTGGCCAGCCCTGGTTACGGAAAGGCGTGCACTCGGGCCGCGAGAGTATAAGGCCCTCCCAGACTTCGGCCTCTGTCTGCGTGATGACGTTGGCACCGAAATCATCGTCCCAGTTGCCGCCAGAGCGTGTTTTGAGGTAGTTGACACCCCTGTAAATGACCAATATCTGTAGAATATTAGCGAGGAAGTGATGGGAGTGGATAGCGCACGTCTGATAATTTTTGCTTCACACCATTGGGCTTTTTGAGGCCGCCGATGATGATGCGCTCATTGAGATGCTCAGTGAGGCTTTTGATGACCGGAGCTTTGTACTTATTCCCGTCACCGGATACATGGGGCTCGAGAAACTTCGCCATGTTGATGAGGTCGGTGAGGACCCACTGTGCTTTCGCGCCGGCGCGGATCACTTCACGAGTCAAATAGGGCGGATGCACATCGACGGTGATGGTGTCGACGTGCCGGTAGCCTATACTGTTGTGCCCAGCCTGGGGCTTCGTCATAGATGTAGGGGGGACGCGTCGATGCGCGAGCTGGGTGCGAGGAAAAGAAAAGATACAATTTGTGACAACCGTGACTAACTACCGGACCGCGTCCGCCGATCCTGGATCCTGATCCTGATCCTGTCGTCAGGATGATCCGAACGCACTCTTAAAATTGTGTGGGTTGAAGGTTGAAGTCGAACCCGGGTCCCTCCCATTCAATTTCAACCTGACTGAAATAAACAGTCTGCACTAAAGCACCCAGTTGCATGCTTAGCGCTGCGTAGCCTCTTTCCAGGGCTCGAATAGATGTTCGTCGTTTAGCCTGCACTAGTACTAGATCCGGATACGAAAAACGGAGCGTGTTCTTACACCACGCCCAAAGTCCTCCACCCCTTCTCCGCTTTCACTCTCATAATATCTCACTCTTCAACTTCAACTCTCTCACAAAAATCCAGTTCAGACTGCAAGCAAAAATCTTCCGAGCAGAGCGGTCTATTCGAGCACCGGGAGTCGAACCCGGGTCTCACCCCTTCAAGTCAAAAGCGGTAAAGAAAAGGAATCGTGTTCAGTACACCGGTTTTCGAACCAGAACATCATCTTGCGGGAACACAAGATGCAAGCAAGAAAAAAGGTCCAATGGGGAGATCATATTGGGGCGCCGGAAGTCGAACCCAGCCCTATCCCATTCAATTTCAACCTGGCGTTCTGAAACCAGAGGGAGTGCGTTCCGTACACCATACCCGAGTTACATGCCGTCGCCGTGGCCTGAATCAGTGCCCTCGATTCCGGGATCAAATGCATATTTTTCTGTTGACGGCCACTGGATCCGGATGCGAGGGAGCATGAAGAACGGAATGTTGTGCTCGTACACCCATTATCTACCCTCATCCTACTATTCAACTCTCTCGCAAAAAAAACCAAATTGCAGACAAAAATGCATTCCAAAAGAACACCGATCCATTCGGGTACCGGGAGTTGAACCCGGGTATCTCCCATCGTGTGCACTTGCCTTGGGCCTGACACCATCTAACATTCATACCGTGCAGTATTAGACTAATATAAACCAAGTTCTAAACACGATTAATGCATTCTCGACGGAACAAGGGACCTATTCTGAACACCGTGCCCCACAATAGAACCGAACATCCGGTGCATTATAGTGTATTTCCGCCGGGTTCAACAGGAATAAGGGAGCACTTGACAGATTTAAGATTTGAATAGACGCCCTGCATTCCGGATTTGAATGCCCGGCGAGCAAGGGCAAGAAATGTATTTCCGAGGTGGCATTCGCTGGTGAACGCGTTGGGATAGATGGTATCAAGGCAGATTTGGCGAAGCTTACCGCGGTGGTCAATTGGGTAGTTCCGCCGACTATTCAAAATCTAGGAGCATTCCTCGGGTTAACGGGCTACTTCCGACCACTGGTAAAGACTCACTCACTCCTCGAAAAGCCCTTGAAGGATTTCTTGAACACACTACAAGTTCCACTTCACGCAGGGTGACAGGTGTATCGGAACGCAGCGCGTCGCCATGAAATCACGGCGCAATGGACCTCGGAGCACCAGCGAGCCTTTCTAGCGCTTAAGGTTGCACTGACGAGCGCCCTCGTCGTGAAACCGCCTCGAGACGATGGCTCATCGTTCATCGTCACCACAGATGGATGTAAAGACGGCTTTGTGGGTGTTCTTTCACAGCGGTTCGAGTGGGTTGACAAGCACGGGAACACCCACGTACGAACGTACCCAGCATAGATGCCTCTATTAATGAGATGTTTTTGCCTCTTTTACGGCTGAGATCGAATGTTAGTCTCATCCAACTGATTATAACAACACAATTTGTCTAATAAAAGGCATGTACTGCCTCTTACACCGACTCAATGCCTCATTTTCACAGAGTCCGCGTCTTCAAGAGAGAAATTTCCTTATTTGGGTTGCTATGCACGTGCAGGCCCAGCAGCAATGGATACATCAGAGTCCATGTCCCAAAACTCTGGAAAACAGCTAATCAACTGGCCATTGCTTGCAGGTCTTGGTATGTCTGAAACTCACTGCGTTCCGACCCTCTCTAGACTCAGCTGTGGCTAGACAACCTACACAAAGCTACACAGAGGCTAGACAGATGTCTCTGTTTAGGTCACTAGACATGGTCAGTCTAGCTGTGTTCGGGTCAGTTTAGGTCTATCTGGGTCAGTGTGGGTCAGTGTGGGTCAGTGTGGGTCAGGCAGCCTGATTTTTAGTGAAATTGAACTTTGTAACGAAATGTCAACGGTCAGGCACCCGCAAAGACCTAAACTGAGCCCCACTTATCTAGACAGACCTGTGTTTGGGACCCACACAGAAGCTAGCCAGAGGCTAGCAGAGGCTAGACAGAGGCTAGACAAAGCCAGACAATCCCTGTCTAGTGGGCTAAAAAGGGCCTGTCTAGGGGCTACGCTCACCTAGAAATAGTGAAGCCAGATGAAGACAGATGAAGACAGACCTGCACAAAGGTGAGTCTAGAGAGGGTCGGAACGCAGTGACTGTATCCCGTCTATAAGACTTTCATATTTCCACACAGTGCTCCTCCTCTATGACTATCTGCTCACTCTTCCCACTGAAATACACATCGTGTGGCCACGGCCAAGGCCTTGGCTCCTGCTCATCCGCTACCTGGCCCTCGGTACAATCCTCAGCATGGTGGTGCTTACCTTTGGAATCTTCGGACTTCAGGTGTGTGACAGGCAATCATGACATTGCCAGTGGAATAGATGGATATGTATGTCCCGCAGCAAAACAAATTGTCTGGGACTTAGAGGGTGGAATAGCTGTAAAGCGCTAGGTCTGATGCAGAAAATCTGTCTCCTGGTTCAGGACATAATCACATACGGTTCACTGCTTCGCATATACTCAGTTCATGCAGCTGATCACACTCTTGCATTTTGCTCCCTAGCAATTCTCACTCTGCATGTCTACGCCCTGTTCAACCGCAAAAGAGTCATCCTCTGGCTGCTCAGTCTTGCAGGCTTGGGATCCCTAGCCATAGGAGTAGTGCGTGCTCTTACAGTTCATTTTGGATTGTATTTAATTGCATGTGCAGTGGCTCGGAAGCGCAGCCGACGCCGCGGCCCCGCTCCCCAAAAGTTTGTGCATGCTTTCTCACGCCTCGTGAGTCTTCTTCTCAATTCTCGTGGAATCTGTCTGGACAATGGCATTATCCATCATTTTTTCTCATCTCGTCCAATTCACGCATCCGGTGTTGATTCTCTGGGCAGAGTAATCCGTGGGTTCTTTCGTGAATTTGGCGCTACAACCTGATTACAAGTGAAAAAATGCACAGGCATCGCAGGCGCATGGGAGGCAGAGTGAGTCACAACATGGAATATCAGATCAGCAGGTTGACCCACCGTTCACACTTCTGCGTGGTATATTGCATTGGCAGTGTGACAACTATCGCTCTCGGCTTGTGAAATGTTTTGTCCTAGATGGTGCGTCACTGCTCTAGAAGTCCTGTGTGTGTGTCTCAACGTCTACTTCTGTTAAATTGACGGTTAGGTTTTGTCTATTTTTGGTGGGGTTATTCAAGTTGAAGCGGATCCCGTGGGCTCATAAATGAAAAAATAATAATCTCATAGCAGTGGTGGACGTGGCCAATATTCTTAGTTACTATGTGCGTCAATAGCTCACTTAAATATTGTCTGTCTAATAGGATCATTCACGCATCAGTTCGGCGATGTACGTACTTTGATAGTCAAAGATTAAATGGCTAACCTGTAGAAAGCCCTTCTTAGCCGGCAGTCTTGCATGGTTGGCGGGCGCGTGAGTCCTGTATTCATGCTATCTAATTACCTCATTCTGACCGCCATGTTCTCCGGTCTCTCCGCCGTCCTTACCGCTCGTCCGATACTAAACATGCGTGAGGTCGCGAACACCAACAGCATGTCAGTCGGTGATGTTGCTAGCGTGGAAGCTAGCACCATGGAGTGGAATGATATAGACGGCATCCCGATGGAGGATACAAGGGGCCATGTACGGAATCGAGCCTCGTGGGGGTATGGGAATTACTTTGAATGATTGAAATTGCATGCAATTGCCCAGCTGCTGACCATTTGAACTCCAGTTGGCCGACTGTAAAAGAATCTCGAGGTTAGAGGGAGCTTTCTCTCCTCTTTGATTCCCACAGGAGGCAAGCAGGCATAACCGATCGCAGACAGACCTCCTTGATAAGGCCCCCGCATTTGGAAAGCTGTGCTGATGGACTGCTTTTGTGAAGTTTTTGGTTAAGCACTTAAATTTAAACCCAGTGAAAAACCCGTCTTGAGATATCTTGGGATATCCTGGGAAATCTTGCTCTGTCAAAAATCTATCAAGATTCAAGATATCCCAGCACCAGTCATCAGGATTTTGACAGTTTTTCTTGGGGTATCTTGGAGATCGTGTATTTTAATACTAAGGTACACCTGCAAAATATGAATACGATACAATACAAATACGATACGGAGCCGGGGAGGTGAATATGATATGGATATGAATACGATACGGCAAATGGCGTATCGTATTCGTATTTGGACAGCACTACCTCCCTCCATCGTCTCGTATACGTATATTTCTTGGCCCTCTTCATCCTCGATACCTCGCTGTGATTTCCTCTACGTATATTCCTCTTCCTCCTCCGAATACTCTCTACGTATGCGTAGGCATATGATACGTACGATATCTTGTCCCGGGCGCGCGAGCCGCGCTAGAATCCCCAATACAAAAATGCATGGGTCTTGATATATTTGTGGGTGCGATGAGGATTATTTATTACATTGGGCGGGGAAGGGAATTTTGAAGGCGCGCGTCGGGAGAAGAAGCGCGTCGGGTCGGCGTCGGCGTCTTGCTATTTTCGCACTTAAGTGCCGGGATCTGATTTTGGTGATGATCAGCATCAGGGCTCTTCTTCCCGCCTCGATGTCGATGCAAGGCGCTGCGCTATCCTGGGAATGCGCACACGTCGGGAGCGCGGGCGGCGGCGTCCAAGAACAGCAGCCCTCTCGTGATTCACGAATGTCTCGTTCTCGCCGGCGTCTTGCCCCAGTAATAGCGATTACGATTCTCCCTGGGCTGACGATATCATGAGCGGATCTCGCTTTTTACTCGTTTCTCGCTCTCGTCGCCGTCTCGCGCTTGAATCCATTTCCCGCCAAAGCCCTGTGGTACTTGTCAGCGTCTCGCTAGGTACTTCGGCATCTCTCTCATCGTCCGCGATCTCGCTCTGATCGGTGTCTTGTCTTCGTCTTATCGGCGGTTCAGGCTACATCGTCCGGTGTGGAAGGGCTAAAAGCCTGGGTTGCGGGTTCTTTAAACGGGTCGGTGCCCGGTCGACTTTAGAATAGAAGTGATGGATTGGGGGATGGAGAAGCTGGGGATAGGTAGAGTGCTGGAGAGGAGGATAAAGAGGGTATCGGCAGGTCGTAGAAATGGTCGTGAGTCAGATTCCGAGTGAATCCGCGATGTCGATGGGTTTAGTACACCGAGTTGCGCACTTCGTGGTTCGATGGTTCACTGGTTGGCACGTTGAAGACACTGAGGTTGACCGCTAGACTGCACTGGCTCGCACGGTGAGCGTCGAAGGGAGAAATCTATTGGCTAAGCGCCGTGGGCGCGTATTTACTACTAGTTTGCCGCCCGGTTTAGAGGGTCAAAACGGTGGCTATGTCCCTGGCTATGTCCACGGTGGCTATGTCCATCCGTTTTGACCCTCCAAACGGGGCGGCAAACTAGTAGGTGGTATTGAGGAGTGGAATATTCCAACGGGCTCAAAGCAGACAGGGCCGATAGGTTCTAGATCGTTGTGCCTGCTCGCCCAGTTTTGAAATATCGACCATCAGAGTGTATCACCACGAGAACAAGAAAATTGCGTCTTTCTAGATGGCGGATGATGCGTGGATGCTGTGAAAGTCGCGAGACCCACTCTTCAACTCGCCCCTCTGAATTTTCCTGCGCACAAAGGTTTCGGAGTTTTCATTACAGCTAATTGCAGTACCGAAGGCGCGAACCCGTTTTGGGCAGATTTTGAGCCCCGTGACCGATTTGCTCATTTCTCGGTGAGTTCTGCACAGATCGAGATCAAACATATCTAGATAATTTGTAGTAATTCATGCGCAATTAGTGATAGAAAGGAATTCAAAAAAAAATCATATTTTGCATCCTCCAGCATTTGAGGCTCTTCGGGGAGTAAATTTGACCTAGGGCATTCAGCATAGGGAAGCGTCCCCGAAAATTCAAGAGGAGAATGGAGTTCCAAATCGAGTCGGCTTTGGAGTGGAGGCAGAGAACGCGGACACCTTCGAAAAGTGAAGCGGAGACAAACAGGGAATTTTCGAAACACCGCAAACATGCAAAAATGTTGATCCGAGTAATGGCGACGAATATTCCTGCGTGGATAGATATAATGCAGCGACAACTAAGACAGAAAGAGATTTGGGTGGAACAGGCGACGGGGGATCCATTTGCAAACCTAAAAAATCTCATAAGATAAAAAAAAAAACACGGTGATGGAGCGTTGAGGTGAATGAAAGGTCAAATAGAGAATCCAGGCTGGTTAGCCTGAACGACTAAATGTGGTTAGGTTCAGAAGTAGAAGCATGTCCGGAAGTATCCGAAAAGTTGGACAGATTGTTTGAGGCCACGGCGAAAAAGAGGGAGGCACTAAAGCAAACCTTGTGTCCAACATGTGTCCTTGGGAAGTCCCGGCAGTGTGGCGTGGGAGAACAAACAGGAGCATACTGATACGAGGGATCTGCTTAATACATGAGGTATTAAACAAAATATTCCCACGTAACTGTCGTCCAGCATGCACTGTCCGTCCTCGAAGGACAGTCTGTGTATGGAGCAATTAAACAAAACATTCCCATGTAACTGTCGTCCAGCATGCACTGTCCATCCTCGAAGGACAGTCTGTGTATGGAGCAATTAAACACAATATTTCCACGCAACTGTCGTACGGTATGCACTGTCCGTCCTCGAAGGACAGTCTGTGTATGGAGCAATTAAACAGAATATTCCCACGTAACTGTCGTCCGGCATGCGTTGTCCGTCCTCGAAGGACAGTCTGTGTATGGAGCAATTAAACAGAATGTTCCCACGTAACTGTCGTCCGGCATGCGCTGTCCGTCCTCGAAGGACAGTCTGTGTATGGAGCAATTAAACAAAATATTTCCACATAACTGTCGTCCGGCATGCGCTGTCCGTCCTCGAAGGACAGTCTGTGTATGGAGCAATTAAACAGAATATTCCCACGGAACTGTCCTCCAGGATGCGTTGTCCATCCTCGAAGGACAGTCTTTGTATGGAGGAATTAAACGGAATATTTCCACAGTCTGTGTATGGAGCAATTAAAAAGAATATTCCCATGGAACTGTCGTCCGGCATGCGTTGTCCGTCCTCGAAGGACAGTCTGTGTATGGAGCAATTAAACAGAATGTTCCCACGTAACTGTCGTCCATTCAATAGTGTTCAAAATGCCATTACGAAGCATGTGATTCAAAATGCCATTCTGGGGCATGGGGTTCAAAATGCGAATATCTCGTGGGATCCATTCAAACCTTAAATATGTCAAGTGCTCCCTTATCCCTCCTCCAGATCGTGTCTGGGGAGGTCGCATGCTCATTACTGTGGGGGATTTTCGCTAGGTGCGCACTAATAAACAGAGATTTCTTCATCCTAAAATCCCTCGGGTTGCACCCGTAGTCCGTTTTGCAGGACGAACTGTGATTTGCAAAGCATCCTTACGCACCCAGGCGGTATTCCAACGCTTCGAAATTTTGGAATTGGAAGCATCTATGAGGCAGAGAAATGATCCCAATTTTTCGGCATTTCTCGATGCAATTGGAGATGGCTATCAGCACGATTCTGTCGAACTCGGCCGTCTGCATCATACACAATCAGCCCAAGAGCTCATTGACTTTGTTTTTCCCCCGACCATTGTTGGCAACCCGGCAGCTTGCATAACAAGGGCCATTCTCAGCCCTTACAATGCCTTTGTTGATGAATTCAACCTAACTATACTGAACAGTGTTCCAGGGAACTCACACTCTTACCTCAGCAGAGATTCCATTGAAGAAGATATGCAGAGCTCAAAGGATGCTGTATTTGAAGACCCCGAGTTTTTGAACCCATTACAGGAGCCAGGGATCCCGCCCCATGAATTAATACTCAAAGTTGGCGCTATATGTCGATTCACACGGAATTTCGATGCCTCCAGGGGTTGAAAAAATACACGAGTCATCATTAAAAACTTGCTTCGCCACTCGGTTGAGGTTGGAACAATATCTGCAGTTGTCGCGGGGAAAACCATTGACCCGGTATTTTGCTGAGTTTTGACATGAAAAGTCAAGTATCTAATATTATTTCAGATTCAACTCCACCTGCCTCGCATTAACTGTCATTTTCAACCTCAAGACTTCAATTTTGGGTTCATCGGAAGCAGATTCCACTAGCGCTTTGCTATGTAACAACCTTTAACGGATGCCAAGGCCTCACGGTTCAAAGATTGGGACTCGACCTTAGAAGAGAAGTCTTCTCACATGGCCAGCTCTACTCGGCCATGACTCGTGTGCCAGATGCAGAGAACGTACTTATTCTCAAATGTGAAGGCAATTCCAGTACATCCACAATAAATATTGTTTGGGAGGAACTACTACTGTAGACTGTAGTATAGGTTATATTTCATCTAACCGCCTTATGTTACATCGGAATTTGCAAATAAGTAGCAAGTGGGAGCGGGCGCGAAGCACCGGTGACCGCTTGTTATGCTTAGATTCATTGCCTCAAGTTGGATTGTGTTCATTTAACAGGCCAAACGAGCGAAATAATTGTTAGCAAAGGTTGTTGCAGATTGATAAAGGGCCAGAGATGGAATAAAATTCTAGGAAGCCAAAAGTTGACTTGTTATTTAGATTCCTCCCACAAGTCCGATTTTGGTCATTCAACAGCCCCGAAGCAAGTCATGCATAAATAATTGACATTCAACAGACATTTGATGAAAGTAAAGTTACATGGGAAAGGCTCTTTGCCCTCTACAATTGTCTCAGGCGGCCAATCGCTCTCTGCCACAGGATCATGCATGGCCACAATGTAGAATTTTGGTGTGTGATCAAGATCTGATATGGGGAACTTTGCTGTTGATGAGAGTAAAGGTATGAGTACTGCTTGTACAAAAAAACCCATAGCAAAAGCGCAAGTTTTGGCCGAGATTCATCAGCAACATTTTGGCGGTATGTTTAATTTTAGAATTTTGGTGTGTGATGAAAATTGATATGGGGAACTTTGCTGTTGATGAGAGTAAGTCACATGCTTCGCAATGCCATTTCGAACCCTGTGCCTCACACGACAATATTGCAGATGGTACTCATACAGAATTAAATTGGGGTGCGGGAAATGTTCCGGGGACGCAAGACTCTCGCACATATAGCACACATGCAATAGCGAATACCAGCAACTCACATATGGATACAGACATTACATTGGACCAGGACTCAACTCATGAGTATTCACAGAGTCAAATGGACTCTTTTAACAATCAAGATGATATTAACAGCTGGAAAGATGAGAACCTGGCTATCAGGAAAAAACACAAACCCCTGAAAGTCTTGAAATCGGGCAAGTTCACTCGGTCTAATGTAACCATTGGCTCACTCAATATTGCTGGACGTGAGGTTGATGTTTCAATGGATCACAGCAACCACAAATTCAAATTCTTGAAAGAAACCATTGATATCAACCACATCGGCATTCTAGGGATCCAGGAAACTCACTTTGATCCTGATTCCGTAACACAATTCAACAACATCTTCAGCCGATGGTTCAAATTATCTTACTCGGCATATCATGAGAAACCAACTTCTATTGCCGGTGTAGCATTTGTACTCAACAAAAAATTTCTAGATACAGAGAACACTCGTGGATATGAGCTAATCCCTGGACGGGCGCTCATGATTGTTGTTCCATGGCACAAGGGTGAATCTCTGAACATATTGAACATCTATGCTCCGAATAAACCTGAAGAACGAGATGATATGTGGAAAAAACTTCGTAAAAAATGGGCAGAAGACCCACACTTACCATTCCCAACGATGGCTCTGGGGGATTGGAATTTCGTTGAAGACCCCATTGACAGAAATGCTGGCACAACCGATACTGTTCCAAAAAGTTTTGAAATGCCCAAAGATCTATTGCGTCTATGTAATGGTTGGCGCGCTACATTCCCTGACATCCGAGATAATACTTGTATACAACATCGTCGCGACAGAACCACAAACCAGCTTTGCTTATCATTCCCGCATTGACCGCATCACAGTTGACGGTCAAAATTTCAACTTGTACCGGAGCTGGGAAATCAAAGACTGCCCAGTTCAAAGTGACCATCACCTCATAATTACAGAGTTAACTTGCAGACCTGAAGAACAACCAGGGAAAGGGATTTGGAATCTCCCTCTATACCTGTTGAAAACAAGTAAATTCATGGATAAAGTACAGGCTCTGGGATCTGACATGTAAAAAGATCATGCAAGCTTAGCATGTCTAGAACGGGACCCACAGAATAATATTCAAACACTATGGGCTAAATTCAAGTCAAATGTCACCAACTATGGGAGACACTGCTCACGGTACATGACCGATGAAACAACTTGCCAAATCAGAACTTGGAGAGCACAGATACGTCTTGTATTACATGACGAAGGCATGCCCCAAGAGGACAGATTCATTGCAGCTTACTTGCTGGATACCAAAATTAAGGACTACCTAAGAGATGCCGCTGAGAAAAAGAAAGCATTGGCTGAGGCACGTTATGATGTTGAAGGAGAGACTTTGCGCACAAAGTCATGGACCCAATCAGCTAAAGGCTATCATACCAAGGAATCAATTCAGGAATTTAAGATCGAACAAAATGAAAATAATTCAAGACCACGATATGAAACACGACCAAAAAATATGGCACAGATGGCCAGAGATTACCACAACTCTGTTCAACATAAGGACAAACCAGAGGAATATGGGAGAATGCTAGCAACTGAGATTACACTTGAAAATTGCAGTGTTCACTTATCAGAGCAAGAGTTTAAAGATATGGATGCTGAACTTGAAGTCGAAGATATAGAAGCTCTCAAACTCTCGAACAACGGGAAATCCCCCGGAATTGATGGCATTCCATACGAGTTTTATAAAACCTTAAACATCCTTCATCAACAAACCAAAGGCTCTGACCATGAGACTTTTGACATACTAGGATTCCCCCGACTGGTTTATGCAGACATTGAAAAATATGATATTGCTGAAAGCTCTCACTTCAATATGGGGTGGATGTGCCCAATATTCAAAAAAGGAGATAAAGCCATGATAAAGACTTGCTCTCTACGGCTCATGAATGTTGCCCCATCACTGGTGCATCCAGACCAAGCTGGTTTCATGAGAGGCCGAAAAATTGAAGACCAGATAAAACTTGCAAAATTTCTTTTGGACTATGCTGAGGCCACTGAGGAAGATGGAATAATTGTGGCACTGGATCAAGAGAAAGCTTATGATCGAATCGATCATACTTACTTGTTACGAGTTTTACAACACATGGGCTTTCCAGCAAGGTTTTGCAATATGATTAAAAGCCTCTACACCATGGCTGAAACAGTGGTTATGATCAATGGTGAAGTGAGCAAACCTTTCATAGTTATTCGCGGAGTTCGGCAAGGTGACCCCCTCTCCTGCCTCTTATTCAACCTGTCCATTGAGCCACTTGCACATCTTCTAGTCAAATTGAATTGTTACCCCAAAGAGCTAGCCTGTGTACCGGGTCGAGCCAACAACTTTTTGATGCATACTCGAGTACTTACACACAGTGCAGTGAATGTGAATGTGACTCCTACTTTCTCTGAACGAAGATCTCAGAGTCTACGCACTAGAAGCCGAATCTTTTTGATCTCATTTGCTGCCTGGATTTACAATTTTTTCTCGTTACCGGGCCTTGTCGCTTGTCGGCCGTATCCGCTTCATTGAAGTGGTGGTGCATACGCTTGTTTGCTGACATTCACAAATAGAAAGTTCTTTTGTGCTTAGGGTAGCAAAAATGTCGCTAAAAACGTGACTTTTTTGGTCATTGGTGCTGACGTGGTCCGCTCCGAGCGCTTGTTCGTCGAAATTAATATTGTTCAATTTACTTATGGCCGCCAACCGCGACTGGGCTCAATGGATCTGGTCGGCGCGCAAACGTCGACCGAGCGAGCATTAAGTCGCGTTCAATCCACACTTATGAATCTGGAAAAAAATCTTCCAAATCAACATAACTGACTTTTCCTGGTCCAGTGGTCCACGATATTGTTGTCCCGATATGCCAGCGCTGATAGTTACTGCATTAACCGTTTAAACTCTATTTGTGACCCGCCGCTTGCCGGCCTCTTACCATCATTGTCAAGTTAGCTCATGACCAACCCGTACCACGTTCGCCGAGCACGTGGCTGCTTTATTTATTTTTATTTTTGTGGAACGTTAGATAGTGGTCTTATAAGCGAGGGCATTTCTTCCCCCCGTCCATGTCTTGGGTATATGGCCGCCGAGGTCTTATCGAAACGGCCCTATGATTCTAAGGCAGATATTTGGTCCTTAGGATGCATTATGTATGAGCTGTGCGCGCTGAGCCGACCCTACCCCCAACCTCGTAGTGTCGAACATCTCCTGGAGTTAATTAGGTGAGTATTGGGTGAGCATACTTGTTATTCCCTGAAAAGCAACTGTGAATCACCACGGCAGGTCTTCAAAGATCCCAAAACTACCCGATTCATACTCTTCCGCGTTGACTAACTTGATTCATGTGTAAACATGCCGTTTACGACAATCCGAAGTCCTTATATGGCCGCACGATTGATTAGAACCATCTAATCAATTATCTACCTTTTGGTGTAGTGGTCTAGAACGCGGCTCGGACCTGCTTACATCATGCTCAGCATAAATGTGGGTTTTCATTTTATTTTATTCATCGTATCCAGAAGTTCACGTGCTTGCAGCCAGCTGAGCGTCTGTCGGCAGCTCAAATGCTGCAGGACAATTATGTGAAATCTGTAATCGAGATTACGAGGATCAAGAATTTGTGTGTGAAACAGCATCCAGTTTCTTTGCTTTCGATTGATAGGCTAGGTTTGTCAAAAAAAGTTTGATCCAGACGGAATCGCATCTGAGGGCTGAGATGATCAAGGGCCAGTCAGATCTCCAAGAATCAATGTACAGTGGTGCTCTAAAAAAGCGCCGAGCCCCGTTCGAGCTCATTTCGTGGTCGAATCCCTTCAAACAAAATTGTAGTATGAACCTTTAGTGATTTTAAGCTCATATGCACAGAAAAAACTATACCATACCTACTTCAATGTCCCGAAATAAAAATATTTGGCGCATTCTGAAAAATCGACGTTGTGAACTTGCTTGCTGTCGAAAAATGGTCATCACTCCATGAAAGTACTTGAAAAATGAAGTATACTCACATTTTAGTCCACTTGATTTGATACTCATTTGAGCTCACAATGGGCACTGCAAATAGGTCATTTTTGCCATTTTGAGAGCATTTTTGGCCATTTTTGCCCAAAATGGCGAACTTGAGAGCCTCCGTGTGAGCTCAAATGAGTCTCAAATCAAGTGGACTAAAATGTGAGTATAATTCATTTTTCAAGTACTTTCATGGAGTGATGACCATTTTTCGATAGTGTGCAAATTCACAACGTCGATTTTTCAGAATACGCCAAATATTTTTATTTCGGGACATTAAAGTAAGGATGGTATAGTAGATTTCCCATCGATTTCCCGCTGGTTAGGTTTTGAACCTCGCATCAGAAAACCATAATGCCAACAGATGACTTCAATTAAAAGGGATCTACACTATTAGCGAGGTTGCGCACGAGCCACTGGAGCCACCTGGTGGCTCTCGGACCGTGCGCAAACTGGTGGCTCCACTGCCAAATTATGACGTCGATGGCTTGTTGGTGGCTCTTTTGAGCCACTCGCCTGCTATTTTTGCGCACGGTCCGAGAGCCACCAGGTGGCTCCAGTGGCTCTTGCGCAACCTGTCTATTTACATCCTGCCCTCTGGCTCCTGGTATCTGTGGTTTCCCCCGGTTCTGCTTGTTTTTCCCACTGTTCTGGTAGGTCTTTCATTCCCTTTTTCTCTAATCTTGTGCTAGTATGGACTATGGTTCAAAGCATTGGGGGGAGTGTGTCCTTCGTTCCCAACCGTTGACTACCTATCCTCACGCCCTGGAATTTCCAGCGATTTTTTTCGCGGAGGGATTGGACGTCCCTATTCAGCACCATGCTCGGATTGGCCTAGATTTTTGATACAATGTACTTCGCCGTATTCCGGAGGGCATCTCGTACCAGGATAGTGAATATGGTGCATACTTCAAATATATAGAGTGTAGGGAAATCTACTTGATATTCTGCACTCCAAAGTGTGTGATAGATTGGAAGAAAAGGTCACATTCACTATCCTGGTATTATATGCCCTCCTGAATACGGCAAAGTACAGCGTATCAAAAATCTAAGTCAATCCGAGCATTATTAGTACTATGAGACCCAGTCTACTCTTGTACAGCCAAAAACACCCAATTTGACCCACCAAATGATCTTGAGGTAGTTAGAAAAAATCGGGCCACGAGATGCCATCCGGATTCTCCGTCCAAATCGAATGAGCCTACTTTCATGGAAAACGGTGGAGAATTGAGCTCACAATCAGGGATGTCGTGGAAACTTACAAAAAAAAAGAACGGCCGCGCCCTAAGTTCCGCAAAGAGCTGTAAGAGTACCTCTTGGGCAAATTTTATCACCTGTTTACAGACGGTTTATGACGAATTTTGGGCCGCAATTGTTCACAAATTAGTGCTAAACCAGTTGTGGAGAAACGGCAAGATGGAACGGGTGACTACATACACTTTTCACCGTCGCGGTTCCGAAACCCTTGGAAGGCGGTTTGACCAGTAGAACTCTCCTGTATTTCAGCGTCATTTTGAGCTTACTTACGACCCTAACGACCTATTTTTCAATATATTCAGTGCATGTGGCCAAATTTGGTGGTCAACAAGTTTTGATCTCCGTCAGTTTTAATCCAAATAAAAATCCCTCTAGCAGTTATAATTATCTTCCTACACTCAAAAGGAACACTTCTACTAGAGAGACAAGAACTATCTGTTTTTTTGAGCCCACAAAATTTCAAGCATGAGGTGGCGGTGGCTGGGTGATGCGCACCATAGGGAGGGAAACATACCATACCTTGGTTCCAGTCAGTCTTCAGCATCTCGAGGTTCTCGCTGAAGAATAATGCGTGGTACTAGTGCTCCCGGCACTGTAATATATGGGCTCGATGGCTCCTCCCGCTATGTGCGGTGTAGCTCACGCTACGCGGGTGTGGGGGGTCACCCTTGGGGTATAAGCCCTTGCTGTAAACCCACTTCCTGAGCCATTAACCCCCGCTAATCTCACTTTATCCCCTGCCGACCTGCGACGTCGGCGTGGGAAAGTGAGAGATGGATCAAGAAGGCCCCCCGTGTTTTGTAGTCTCAAAGATTTGAAACCAGGTGGTCCAATACCGTGTATACTCGCTGTGCCCAAAAGTAACCGGAAATTTGGTTTTGAGTGTTTCTGTCTCAGAGATTTCGCATTCATGTGGTCAATTTATCAATCTATGATTGATTTGGCATAGATTGACGCATTTGGACCTGAGGTGGAACCTCTCACATCTAATATATTATGAAATTTCTAAATTGATCGAAAATTGATGATGTTTCCCTCCTTCTGATTGTCTTGATGGTATTTCTGGGTACATCAAGATCTGATAATTAACTGTGGACCTATAGAAATATGCACCCAAAATTTAGGGGGTTTATGTGCTTTCTAAATGGCTCCATGAATAAATAAAAAGAGGGAAACAATCGCCACCTTAATCAAAAATTGATTTAGATCCCCATTTTCACAACAACAACAGTGCAGTAGCTGATATTTTTTGGTTACACATGTTGAGGCGTGTTCCCCTTCAATTTGCAAAGAAAGAATCTGCCAAAGGATTGCCACATTCTGCCGAAAAGCACATACAGTATTCCAGTTACTTTTGGTCATACAATTTCGCAATCACTCTCTTTATAAGATTAAGCCTGTCTGAAGCCATATCTCCATTTGTAAACCTCTCTCATACATCCAGTCGGTTAAATTCCGCCTCAAATCAGGAATCCAAATCGGGTTAATCGCTTCGGCGGCTTCGGTAATGTACCGACGTGCCGCTTGATGGCCTTCTTCCCATTTAGGCAAGGCCGTGGATAGGCGTTGCCAAGTACAGGATAATGTACACAATTCTGTTCATACCGGCAGGGTAAGTGGCTCTACTTCCGTGTCCCCTCAGAGGGGGTACTGTGTTTCTCAGCCGGCCTGAGGTTCTTGGCAGGGTCAGAAGACGATAAAAGACTACCCTGTGAGCCCGGTTGGAGTGGGTTTTTTCATGTTGATGTACAGTAAACGCAATATGGATTTATAAACCAAGTGAAAACGAAATGGGCTATCGCGGATCTAAATCAACACAGCAGTATAAAATGAGCACACTCCTCCTAAAATGACCCTCAGCCCAACAGGATGAGAGTCCAAAAAATAGTCCACACCAGCGCGGACTCACAATGAGAAGGAGTTATACATCGTTGGGAAAATAGCCGGTTCTAGACTAGAGAAACGGAATGGCGGAATACAGCCTGGCTTGTTTGTTTTCTTATGCATTTCGAAAAGCGTGACTTGGTATGGAGAGCTAATTGCATACCGCAAATTGCCAGATGATACCCAGCACCATTCTGGGCAGCCCCGTCTGTTTGAAATTGTAATGGTTGCTTTGGTTGCTAAACCAGAGGTCACGGAACTCTCCATATCGAGTGTGGCAGTGTTGGAACCTCGGCCCGAATCAAATTCCAATTTCAAACAGACGGGGCTGCCCAGAATAGTACAGGGTATCATCTGGCAATTTGCGGTATGCAATTAGCTCTCCATACCAAGTCACGCTTTTCGAAGATATGGGAGTCCCCGAGCCTGTGTGGAACAGGACGGATAAATGGCCCTGGGGCTCAAAAGACGAGGTACTTCATGACAGGTTTTGTTTGGTCCGAGTTGTACCAGTCTGCCTACGGCAAAGTGCTTGCACTTAGAATTGCCGTAGATGGCAGACTGGTTACGAGTCTACCTAAAATGAATATAATCCCAGAACTGTTCAACTGTTGGTACCCTGAAATAAAAAGCTCTACGGCTCCACAAGTATATGATGCGCAACTTGGGTTAGCGATATGCTCGCTGTTAGTGCATGCAACATGGGTTGGTCTTCAAGATAGAAATACCAATCTCCCAGTGAAATACTCTCGTTTGAGAGCTGTTGGAGGCTCAGGAGGTAAGAAGTATATTGCGGCATGCGAAGCCCTGGATTTTCGACACTGCAACGTTTGTAGGACAAACAGATCTGTTGACCTTTGACAGCCACATTGCTGTCAAGAATGTAACTAGTTTACATACCGAAAATGCTTTTAAAATCCGTGCCAACCTTCCACTTATACTATTAGTGCCTGGCCTGAATGATGCAAGTCTCCAAAAAATCGCAACTGTTCATGGAGTGCCCCATTGTAGAAGGGATCACGTCAACGCGATAAAAAGAGCCCTAGAGGACCACGAATGTGTATCCTGCCCGGAAACTATCACAGTATTCAATCTTGTTGTCGATCCTAATCCGGAAAGACTGCACAAGAAATTGAAAAGGCTAAATCAAATGCTGCCCTATTGCACAAGAAACGACAGCTACGAGATAAGAAATTGAAGGACCAGAAACGTCCCAAGGAACATCCATTCCAGTTCCCACCAGCCACCCCTTCTACTCGTCATCACAATAAGTAACCGGAAATTGATTCACTGTGTCAGCCACGTGCACCGAGCTCACCAGATGCCCAAGGATACTAGCTGTGGATAGCCGGACTTGTTTCGCAAAAATCGTTCCATTGTTGCTGTCCAGAGCCATGGGAAGATCAGCCGTGCATGTTGCAATTTTCACATTTCATCAGCCACAAGAAACAACCTCCGGAAAGAAAAGACTGGATCAAATGCGGCGAACCTCTGGTAGATGCCCAAGCATCTTATGTGACTTTAGAAACCCCAGGTTGTTGATTAGGCGGCGGAGTGCCGCCGCAAAAACGTTCTGTAACATTGGCAGCAAAATCACAACATGCATCATTGAAAGCACAGTTCGGAACGTATTCCCCAGAGAGGTGCGCGATCTTTCTTCTGATACGTTCTCCCCAATTTTTTTTTTGTACAGCGCCCGCAAGGTAAACGAGGGTGTGGCGCGCGAGATTGAAATACTGAAGTCCGGGGTCCTCGTGAACTCGCACAACGAGTCGTCTCATCGGATGGCTCGCAACGCGACCCGTACATCTACCACTATGCGCAAGTCCCGCGAGTCTCGAGAGCTTGCAGACGAACGGGCCCTCCTCGAGATGGAGATTAAAGCTGAGAAAAAGGAACGCCTCAGCGGCGCGGTTGAAGGACTTGCAGGCGCGCAAGTCGGCAACCCTCGAGAATGCGACAGCCGCGAAGCGCCGTGGCCTGCGCACTGTGGTCGTGGGCGCTAGCTCTAGTGGTCGTGTAACACAAGGACGATTGGTACGTTTCTTTATTCCATATTCTGTATGTCCGAGAGCTGAATGTGCCGTTCATCATCCCCTCTCCGTTCTACCACCAACAACGGGGAACCTCCTTCCCCACCTGTCGCCTCAACGTCGGCGACTCTTCTCCCGGACGCCGACTTTGCGGGGCCCTCGGCCGCACCACCTCCCTCGGCGAACGGGGAGATCCCTGACGCGCAGGCCACCGCGTACAGCTGCGGCATTGAAAGGAATCAACAGGTGTCAGACTTCGACTTCAGCTTTTTATTCGTCCCCGATCCAAATTATGGTAATTTTGCTGGTGACCGCGGGTGGCTCAATTCGTTAACGTTCGACAGCACGTTCCCGGCGGCACCGTATTAGACTCGAACCAGTCACTATTTGAGACCAGTGTAAGTTGATGACAGTCGATCAACACACCGGTGAAATAGCGACTGGAAGATAATCACACGTTTTAGTACAGGCGGAAGTTGCCGAGATTATTAAAAAACTTAGAGAAATTTTGACGACGGTCGAGGACCGACTTCCCCCGTTCAAAAACTTTAAGAGAGAAAGTTGTAGATACGTGAATCACAAAACTCTCAATGTTCTCCGAATTTTAATTCAATCAAAACTGAGCTCTGTACGACGCGATTTCTTGGCGCCGTCTCATGGCTGTGCCCGTGGCCGTGTCTCTCTGCGTGTCGCGCCCGCCTCTTTGCACAACACCACTGTCCCACGGAATGCCCTTTAAACGTCTCAGGGACGAATCTGACGAAGAGTATGTCCCCCCGACACCGAAAAGACCCCGAAGAAAGGGACAAGCAGGGCCTAAGAGCGTTGGAGATAAAGTGCAAATGACCATTAAACGCCACCCAGACACTCCAGGGATAGATGAGGTACAACAGAGACAGTATGGCAGCGATTTCGAGTGACTTTGGCGCCCAGAGTTACAGTGAGAATGGAGTAGAAACAAGAGAGATGTACTTACCTCTATCTCACGTGCCGAGACAGATTCGCTCGTTGAGGACTCAGTTCTCAAAATATTAAAATTCGGAGAACATAGCGAGTCTTAGAATTTAAGCACTATAACTTTGTCTCTTACAGTTTTCGAAACAAGGAAGTCGATGTCTGAGCTTTCGCGAAATTTTGTCTAAGTTTTTTAAAATGCTCGGCAACTTCCGCCTGTACTAAATGGCGTGATTATCTTCCAGTCCCTATCGCTCACTGATCAAATGACTGTCTTTGATCTTCGCGCGATCGGTACTGGCTCGAGTCTAGCACCGTACATGAATTACGGCTCCTCTACCGGCGAGCCAATGTTTGACAATACAGTTTTTACCGCTCAATATTCCCCTTCGAGCTCGTCGCCGCGGCTCCTACCAATTTCTCCATTGTATTCCCCTGCCCCAAGTTCTCCGGCGTTCGATGCCCCTGCAGTAGAACCACTACGTCGAAAAAGGTCAAAACGCGTGACGAGGTCGACCCAGCGAATATGGTTGAAGGCACGTGGGAAGAATCTCACAATGCATATTGCTCATAATGCATGGGGTTTGGGGGTCCACCAGCCTTATGCATTATGAGCAATTCAACTGTACAATTTAACGTGTAAAATCCTTTTCACTCGGTTCGGTTTGTGTTCGGCCGACTGTCGGACTCGGCGATTTTTGTCTCCGGTCTCCCGATCATTTGCTGTGTCTTGGGCCAGGGGCTCCAGTAGAGGGAGAAATGGGTGAGTCCAATGAACTTTGACTGGTCTTTCTGCTCCTCGCATTGTAATCTGATCAGATGTCAGCAGCACCGGTAACAAAATAACTGTGCACCCACTATCAGTGCCAGGTGATCTACATCTGTGAGAAGGGACAAAAATTCTTCAATCTCAGGACGAAGCTCAGTTGGCTCCCAAACAGTCTCAAGATTATCTAGAATCAAAAGACTTGGTGGACTATTGGAGAAGTGGTTTACAACTACTTGAGTAAGATCTTTTCCAGGCATGAGTCCCAGATGTGCTCCAACCAGTGCAGCGAGTTCCACCTTGTTTACTGCAGAGTCACAGACCACAAAATGCCGATATTGCCCATATCTGGACACAATTTCTGTGTGATGTATGACTGCTCTTGCCAGGCTGGTTTTACCCATCCCACCAGCACCCAAGATAGCTATTTGTGGTGATCCTTGGCTAAACAGCTTGAGGATCTTTAAAATTTCCTTTTCACGGCCATGGAATATCTTGGGCTCTGAAGGGAGCATGGAGATTGAGGTGGAGCTCAATATAGATGTCAGCATCAGTATCACGGCACCATGTGAGTAAACACCTAGTGTAGGAGCCAGAATAGACCTGCAATCAGGTTAGGTGCACATTCAAAACTGTACAGGAAAGTCTGTACCATTGATGCTCCCCCTGAATGAGATGAACCCGAAAGAGCTTCAATCATGTTGAGTACATCCTGTTGCATCTTGGATGCCTCCTCTTGCATTTCTGTGATGGTCTTCATAAGATCAGTAGAGCTAATCTATCTGTCCATTAAGAAATTGCTCCACTTGCAGATCATAAACTTGCCTGAAAGGATTCAAATCCTTGCTGCAGTCCAGCTTTACAGCCCTTGAGCAGGGTGCTCATTTCACTTTGACGGAAAAAAATCATGACTTTGCTACCACCTTGTTGTGCTTCAACAAAGGTGTGAATTTTGTGAAGGGTTCTGAACAACCATTGTGAGAGAAAAAAGACAGAGCAGTGCACAAGCAACGTACTGTGTAAAGTTCCCAACATTGTTTAGTACACTGGGTGGGAATTCTCCACCAGTCTCAGAGTTGATGTGCACCATGATAATTGCCTCAAGCAATTGATGAGTTTTTTCCATCAACTGGATACATTCATCCTTGTTTTGCTTCACAGTCTGAAATGACTACTTGAGACTGGCAGTACAATCAAATTTAATTGATAGTCACCTGTATATTTTTCAAAAGAGACTGAGTTGTGTTGGATATTGCCTCTATGAACGGGGTCTTTGCACTACTGGCAAGTATTCCTAGAGTTTTGGCCATGACAGCCATGCATGTTGTAATGTCGTCCAGTCGGGCCTGAGCAGAAGTGCGGTTTGGGGGCATTGTGGTCGTGGGAAGTATGCTTGCAAGATGTGCAGGTTTTATCTTATGCTCACCTGTGGAGATCTCATTTTCATTCGCTGCTATCCCTGTCTTGATCTCCCATGCGGTATTCATCTGAGTGATTATCCAGATCCCTTGATATTCTTCACAGCAAGCTATGCTGATCAGGTCAGGCTCCGATGCGCAGTAGTATTTCAAGACCAGATATGGAAGGCTGAAACAACCAAAATCAACACTATTTTGTGTATCAAAAGTTGGTAAGCTTCCTTGTCGAAAATCAATCAATCAAAGGGAAGGATGAGGCAGGCCATGTGATGCCTTCGAAGGTGTAAATTTGAACCTGACAAATATTGCTCTCATTGACAGCAAATTGTAGATCCGTATGCCCCCAGCGCCTCAGAATAGTATGTCTACAGCTATGGCGTAGCGCTCGCAGTAGCGCGCATTACAACTATTTTATTACTTACAAGCGGCTGCTCGGCCGCTTCGCGGCCTCGCATCCCCTTCCGAAATCCAATCAGTGAAGGGTGTGGTTTGACGCAGCAGGCGCCTCTCTGTGGCCGCGGCGTGAGACTGAAGCAAGATATAGACGAAAGGGGAAAGCTCGGTGGAAAGAAGCTGTTGGCGGAGTTTGAAAAGGCTTCAGACGGACACCCGTAATTTTATAAAGAGGGTGAAACACTTACCTCCCGGAGACATTCCTCAGCTGTTCACTCTATTGCGTGTGCGTCTGAGGTTTGTCTCTTCTCTATTATTGATTCTTCTCATACTTACGACTGTTGTAGTATTCCTTCTTACACGAAGTCCATTTGTCCTCTGGGGAATCACTATAGTATTAGGGTTTTCCGGCCTTCAGCATCCTGCCAGCGGACTCGAGGGGCCATAGTAGTTGTAGTGTATCATAGAGAGGGTCGAGAGAGCGTGTGTAGTGGCCAGAAGGACGCGACAGCGTCGACGCGCGGTGGTGATCGCTAATCAAACTCCGACGATTATGTAATAACTTTCTGAGCCGACTCAATGTTCGCTCGGTCATCGCTTGCGCGCCGACCAGCTCACATTGAGCTTTGTTGAATTGAATAATACCTACGGCTATCCCCAGCCAATCAGGAGGATCACGATTATATAAGCCCAAGGCGACGGCGCACCGCAAGAGCTACTTAGCCAAAGACGTCGTGCGTGCCTTTTCTTTCCTTTACTCCCATGTTATGCCACCTCGCAGGTGGCCTCTCCTTTCGCCGTTCTTTGCCTCCTCTTCCCTGTCTCTTTCGCTCGCTAATATAACATTGATCACAGGAACGCTAAGAATGTATATGTGTGCAATAAGTGGGCGGATGTCTGCAATTCATAGTCTCTTCGCTTTCAGTGCGTCCGCTTTTTAAATCATTCCTGGCGCATATTGCTTCTTCCCGATTTTCCAATGAAATGCTAACCCACACCGCAGATGGGTCATCGCCAACGATCACCTCAACGCCGCTGCGGCTACAGCCCCGCGCTACCTGCCGGAATCCAGTGTCCGCGCTCACATCACCAAACGTGCATAACGCCTCAAAGGGGCTTCCGAGGACATTAAAAGGGCGACAAGGGCTTACAAGGTTGCCCAAGCCTTTTACCACCCCCTGACGGTGCCTCAAAGGGACAGATGAAAACAGCAAGCCCTTTAAAGGGCGGTCAAGCCGGGGCCGCCTTTTAATGGCTTTGGTGCCTTGCAAGGCGGCCCAGGGCTGGTGAACCACTTGCATTGTTGTCTTGTACCAGGAAGCTCATTCCACATATTTGCGATCAAAGAGCATCTAATTATTCTAACTAATACAGACTTGTGCAATACAAGAGCTTTAGTCAGAAAGCCAGATAAGGAAGGTCGCCATCATTCCTTGACATTCGACGATCTTCCCCGGCTCCGCCTTTCCGTTTGACTCACTAGCTCTGTAAAATATAAAAGGGAGTCGTTCCCTCTTGTAACCTCCAAGAAACAATCTTTGGAAAAAGATTCTCAGAGAGCCGATTGACAGCCAATTAAGCACATAGTGGTTTCTCGGGCATCTTTTGCGAATTGTAGAAGGCCTAGACCATGGATTCTGCCATGGAATATAGCTGCAAACTGTTCTGCGACATCAGCAGCAAAATCACAACACAAATCAGCGAAAGCCTAGTTAGGGTCACAGTCGCTCAGCCGGCATACCACAGATAACGTGAAGAGATCCTCCGGGTTACCTTTTTGCCTCTGATGCAAGAATAGAGTGCTCAAAGGCTGATTTTTAGACAAAACAGGACAACACTTGTGTGAAGGTCACGCCGGATTGACTCGCTGAACATGTTGTCCTTTTTTGCCCATCTACCGACTTTCTCCGATCTCTCTGTCATATAAACGATGTGGCCGATCCCCAAGATTTTCCTCAGAGCCTTCCAGGCCCGTCCATGCACGGAGGGACCGCTGCACAAAACAATTTTAGACATCTGGGGCAAAATCACGTGTAATTAAATTTATCGAAGGCATACCTATTATTGTTGATGCCAAAAGTATGTCAAAGGGCGGCGATATAACCCACTGAACATATATATGTAGTTGGAACACAAATATTCCACCAATTGGGATCACACGAGTCGAGTTTCCGGTTACTTTTTGTGATAACGAGTATATGTAGTTAGAACACAAATATTCCACCAATTGGGATCACACGAGGCGCGTTTCTGGCTCAAATTGTTGCTGTGGACTTCCCGCGAGCGAGAATATCGCACTTTTGATTTGACCCGTGACCGTGGCACTGCCACGCTCAATATGGAGAGTTCCGTCTGGGTTAACGAGCAAAGCAGCGTGGACAATTTCAAAAGAGACAGGACTGCTCAGAATAGTGCTGGGTATCATCTGTCAATTTGCAGCACGCAATTAGCTCTCCATATCAAGTCACGTCTTTCTAAGCATGTGAAAACAGCTGTATTTGGCACCGCACTGTTAAACATTTCATTGTCGAGCTGGAGAAAGTCACCTTCCTCGACCAAGCTCTATCCTTCGATTATCGACTTGAGCTCAACACCCTTTCAGTCAACACAGGTAGACCAGCACAACTCAAATTCACTGACTATGTGTTTGCGTTTCAAGTTGAGGCTCCTTTGAGAAGCAGTCTGGTTTAAGCAGGAAGGACACTGCAAAGCGAATCCGAGTGTGTCGAAAGCAGCAACGTGAGGACCGAGAATTGTAATCGTGATAATTGCAGGTAAGATGATGGATGAGAACAGATTGCGATCTGAGAAACGAAACATGTTCCAGGAGGGCTTGCGAAAGAAAGAGAGTGGACCAAAATACAATATAAAGTCCTTCCTGTGAGTGAACATCTCACTCATGAGTCAGGGGAGTTCCAGCTGCCAGAATTCCTTGCGAGGATCCTAGGGTAGGTGAGCAACGAACGGGCCTACGATGCACGTTTCGGTGATTTACCGCCGAGACCAGATTCAGCCAGTGAGGATTGAGTTCGTCGAATGCCGGTTATTCGGGTACCAGATTTCACGCGAGTTTTCAAGCGCGTTGGAGATTGGATGAAGAACGAGCCTCGCCACAAGGATCAGGCCAAAAGAACACATGAGATATGAGGAGACTTTGAATCCACGACTGTTCCGAAAGGCTTGCTCTTTCCCGTCACTTTGAGTCTAAGTTGATTTGATACAACCCATTTAAAAAACGCAAATTTAAACGAAAGGATCAACTGTTATGTAGAATACGGTTGTTTTATTACAATATCGTTCCTTTTCTGTCCTCTTTCCTTTCGGGGCTCTCGGACACTTTCCATATTCGTCTCGTTGTCACGGACGCTTCCAATAAGTTCTCGCTTTTCGTGATGATATAGATTGTTTGGGCCCTGTGACTAACTGATGTGTCCTTATTGGAAGTTTCGGATCCAGGCGTTCGAGCTTTCGACATTCTCTCGGGGAATTTTTTTGCCCTGCGCGCTTATCTGATTCTCGTATTTGGTGATATCCCCGCAGTGTCCATGTTCATGCGCATGAAGGGCCACAACGGTATTTCGTGGAAACTGTAGATACTTATGTTGTAAACGATGGTGTAGGATCCTCACCGATTAAAAACATAGAAAAGCATGGAAATCACTTTCAAGGCGGGATATTAGCCCTTAGCACTAGGGCTACATATGCTTTTAACGGAATTTTTCCATCGAGCGCCTCTTGAGTAATACCATGACGAGACAAAATTGTTATTGCAGATTTTTGCTTACAGCTCTGTGCGGAACTTGGGGCGCAGCCTGTTTTTTTTTTTTTTTTTTTTTGTCTGGTTTCAGCAAAATTGTCGGTGTGAGCTCATATCTCAGCCGATTCCCTTGAAAATCTAACCGATGCATGGCAATTCCGGAGGGCATCTCGTCCGTGTATTTTTGATGGCATGATCTAAGTTACCATATAAGCGCTGGAGATACGGCCCTGGGCAACTTAGATTTTTGTTTTGAAACACTAAGGACCATTCCCGAGGGCATCTCCAAGCCAGAATTGGTTTCTAATCCCTCCAGTGAATCAAAAGGGCGATCAAATCCATCATATAATTGAAGCACATTGTTTATGCCATGGGGCGGTCACGAACAAATTTTGGCCTCGAGGTGCCCTCGAGAATGATCCTTAGTGTTTCAAAACAAAAATCTATGTTTCCCAGGGCTATATCTCCAGCGCTACAGTGGTTCTGCATAAAAACACCGCAATTTCCATATATGGTAACCTAGATCATGCGATCAAAAATACAGGGACGAGATGCCTTCCGGAATCGCCATGCGAATGGATCGGTTATATTTTCAAGGGAATCGGCTGCGATTTGAGCTCACACCGACAGTTTTGCTGAAAACGGACCAAAAAAAAAAAAAACAGGCCGCGCCCTAAGTTCCGCAAAGAGTTGTAATGTCGTGGAAGGACCTCAAACTGTCAGCGGCACCCATAAATCTCTTTCTATCTGCGTTCTCTGGTCAGATATCAAATTTTGGCAACAATCATTTCATTTTGAATTCTAGTTCTGCGATCTCAATGTGTTATCAAATCTCCTGAGACACACGTGATGCGGCGGCGAACTCAGGAGCGGGCTCAATGTTAGGTTTATTTCTCTGCAAAATATATGTACAGAATCAGAATGCGAATCCGGAGGGCATCTCGTCGTCAGATTGTTTATATCATGCCTAAAATGGATATAATCCCAGAATAAGTGATTCTCACAGAATTCACTTGCGGTGCGACGAGATATGTCTCGGAAAACTCGCAGTAGTCCTAGAATACACTAAGGATCATTCCCCGAGGGCATCTCGAAGTCAGAATTCCCGAGTTTTGATCAACAATGGCCAAAATGGCCACTTTGTGGGCTCTACACCGCTCGAACGCCTGAATATTTTTGCATAGTTCGACTTGTGAAAGTGGTGGGGAGACTGAACTGCAATTTAGGTCATTCAGAATGTCCTGAAAAAAATCACTGCTCGTGCTGAAAAATCGGAATTTCCGTCTTTTGCCTATTTCGATGGCGCATCAACAGATTTTGATCCCACCGAAGTGCTGAAAATATGTGTCTCGGCCGTCTCAATGACCTTACATTTTATTTCATGCCAAAATATGTTGTTTTCATTGAGAACTCGTCACAAAACCGATCGGTCATGCTTTTTGTCCACATAGTGTATCACGCTCGAAGAACAGGTGGCAATCTTTCTGTATACCTGGGTGACTAAACTGTCCATTCGCCACGTTGGCGAGCGTTTCCAACGCTGCAGCGAGACCATATCAAAGTAACTTTCATCCTCCCTTTAACTGAATTCATCTAACATTTGTCAAGGTATTCTCTCACGAAAGACTTCGATGCATTCACTCTGTCGAACTTGAAGATTGCCGGTCCTTGCTTGCACCCCGCTCCGCAGACAGCATACGCACCCTTCCCCGAGAATTCTAAACCGTATGTCAGATTCCAACCGCTATTTGCAGTTTTAAAAATGGCACGTTACATCCCTCTTTCCTGGTCAAATGCAGGGATGGGGCTGGTCAATGGGGCTATCTTGAGCTAGTGTCAACTGAACATGACTTCCTCCATTGAATTACGCCTTACACTGAGTCCAGCCCAAATTTTGGACTCTCAAGTCACTAAATGCCCGGGATGGGCTCGTGTAGAGCACCTTTGGATGCACGGGTAACTGCTAGTTCCAGAAAAAAGGAAAACCACCAATGGGACTTGAACCGGTACCGGAGACCACTGGAAAGTTGCCATAAAAGTGGAGGAGCCGCGCATGTAACAACTGCACCATTCAACCAATCGAGGGGACAGTCAGACTCTTGCCAAAATGCTGCTGAATTTTCGCTTGGACCGCGAGGGATAAAGTTAGACGCGCTATTCTTGGCCGCTACCGACAGGCGGAGTTACGGGTCAGCGGTGACCCATTGTCAAGAATGCAGATACACACTTTTTGGGACTGTTGGGACCTTTGGGCAGTGGCGGGGAATTAGCGAAGGTCCAGAATAAATCTCGATAATGTGATCCACGTCTATCCACACTGCAACTGAGTGCTAGGATAACATTTTGCAAGAGAAAGCCTCCCAAAAAATGTGCAATGCACCATCTAATCAGTCAATGTGAGGGGCAATGAATGCATACAGTTTGGAATTCCAGACCCGGGGGAAGACCCAGACTATGACGCGTTCGCGCGGTAAGCTGATGGAACAGACAGTGACGAGGAGAAGGGGGCCTAAGTCCAGTATAGAAATAGCACTAGTTGATAAGTTCCCTAAACACTTCCCCAAACCCTAGACTTACCGTGCATGTAATGATTAGACATTTGCCTGAGATATATGTGCCACACATACATTATGAGCGAACACAGCTTGTAGACTGATCCCATGTTCAGTAACCTCATATATTTCAGCCGGGGCCACACGCAGATCTCAGGAGGTAGTACTGCCCTTGGACTGCATCCGGTTGATCGTTGACAACAGTTTTTGGCTGGAATCCTCTAGTGCTGGTCGATCACTTGCCTCATTTTCTGGGGCTAGAGGACGATTATATTACAGTATGGAGACCCATGTTTGGCAATCTCGTATATTTTGGCTGGGTCACACGCAGACCTCTGGAGGTGGTAGTGCCCTCGGACTGCATCTGGGCCATCTTTGACAACAGGTTTTAGCCGGAATCCTCGAGTGCTAATCGATTTCTTGCCTCATTTTCTAGGGCTAGAGGATGATTATATTACTGCCTGGAGTCCCATGTTCAGCAACCTCATATATTTTAGCCGGGGCCATACGCAGACCTCTGGAGGTGGTAGTGCCCTTGGACTGCATTCGGGCGTCGTTGACAACAGGTTCTAGCCGGAATCCCCGAGTGCTGATCGATTACTTGCCTGATTTCATCCCACCACCCTGGCTTTGCGCGAATGTCGACGCTGCATATAAAGGCTGGGTACAATTGCCAATATATTCGATTATAGTGTATTATAATTTTGAAATTACGTTTAAATCTGCCTCAGGAATAATTGTCCTAACCCCAGATAATTTTTAGCCTTGAGATTATAGACCATTCCATTATATTAGAGGTCGATTATATTAGACTCTTTATAAAATTACGGAGCACAGGGTTCAAAATGGCACTGCGAAGCAGGTGATTCGAAATGCCATTCTGGGGCATGTGATTCAAAATGCGAATTGAACCATTCAATAGTGTTCAAAATGGCATTGCGAAGCAGGTGATTCGAAATGCCATTCTGGGGCATGTGATTCAGAATGCAAATTGAACCATTCAATAGTGTTCAAAATGGCATTACGAAGCATCTGGTTCAAACTGCCATTCTGGGGCATGTGCTTCAAAATGCGAATATCTCGTGGGAAACATTCAAACCTTAAATATGTCGAGTGCTCCCTTATCCCTGCTGCTCTCGGCTCAATTAAACCATTCGGTGGTGAGGCACTCAAAATGCCATTCTGGGGCATGTGATTCAGAATGCGAATTGAACCATTCAATAGCGTTCAAAATGGCATTACGAAGCATGTGATTCAAACTGCCATTCTGGGGCATGTGCTTCAAAATGCGAATATCTCGTGGGAAACATTCAAACCTTAAATACGTCGAGTGCTCCCAGTAGCCAAGGCATCATCTAAGAACCTCACAAAATTTGTGGAATTTGTCAGAGAACCAGAATGGAATAATGTTCCCAATTTGGGTGATCACCGCAATGCTCGACTTCTTCTGGGTCAAATTCTCTGAAATTTAACCAGGCGCTTCCCCAGGAGCCAAGGTATCATCTGAGAACCTCACAAAATTTGTGGAATTTGTCAGAGAATCGGAATGGAATAATGTTCCCAACTTGGGTGATCATCGCAATCCTCGACTTCTTCTGGCTTAAATTCCTTGCAATTTGTCCAGGGGCTTCCCCAGGAGCCAGGCTATCAGCTAAGACCTTCACAAAATTTATGTCAGAGAATCAGAATGTAATAATGTTCCCAATTTGGGTCAAGGGGGAATCGGGATTCGAATTTCCGACAGGGGGTAGGGGGGAGGGGGGGTCCCGGGAGGGCCGAAAAAAACTTCTACCTATATATTAGCAGAGAAGGGAAAGAGCCTCTAAAACACATCTATGAGCCTTTAGGGGCTCAAGTTCACTGTTGGGAGCCCAAACAGAGGGCTGTGGTAAGCTGAGGAGTGTTCAGTTCAGTTTTGTAGACTAATAGTGGGCCATATGACAACGAAAATAAGTCAAACTTAATGCATTAGTACTCACATAATAGTTGGGCAGGACTGGAACAATGCCCTCAATGATGTGGAAACATATCGTGAATTTTGTTGGAATTTTGTGGCAACTTGGGGTGGTGGCGGCACTGGCGGTGAGGACCCACATGACCGGAAAGAACGGACCGCCGCTAGGGGTGGGAAACTCCTTCCCTTTATGGAAGGAGGGAGGGGGAGGGGGGTCCAAGGAAGGTCGAAAAAAACTTTTCGACCCTATATCCTTTTTTCGAATCCCGATTCCCCCTTGATTTGGGTACATAATTGTCCTTGATGCGTTCCTTCACACCAACCATCACTCTTTCTCATCCTCCTCGCACTCAACTTCATATTCGCCAATCTACCAGGAAACCTCCTTGGTGGCGAGAAAATTTCTTCCACCTTGACGACAATATGCTCACGGTTGAACTTGAACGACATAGGTTTGCGCGGCCCGCCATTTAGGGAAATATACGAAAATTTGTTGGTGTCACGGTTCCCCCAGCACATCTACGAAATCTCAAGTTCGAATTTCTCGGTCACGGGTCACAGCCCGGAAGAATTTAATGAAATACTACAGTATGTCCGCGAGCCGGTGTTTGCGAGTGTTTGGCGCCGCCGTCTCGCTTGCGGACGCCACGTCACACCGTAACTCCTTATCCTGCTTCAGAAAACGCTATCCCCCCAACGATGGCGCGCAAACACGTGATCCGGTGATCGCGGTCCGCTTACGTGTCGTTACGCAACACGCCAACAACTCTCAACAACTTGAACAAGTTGGACAAGGCCAGCGCGCTGCGCATGTGGTTGCAGGCCTGCAGTGTGGTAAGAGCCAGATTTCAGACTGTTTTGACTGTCGGTATACTAGAAAGTACTTCATTTACCATATGCAGAATTCTTATATTTGTTCTTGAACCCGTTGATGGCTCAAACAAAGAATGCAAAGCTTCAGAGGCGGGGGCCAGAAAATTTGGGCCTCCTTCGGCCTGTTCCCAATTTTTCCACCTGTTTCTGGATTGATTTCTACAGGTAGGCTACAGTAGAGTATTGATTTTGGGCCGAAGTTGGCACCATCTGGCACTACGAACCTCAGAAAGCAGGAAATAAAGATTTTATGCACTTTATCCATCTTTGAGAATATCTGCTGTCTGAACGTTCGCTGAGTCGCGCTGGCCTTGCGAAGTTGTTGGCGTGTTGCGTAACGACACGTAAGCGGACCGCGATCACCGGATCACGTGTTTTCGCGCCATCGTTGGGGGGATAGCGTTTTCTTCCTGCTTCCTGCCACGACGTCGCCTTCCGTGACCAGGCCCCGGTTGTGGCGACCGGGACTCTGTTGTCTGTTAGCACGTTTGTGTATCAGGGCAAAAGGACAAAAAGAAACCTGGATGGGCGATGCAGAGCAGATGAATCTGTGATCTTTATTGACAAAGCTGAACGTGAGACTTGGTGGAAATGGTGAACATGGTGGCGAAGGGGGCATCGGGGAGGCTCCCACTTTCAATGCCAACGTGGTGCATTTCGAAAACATGAAGGCCTTCTGCCATCCTGTACTGAGGTACGCCGATGCGTTTTCATAATTGTCCAGCCGCTGAAAAGCTGGTCCTAGGCCCATATACTGCCATGGTTTGCTCCCAAACAGCGACCTGCATGCCACTGTGCTGTTGAAGTCCTTCTGAAACGCGAGGGTAAGGGAGTGGACGAAATCGAGGGTGACTTCGATGCTGTGGAAGAGGCAAGGCCGCACCACGACATACGTCAATTGATCTACCTGCGACAGGGATGAAAGATATGGGGATTCTCCGAGGAATGAAGCAATCTCCCGAAGCTCAGGAATTTTCAGTGGGTGAGTCTCGTCTTTTCCTCTCATTTCCCCCCCATATCCGGTACGTCAAAGCTCGGGATTGCAAGGCCTGTGTTCACTCACGGTATCCAGAAATGTTCACATCACCTATCCGGGTAATGTATACCATTCTGACGGCACCATGAGAGTCTCTGGAGAACAGACTGCCGACCTTCTTGTGCGGTTTCTGCACGATCTGCTGAATATCCGAGGACTACAACTTCACTTCTATGCCCATAAAGTCATGTTGTTCTTTCTCCGCCATGCTTTCGAGACGCACACCTTCCCCACCATCACCGGCTTATCTGTCCCACACGAGCTTTCCCCGCTATTCTCGGCGTTTCCCTCCGTCACTTCGTTGACTTTTCCGATAATACACAGAGAGAGGTGCTTTGGTGGCCGCCCAGAGGCACTTCCCCCAGTTGGATACACTTGCCGGCCTTGCTTCGCATAAGGAACGCATTGCAGGCGAGTTCACCTTCGACATACACTGATTTTTCCCAATTCACTTTCTAAATCCATAGACGTGCTCAAAGGTTCCCGGAATTGCGACGACTTTGCTTCTCTTATCCGATCGAACTGGTTGGTAAATCGGCATCTCCGGCTTGCGCAGCCTTCCGTTTCTCATTGTATCCATCCAGCATGCCCTCCCTTTGTTACGGTCGTTCAAAAATCTTTCTGAGCTGTCTATTACGGATCAAGTCGACTGGCGTGACGCCCAAGGGCCGGAGCTACACTTAGCTGCGGAGAGCACGCTAAGAGGAGCCGAGAGTTGCAGTCGAAAGGTCCTCCGCATTTTTTAATTGTTTCATTCATGGTGGCTACAGCCCCGGGACAGAGGAAGAGAGAAACGTAGCACAGATGTCCACGGCTGACTGTTCACTGCAAGAGTGAGGTCCTCTAGATTGGGATTGCGCTTCAACGGCATCGTCGCGGCACTTACTGACTTGGAAAATCTCAGAGCTCCCCAGAGCATCAGCCATATGCTGCCGTCGGCTACAGTAAACCCAAGTTTTGCAAGTCTGGGTTTGAAGTGCGTGAGGACAAATGTCGCGTAGATTTCTCGACGAATAGAGCAGAGGTGAGCGAATTGATTGTTGAGGGACGTGTAGGAACATATGGAGCATGGTTGTACCAAAAACCAGAGCGAAGCAAAAGATGGGATGGCGCTAGAGAGATTTCCGCACTCCCCTGAAATCACGTCAATACCTCCAAACAATAAAGACGTGCAAACATGATCGGCCAATTGGAGAAGGGGCTTGGAACGAACGTACCCACAGCGGCACCGCTTTGCTTTAAAAGGAAATCCACATCAAATCCGCTCCCTGGAGCGGAGTTCAAAATGCTTGGCAAAATTGACCTGTTGAGGCGATAGCCAGCAAAATTCCAGTCAGAATGGGCACCTCAGATTGCTTTGTCAGGGGCTGGTCGGGTTTCATTCTTAAGCAAACAGGTGCAACCACACCCTTTGGGCCAACCTAGGCGGCAGCCTTTCTTGGGTTTTGAGGTGGGGACGGGCATTGCTGGAGATCGGGTTTCGTTCTTAAACAAACAGGTGCAACCATAGCAGCACAGCTTTGCTTTAAAAGGAAATTCACATCAAATCTGCTCCCTGGAGTGCAGTTGAAAACCCGTCGCAAAATTGACTCGCTGAGGCAATAGCCAGCAAAATTTCAGTCAGAATGGCCTCTTCAGTGGGGTTGGTCAGGTTTCATTCTTAGGCAAACCTGTGGCAAAATTGACTCACTGAGGCAATAGCCAGCAAAATTTCAGTCAGAATGGCCTCCTCAGATTCCTTTGTCACGGGCTGGTCGGGTTTCATTCTTAAGCAAACAGGTGCAAGCACAGCAGCACTGCTTTGCTTTAAAAGGAAAATCACATCAAATCTGCTCCCTGGAGCCGAGTTCAAAACACTTGTGGCAAAATTGAATTGCCGAGGTGACAGCCAGCAAAATTCCGGTTAGAATGGCTGCCCAGATTGCTTTGTCAGGGGCTGGTCGGGTTTCATTCTTAAGCAAACAGGCGCAAGCACAGCAGCACTGCTTTGCTTTAAATGGAAATTCACATCAAATCCACTCCCTGGCGGAGTTCAAAACACTCGGCAAAATTGACTCACTGAGATGATAGCCAGCAAAATTCCGATGTTCAAAACGCTTGGCAAAATTGACTTGCCGAGGTGATAGCCAGCAAAATTCCAGTCAGAATGGCTGCCTCAGGCTGTCTTTTTGTTCGCACTTGCCATATACTCCCCTCCCGAGTCCACAACACATTCATTCCGAGTTTTTCGCCTAGTTTCGGATGCAGCGAGCATGGAAGCGAGCGGGGCCCACGACTGGAGCAGAAAGCCGCTTGGCACAGCAAATTTTCTTTGCTGGTGCGCCAGTCATAATCGCCACCTATTTTTCATATTTTTTCTAACTGCATCCAGGTGAGCCGGGTGACATTCCACTTTCTGGCAGTGTCTGTCCGACAACCGATGGCTTTTCCCATGTCGCAACCTCTGGCCTGCAGTCGCCTGAGGTCCCTTTCCATTTCCTCTTGGGAGAATGCTATAGAAAATCCCTCTTGGGAGAATGTAGTTACAGTTGAAACAAGCATTTCTGCAAGAGGGTTAAGAAATCCGTTTTTTTTGGTAGAGATCAATTTCTACAAAAGTAGTGGTGACTATGGTGAAGTGAGTGGCACCATAAGCATCCCGGTCATGTGAGTATCATATAACACCTCTAACGCCTGTCTGTCTCATATACTCCCCCTCGCCCACCGTTCTCTACCTTCCTTTTCCCGCCATGACCCAGTGGTCGATTCTCCCTGAGCACTTGCCTCTTTCGAGCCGCCAAATCTCATTGCTGCCCAGATGACTCCGGTGACAAATCAGGCTACTCTGGACTCCGTCTGCGCCGTAGTTGGGGAATGATAATGCATAAGGTCCGTGGACCTCTTGACCTTATGCATTATGAGGTTTATGCAGCACGAGTTTTTGTCACAGGGCGTGACATAGTGTGAATACCACGAAAAATTGATATTCGGCTGTTGTTAAAGCTCGTTTAATCTATTGGCTTCATCCCCCATGCCTCTGCAAGTGTGAGCTGTTTGGAGTTCAGAAGCTCGTCCCGTTGAACATGAGCACGAAATTGCCGAAGTTCTTTTGCAAGAACCATGCCCATGTCGGGGTGGTCATCCTTGTAGGCAAAGACGTCGCGGTTCAGCCAATCAAAATTTGTAAGATTTTTCCGTTTGCCGTCATCTGCCGGCTTGGCTGAGGTTTTGGGGACGTCCTTCGAAGGCTTTGAAGGCCACCTCGTTTGTCCGGCTTCGAAGGAGCTGGTCTGACCTTGCGAGTCTTCTTCCCCATCGCTGGAGAGAAATTTTGATGTTTGGATGAGTTTGACTACATGTTTGATTGCTAATATCATGTTGATGCACAAGCCATGACCGTGTTTCGGAGTCAATAATTGAAAACCAATGTTAATGCGAGTTTTTTGAGGACTAAGACTCAAATTCTGCTGAAATATTTCAGTCTCATAATGCATAAACCTATCCCAAACCTTATGCATTATGCATTATGCGTTTTTTGCATAAACTCCCGCCTACCGACTCGGTGGACAGGCAAAACCTATGCACTATGAGAATTATGCATAACGACCTTATGCATTATGAGCCCCGCGACTGTAGGGTCGAAAAGTTTTTTTCGACCCCATGTTGACCAGTGGGTTGATAGTATTGTAATCCTTGAGACCTTCGTCTGCTGTTTTGTGGACGAACCGAACTCAAAATTGAACACCCCTAGTATTGACCTCATTTCAAATTCTGAGTCCATCACATTTTTAGGAGTCTGTCGAGGCATCTTGAACCAGTAACAAATACATCCATACCTTCTACCCTCAGAATTAGATCAGAGCGTGTTATTTCGATGTGTTTGTCCGCAATGAGTGCGTCCCCTTGTCAGGTGACTGCACGCGACCAACAAAACTAGACTCGGGACCAGCATCTCCGCCTTGTCACCCTTTTGTGCGAAAATAACCTTCATCGACCTTCATTCTCCCATTTGACGGATTTGAGGACTTCCCCTGGCAGGATAACGTTATCGGGTATGTACGACACGATAACCCAATATTCCACTCACGACTCTGTCGGAAAAATCAAAAGCACATAACAAGGGCTGACCTGGGCATATCAGGTCCGGTCAGACCATCAGGTCGCCCGGAGGCCTATAATGTACAGAAATATGGTCATAAGTACTGATCAGCCTGACACTCACTTTGTTGAACGGTGAGATTCACGGTATAATGTGAGGTCTGGGAGAAAAGCCAAACAACGTCAAACAGTGAGAGGGAGAAAGCCAAATAAATGCAAACATTGACTGTCCTCCATGACTTTTTTTAGAACTCGAGGTAGCCCGCTTCGCGGCAAGCCCACTATCTCTCTCTCGGCCAGCCAGCAAACTAATTACAGCTCTTTGCGGAACTTAGGGCGCGGATCAATTTTTTTCAAAAAATGATGATTTCAGCATAACACTCATAACTCCCTCAAATCTTGGTCTTTTCTCTTAATTCCAACACCATTGTACTTGTATGGGATGCCTGCACCTGCATACACCCGTGGATATAGGATGGTTATATAATATGTACCAAATATGGTAAGTCACCAATTTGCACGTATATCACCTCCCGTACAAACACAAACAGTCTAGGCAGCATGATGTCCTCGCATATGTCTAACAATATATATATCCAGCTGCAGGCATGTTTTGACTTTCAATATCAGAGCCCCATATGGTCCTGGATATGGCCCAGTATATGTAGGCCAATGGTATGGCATAATTACAGCACATGGACGCAAAACGGGGATCCCTGCGCCTATATATCATACATAATATGGTTATTGCGAGATATCCAGTCCTATAGTTACCTAGGGCATGTACAGGAGGTGATATACACAAAATAATCCTAATTTCCGTATTTGGTGCAGATTATATAATCATCGTATATCCACGGGTGCATGCAGGTGCGGGCATCCCATACAAGTACAATGGTGTTGGAATTAGGAGAAAAGACCAAGATTTGAGGGAGTTATGAGTGTTATGCTGAAATCATCATTTTTTTGAAAAAAATTGATCCGCGCCCTAAGTTCCGCAAAGAGCTGTAATTAATTGTTCCGGGCCCTTTCCCGGCGCTGCTCAATCTTTTATGCAGTTTCTGAGAAAAGTAAAACAGCGTTCGACTGACTTCATTTCCATTTTCAATGCAGTTCGGAGATGCTCAAGTGGAAGCTGCCACCAGTTAAAAAAAATGTGAACTACATTGTGATGGCACAGCCGAATCCGAGATTGAAATCTGTTAATATTATTATTGTCTCTCAAGTCCGTCAGGTAGATACACCTTCCGCGATGTCTGCCATGTGGCCTTCAATTAAGTATTGTAAACCCTCGCTTATTCAGCTCCACTCATGTGCTGCTTTTTAACATTTATTTCCCTCCTACACTGCACGGCAAGCCTTCATTTCAATTATAAAGTTTGACACGGTTCAGGCATCTTTGGCGAGTCTTATTTTAGCTGTAAGTTGTCTTCTTCTATCACCTTTACTGACATACAATCCGGTTCGGGCATCTCGGGCGAGTCCTTCCCACTTCCTGTCAGCACTGAGCAAGTCTTTTGTCCCTCCTATTAATACTCTTCTAACCTTTGCATATATGGGTATTTTCCTTTCAAACTTTCACTGGTAAGTCTTGTTGTATCATTCCTTTCTTTCTGGCTTTAGGCGTTCCTTGTAGCACCCTAGTACATATAGTTCCACTGACCAATGTGCCATCCTGGTCGTGCATGCAATCGGTAATACGCTGGAAACAGCACCGACATTATTCGGTCCCGTGGGGACCCGTCCTGGGACAACCACTGCAATACAACACATTCATTGGCTGAATTCTGACGGACATACTGCATCAATACATATTTCCAGCTGAAATCGGCAATGCAGGTAAGAATATGTGCCATACATTCGCCCAGGTTGCCCGATATTTTTGACATTTACTGGTGGATCGGAGAATTATAAACAGCCACTTTGAAGGTATCGCAGGGAAACAAAAAAGTGTTTTGAGTTCTCGTACTGTGGTAAGTCACTGGTGTCGGGGTTCTATTGTTGAAAAATTCGAAATTTCCATTCCTGGCCAAAAATAACTCGATCCGCATACTCATAACGGGGTAAGGTGAGAGGGAGAACAGGATATACAAGGTGATTGGGAAAGATGTGCCAGATATAGGTGTTGGCCACTGTCCTAGGCAAGGTGGGGCAGAATTGATAATAAGCGTGGCAGGGCAGATACCACATATACCATAGAACAGCTATGATCATTGATCATGGGCTGGAGAATTCCATGCAGTAGAAAGTAAAAGTGCTTTCAAAGTGAGTAATGATACAGGGCCAGGGCTTTGATGGAGATAAACTTAAAATACTTGCGCAGCGGGCTTTAGTTGGGGTCGAGGTACCTACTAATACCCAATCGCGAGATTAGTAAAAATTAAAGCAGGTTGAGAAAGGGATTCGATCGGAGATGGTCCAACCATAAAAATATTGTCCCCAGTAAAATTCAAAATTCGCACATGGACGCGTGACAATGCATTGGGAGAAAAGAAAAAGAAAAAGAAAAGTGCATATTGCCGGGTTCGAACTGCGAACCTCATTATTCAAAGTATGGTCCTGTTGGAAAGCGAAAATTCAAAATTTAAGAATCGGTTCGGAATACCACCCATTACCCCGATTCCTGGGCCGCATGGCCAAAATTCCGGTGACTTTACGGCATAGCGAGTATCTGGAATAGTGTCTCTTTACAGCACATCAACTGGCCCACCGGGGCTCGAGTCGCGCTGGGAAAAATTTTGCAGGGATCGGCAGCACTGCGTGTGGAGTCGTACGCTGAACGAAAAGCTCGGTCATTGAGGTGAAAAGGTATGTGGGGGGGAGAAAAATAGGTCGATACTCGATATGCGCTCGATGGTTCAAGCTAAAACTTGCCGCAAGTGATTGCCTGGATGCGTTGCAAGTGTGCCACAAGACCCAGAGCTCTGCATGTGGCGTGAGCGGAAATATATGGGGCGCAGAACATTGAATCAGTCTCGAAGTTGTCTCTTAAGTAATGCTTCTTGCTTGAGACCAGTGCAGATTTCAAACGAATGTCTATTCAGTCTGCACGCGGTCGTTTGGGCTCATTTCTGGGCCGAATCTCTTCAAATAAAATGTCAGTATGAACCTTGAGCGAATTCGTGAATTTCCGAACAATTTCAACATTGCGATGCCTGACTCAACATTGGGATTGCATTATACAGTCAGCAATTTATTGATCTGAGAGTCATGCGCAGGCGGAAATCAACCCGCGAATTGATCTGAGCTTCCTCATTTTATTGATCTGAGAGAAAGTCATAGGAGTGTCATACTCGAGTAGGGCAAGACCTTATGAGCCCCAAAATTAACCCAGACGCCTCGAAGACTGGTCCGAGCAGCTAACTAGGAGGCAGTAGTGTGGAGCATAATATTAAGCTTATGGGCTAGGAGAAGTCTTGCTTGAGCCCTTGGCAGAATAATATTATACTCTAAACTTGATCTTCTTACCGACAAACACTGTCTGGGAAGACAAGGCACTCTCTCTGATCAAGGACATGAATTATATTATCCATCTAGACGAAGGGCGACCCGAAACAATGCTGGTAGCAAGTTGAATCAGGTCGGGAGGACCTCTATGTAGGGCTATGTGGAGCTATACGGCGACTTTATGTTTTCCTGATGTGCCCGGAACAGAATTCTGAAGAGACAGAAAGTCTTAGAATTGCGCTGGTTGCAATGTGGGATGGCACGACTCAATGCATTGTGTAGGGTTTTCCAGTCGGGTTAGGGTCTTACACATCTTCCCCAAGGTTGCGAGCCTTGATCTTGGCTCCCGAGGTCACGTGCCGGTGTCCCTGCTTTCCCCAGTATCCGCACCCTTCAGGCTTCAGGCGAACAGAACGAGCGCGCAACCAAAGGAAACGGCCTCGAATTGAGCGCAGGGCAGTCATCCTGCTGAAAAATGCTCAAAAATCACGAGATAAACCACTTTTCGTCGCTCAGACAGCGGCTTTTGGGGTCAGGTAAAAGATCCTAGGAGGCCATCCCTGGACATTTGGAATGCGAATCGATCTGTCCGACTCCCAAGGAAAATTGACAAGAATTGAAGGCAGGGTGAGTGACTGAGAAAGTTATGTTATGTTTGCTTTGGACGAGCACGGATGTGTGTTCATTTTATTCAACCGCAGCCGTTCCGTATTACTGCAATTACCATCAATTCCATGTGCGTCAGCGACAGCCATTCAGGCAACGGCGGCCAATGGCTGTTCCTTCTGAATTGCGTTCAAACCAGCAAACAACGGTGAATTTTGTGTTCCACTTCCTTCAACAGCAGTAAAATTTCGTGTTCCCACAACTGCAGTGAATTTCATGTTCTCTCAACTGCAGTGATCTTGTGTTGCTTCAACGGCAGTGAATTTCCGTGTTCCTTCAACGGCAGTGAATTTCTTGTTCCTTCAACGGCAGTGAATTTTGTGTTCCTTCATATTTGTTGCAACTGGGTAAATCACAGGAAAATAACGACTCGCGAGCCATGCGCCCGTTAAAATATTCATGTTCTTGAAGAATATTGCTCAATTCACATCCCTGGGACAGGATTTGGACGCCAAAAAGTCTGACATACCTTGCGCGATTCACACTGAATATATTTGGTGCGACTGGGTAAATCACGGGAAAATAACAGCGCGCGAGCCATGCGCCCATTGAAATATTCATGTTCTTGAACAAGATTGCTCAATTCACATCCCTGGGACAGGATTTGGACGCCAAAAAGTCTGACATACCTTGCGCAATTCACACTGAATATATTTGGTGCGACTGGGTAAATCACGGGAAAATAACGACTCGCGAGCCATGCGCCCGTTGAAATATTCATGTTCTTGAAGAAGATTGCTCAATTTACATCCCTGGGACAGGATTTGGATGCCAAAAAGTCTGACATACCTTGCGCGATTCACACTGAATATATTTGGTGCGACTGGGTAAATCCCGGGAAAATAACGACTCGCGAGCCATGCGCCCGTTAAAATATTCATGTTCTTGAACAAGATTGCTCAATTCACATCCCTGGGACAGGATTTGGATGCCAAAAAGTCTGACATACCTTGCGCAATTCACACTGAATATATTTGGTGCGACTGGGTAAATCACGGGAAAATAACGACTCGCGAGCCATGCAGTGAATTTTGTGTTCCTTCATATTTGTTGCAACTGGGTAAATCACGGGAAAATAACGACTCGTGAGCCATGCGCCTGTTAAAATATTCATGTTCTTGAAGAAAATTGCTCAATTCACATCCCCGGGACAGGATTTGGACGCCAAAAAGTCTGACATACCTTGCGCGATTCACACTGAATATATTTGGTACGACTGGGTAAATCACGGGAAAATAACGACTTGCGAGCTATGCGCCCGTTCAAATATTCATGTTCTTGAACAAGATTGCTCAATTTACATCCCTGGGACAGGATTTGGAGGCCAAAAAGTCTGACATACCTTGCGCGGGTCACACTGAATATATTTGGTGCGACTAGGTAAATCACGGGAAAATAACCACTCGCGAGCCATGCGCCCGTTAAAATATTCATGTTCTTGAAGAAGATTGCTCAATTCACATCCCTACGACAGGATTTGGACGTCAAAATGTCTGACATACATTGTACGGGTCACACAGAATATATTTGTTGCGACTGGGTAAAACCTGGGAAAATAACAGTGCGCGAGCCATGCGCCCGTTAAAATATTCATGTTCTCTAACCCTGCTATGGGATCTATGGGCAGTTACATAGATCCACATAGACACTCATAGACGCCATAGCAACGTTGCTATGGCCTCTATGGTGTCTATGGGTGTCTATGTGGCAGCCCATAGTTTGGTTTTTTCCTGATGTAGCTGCGCGACAGCTACATAAGATGTAGGGTAAGTTTTCACTTTTTAACCCCCCAAAAAATGACCGATTGCACAGCCACCGGCTAATAACCGCTCGCTAGAGGCTCGGGCCGGCCCAAAATAAAGGCATTTTACAGCGCAGCGCGTATTTGACCAGCGTCCGAGCCACAGAGTGTCGAGAAAAGGTCGAGAAAAAGTGAGCTGAAGGCTGAAAAAATGACCGATTATGTAAGAAAATCCGTTCTTGGTGCCATTCACATCCTTTCATCGGTTTTTGGTTTCAAGCGCTAATTCTTACTCAATAAGTCTCGGCATGGGTCACAAGGAAGTGGTGAGGTGGACTTAAGATACTGCATAATTTCGTTCAAATCGACAGTCACGCGTCACAGGGGTGCCTTTTGAGGACCCCTGATAATAGATGAGCATCGCAACGTCTAACCTTCTTTTTTGAAAGTGATTCTTACACCTAACTAGCGAACAAGATCCCCGAAGTCTTTTCTTTCATCCCCAACCCCTTAGGAATTGCTGTACCTCTCAATCCGTCTGGCGTCTCGAGCAGGTCAGGTTTTCACCAGAAAGCAAAATTAAATCGAAACTCAAGAAGACCCGCGGCGTATGATCAGTTCTTTGCTAAGCTTTGAAAGATCGCGGAACTCATTGGGAAGCAGTTTCCCCAAAGCCAATAGGTTCCGCATCAGTGTTGTTAACCTAAAAAGGCAGGAGGAGGACAGAGGTACTTAAGAGTTACCTAAGCTTCATCGAAATGAGAACACAGAATTAAATCCGCAGCAGTACGGAGCGACTACAGACCCTCGAGTTCTGATTCGCCCAGAGATGCGCAGTCTAACACAATCAGAACGGACGGATCTGAATTGCATTCCCTCCTACCTATTAGGATTGAATCAACTCTTCATCAAGAATGCGGTAAAGAGCAAGGACGCAGAGAAAGTCCGAAGGAACGAAACCGTTGACCAGATAATCAGCACAACTCGCCAAAGCCAAATAGTTAAATCCTGATGACCGTGGCACCAAAATGACGAAGGCCTGAAAGAACGAAATCAACGAAAGATGTGGGTGATTGTGAGGGCCGAGACGGGGAGTTCGAGGATGTGCTTGGAGGGTGTGTGTTAGGGCCTGTTGGGGCACAACGAATTCCACAAGATGTTTATCCAGTGGGATGCGCCGCATGAAGGCGAAGAATAATTGAGGCCAGGTTGTGCGAAACCTCGGAAAACATAAATGAATAAACACGAAATGAGATACGGTGGAAGATGAGCTCGGCCCGCTTCCGCCGACTGTCGAGGACCGAACAAATGGTGACAAGCAGATTAAGTTCCTGAAAATATGTGTGACCATGAGACGAGAAGGAGAGAAAAGGTTCGAGAGGAAAGGCGAAGGGATGCACCCTATACTCTAAAATGAAGGCTCGAAAAGGTATACTGGTCAAACACTTCGAAAACACGATTAAGCGGGTTTTTTATCAACAACAAAGTAATTAATTGAGAGTAATAAATCTTCTAGCTCACGGCAGCCACCGTCACGAAGTGGGGTCCGGGAACTGGCTATCCGATGCCGGGAACGACCTACGCTACCGTCACGATACATCAATCTTGATCCTCGTCTCTGTCTTAACCCATGACCCCTTGTCACGCATGAAAGTATGGGTTAGTGCAGAGTATGGGTTCTCGTAGAGCGCGGGAAAGTCCTCGGTAAAAGCCGGTCACTGCCGAGCATGTTCCAAGCCACAAACCCGCAGTAAGATGGGATATACTGTTTGATAAAACGATATTTGCACAGATTGAGCTCTGTCTGCTGCATTTTATGTTTATTGTGTTCGTTCTCAGGTGAACATTGAGATGTCCCCTTTTGGAAGGTTGCTTGATGGGTTCAATTTGGTTATCATTGGGGCGTGAGACTGTTTGCTACGGGGTTTTGGTACAATTCATACACAATCCACCACCAAACAGTGAAGAATCAATCATAAAATGTGCCAAAAATAGGTGAAAAGTATGGGTTTTTTGCTCCCAAAACAATATGGGTTATGGAGTAAGGGAGAGATATGGGTTTTTGAGTGGTGACCACCCCGGTTTCAACGAAAATCTATGGGTTAGAGCAGAGTATGGTTATCACAGGTATGGGTTAAGACAGAGGTGACTGTATCATCAAAGTTTCTACATATCTTAGTAACCTTTTGGAGCTATAATAAGCATCCTTTGGGCCCGTCAACAATTTTCTTGCAAGAAGTTTGGTCACGGTTAGTCACGTTTGGATCATGTTCTGCCAGGTCCGGGTTCGAACCCGGAACTTAGCACAGCCTAAATGTTCACATCCCGACCTCTGCCTGCACCGTAAAAACATATGAGCCTGAGAGCATAAAATTTCACTCGACTGACGGTTCTCAGGTCTAAGGGAAAGTCCAGTGGAAGTCCCGGGCGTAATGGCATAATCAGTAATTAATAAAATGTTGACTAAATGGATTATGCGCGGCGAAGAATAAGAAGGAACGGCCCACCGCCGCCTTCCTGATGCCGCACAGCTTCGGAACGTGTAATTCCTCGGAGCTGGACAGAGAGTTTACGGCGCATCGAAGTTGGGATGGCGCGCGGGGTGACCCCGAGAAAAGAAAAAAAAATCGACGCGACGCCGTCCGCGGTGCGATGTTCAAAGGCTGCACAGCTGCGGAGATTAATGAGCTGGTTGACAAGTTGCCGTTTCTCTAGACAATGTTGACGAGCAGTGCGAAAATAATAATAATCCTGTGTCTCACAATGGCATTTTGAACCCCGTGCCCCACAATGGCATGTTGAACCCCGTGTTACGAAGGCACAGGTCGAATAAACTTGTCCTATACATGAAAAGACAATGACACAGGGGTGGCCAATTTTTTTGGGCCATCTGATCGAAATTGTGTGTACCTCTTTTGGCTTTCCGGACCTCGCTATCTTACCATAAGTCATCCTAGCCTGATTTCTGTGGTAGGATAATTGCCACTATTACATTTCACAGCCCAATTTAGCTTTTTCACAAGTTTAAGGTCCTTTGGCCTGCGTCTGTTACAGCGTGTTCTATGCAACTATTTGGCGGGCCTGTTTCCGCATATTTTGAGCTTTTCTCGAGAACCGTTGCATATTTCGTGGAGTTCAAACGAGAATAAATGTTCGTATGATACAGTCGGATTGCTCATACACCGACTCGTAAAAAGTATTGGATCAGCTGGTTTCAAATCTTTGTACTACGGGAGTTGCCGCACCGTTCAGTCAATGCGGAACCTTGCGCACATTAATTAGCATTCTGGGTGTCAGCTGTATTTAAGCCCTTGCTCACGGGGAGCACACAGCAATAATTGGCATTCTGGGCGTCAAAAAAGCTTAAATGTGCTAAGGGTTGACGCCGGCGCCGCAAAACCGAAACTTTATTATTTCAAGTAGGGACGACACGAATGCTCTATCCTAAATGAAGCCCGGGCTTCCGGTGCTCGGAATACAGATGATTGGCCGTCCTAAATGAGCCCGAATTGAATGAAATAGTACAGTATGGAGACCTGATTTTTCGCGGTCGACTCCGAGGTGATAGCCAGCGCGATGCTGAGCAAAACTGTGTCTCAGATTTCTTGTAGCTTCTCTGGTTCTCAGCCTCGAGCGCTGAAAACTCTCCATACTCGAGGAGGCGGTGCTGTCGCAAGCAGCCAACGGAGATTCCAGGCTGAATCAATAGCCAGACGCGTTGTTCCAGTACTAGTACTGATGCCATTACATATTGGATGGGAATGGAGGCTGCTGGTAATATAATCCGATGGCCTTGAATTTCCTTTCAATCCCGGGTGTGTGTTCCCTATATTTGTGCTATTTCCCTCCCATTTATACTTCTCTCAGCTACCAATGTTGAGCGTGCATTTTCCCGTGGGCGATTGCCTGTGTCGAAGATGCGTCATTCCCTTTCCGATGAGTTTACTCGTCCTTACACTACCAGAACCCACCCTCACAGGGCGCCTATATCCATACCTTACAGTATGGAATAGGTCCATTAGTGCACGGGCCCCTTGCAAGGAGAGCAACAGAGTTGCGTCTAGACGCCTGAAATGGAACCCTCCAGGTCCTTCGCCGCGGTTTCTCCTTGAATTTTCAACACCGCCAGGGTCTTTTCCAGGCCCCCGATATTCTCCGGGACGGGGCGGAACTTTTGAATCTAGTTGAATGAGCGGGAATAGCATCTACAGACCGCCAACGAATTCCGGGCCCGCTCCCTGAGCGACAACGTTCCTTGATTCCCTGATGTAGGGTCAGAATGAAGTGGGATGCCTGGGAATGGCGTCAAAAATAATCTTTATAATATAATATAATGGTGTACATATCGAACTTTCTACGACCTTCCATTTCCACACGCTCACGGTCATGTTCTTCCCGGCGCTAAACATGGAACATCCGGCGCGAAATGCGACATTACTGCGGGCAAGAGTTGCGGGGATCGGACGGGATTCCCGTCCGATCCCCGCATAATGTTCGGAACTCTCCGTTCCCGTGATGCCGAACATTACTACGGCCAACATGGCAGAAAGCAGGCCGCTACGTGGCATTCGGAATATCCACCGGCTTCTCATCGGCCAGCACGGCATACGGCAAGTGGCATCAAGAATCCGTCGGAGAAGCGCGCGGCAGTTGAGAAAGACGGGCAACGTCAAACGGAAATCTGACAGGTAGTACCGCCACAGGCAGCAACCAACGGGCCAAGGAAAACAACCATTCGAAAACGGGGAACAACCAACAAGAAACTCCAACTGTCTAGGAACCACTAACAAGGAAGAGAGAATTGGGGGAAAAGTTGTCCCGTGAATTTATTCACGGGTAGCGACTAGTAATTACATAACGAAAAAGTGCGCAAGATATCTACACAGCGCCTGAATACACTCTCCGAACGGCGCCGCGGCCCTTAAAGATAGCACTGGCCAAATACGAATACGATACGGAAAATTCCGTATCATATTCATATCCATATCGTATTCACCTTGGGGGGCCATATCGTATTCTTAGTGTATCATATTCATATTCAAGCAGGTGAATATGAATATATTTTGAATATATTTATATATATTCTACTTGGCGTGAATCTTGATGAAATCCATGTAGTTTACCCCCTCACCGAGTCCCGACTTCAACCATTCCTTAGTGACAATATCCACAGACGCCGCCTCCGCAGTCATGGATGACCGATCATCAGATAGAGTCTTCTTCACACTCGAAAAGAGACGTTCGACGGAAATGCTCACGCCAGAAATAGCGAGGATATCCCGCGCGACCCGTGCCAAATATTTCAAAGTGCCTGAATTTTCTTTGTTGTATTCAATAGTGTGTTCGGAGCAGCATAGAAGAAACTCGCCTTCCACCATGCGAGGGGATCATCAAAGTCTGGTGCGACTGGGGAAATGTTGCCGAAATACAGCTCAACTTCGTCCCTACCATCACCAGTAGCTGTGGCCGTCGAAGTAGGGACGGTATGCAGAGCCATGGCCATCGCAAACACCGTCGTCGTCGAGGTACTTTGAATAGAGCCAGCCGCGGGCGCGGTAGGAGATGTGCGCTGATCTGCCTGGGCATATTTCTTGACCATGTTGAGAAGCAGTTTGCGGGCACGGATGGCGATACTCGGGTCCCACTGCCTTCCCTGGAAGAAAGCAAGGCGCACAGCAGGATGCAAGATTGAATATGAGGTTAGAATATGTATGTGTTCAGGTGGACTGAAAGTCGTACCGGCTCCGAGAAGAACATAATCCCCGTACAATGCCTTGGAAATATACTTAGTGGCCATTTCGGCGCCAGCGCGTAGGGCTGCGCTCAAGTTGGGCTCCTCCTCGTTGAACGTAGTGGCTAGGTTTGTAAGAGTTACCTCCATCAGTTTGTACAGCAAAACTTTTGATATCGTCGGGACCGTCTTCTTGGAGAATTCAAGCGTAACAAGCTTAAGGACCTAATTGATAGTGAGCAGGTAGTGTAAAAAAAATGAGTATTAATACCTCGAGGGCCCTGACGAGTTTGTCAATGAACTCCCAATCTCCTGACGACATCTCCCATTTTTTCTTACGTGCCTGCGCCACCTTCTTCGCCTTCTCGGTGAGGCCGTTTGGCAGCTCACTCACAAATGCGTCGAAGGCCTGTTACTGTCAGAGTCAAATGATCAGAGTAAGAGCAACACATACCGGTTGCAGCAATTGTGCGCGCTCGAGCTCCGCAAGCGTGGTGTTCCAGCGAACCTTCATGCTTCGAATGAACACAAGGTGGCGATGTTTCTTATCAACCTTGCGACGAATGATTCGGCGGGCCTTTTTCCGGCGGACTTCGGAGCGTAGAATGTGAACGGCGACATGAATCTGTGAAGAGTCGTGATCCCATCGACAAACACGGCATGGATTAAATACCTTGTCAACTGGAGTGAAGACCTTCAAAACCTTTGATGCTTTCTTGTTCTTCCCTCCCTTCGTCGCTTTCGGCACAGTTGGAGTCTCATCCTCCCAGTCATCGTCATCCTCGTCCCCGGCCTCATCGGACTCGGAATCCGAGCTGTCCTCGCTCGTACTCCCGACTTCCTCTACATCAGAGTCCACTTCCGAATCCTCACTCACGTCCTTGCGCGTCTTGATCTCCCTGGCCATCAACTCCATCTCGCGAACCACGACAGGGTCCGCCTCATGATGGGGAGATAATCGATGGGAATTATATCGGAGGTCGGTAAGAGGGTAAACACGAATATCGTCCAGGCGTCGGCCTAGGTTATGTAAACAGCAAGCTGGTGTATTGAAGGCTGGCCCACCAGAAAGGCTAGTACTGGTTTGTGTTGAAATAAGCTCAAGACATCTGACTTGTGACCTTGTACAAGGCCGAACAAGGCCGAACAAGGCCGTAAAAGGCCGCAAGCTCGCAAAGTGACAAACCTATGTCCAAAACTCGACAAGCTCATTTTTTAATAAATTTTTTTTTTTTTCAAATATTGATCTGGGCTAACTGTACAGTTTCATCAGGGTATTTTTTCGACTTTTTGACTTTTTGACCTTGTGAGCTTGTGAGAAGCCGACAAGGCCAAACAAGCCGCAAGCAAAATGTCAAAAGTCTGATGGAGAAGCTGCAAGATGATTAATTGGTAAGTAATGAGTAGGCTCTCAGTCAGCAAGACCAGGAGAGAATATGCTAACCTTCTGCCCGAGTACTCTTAGTAAGTACTGCAGCTTCATATTCCAACAATAAATATCTCAGATAGAGGGAGAATGAAGCCGAACCAAGGTCAGAAGGAGGATTCGGAGCAACGGGCTAATTCTGAAGCCTTTACTAATAATTAACTAGTTTATAATAAAGTCTCCTCCCCGACTCTGTCCAAATTTTACCGCCGAGACTTTGCTTAACATGGAAAGGGTGCTCAATTGATAAGCGGCGCCGGGGGAGCCATATAGAATAATTCTAATACATTTTACTTTTGCACATCTTTCACAAATATCAAATACTGATTCAGTATTTTACCGGTTGCTATGTAGGGCTGTCGACTCTACGGCACGGGGGCTGATGCGCGCCTCCTTAGCACCTGTGTCATGAAAATCCGCCTTCCGGGTGCCCGACGGGGCCTCGCGGCAAGCCTGATGCCAGGCATTTTAATATCAGGCCTGCTACTCCAAGTAACAGGTCATTTTAAATTTAAACACCCTTTCATGGGAGGCTTCGGCCATGATGAATATAAATACCCTTCCACGGGCGGCTTCGGCCACATTAAATATAAACCATGTTCAGGCCGCTCTGGCCATGTTACAGCAATTGGCAGTACCGAAGGCGCAAACGAGAAAATTGCCGTTTTGGGCATTGTCTGATTCTCGCGACCGATTCACCCATATCTCGATGAGTTTTGCACGGATGCAGACGAAACATAGCTAGATAATTCAGGCTAATTCGTGCGTCATTAGTGATAGAAACAGAACTGCGAAAAACCATATATTTGGGCCATCTGACAGAGCTGGCCCAGTCTAAGTTCAATACATTCTACTGGCTTCAGATCTTTCACAAACAGGCTGATCTTTGGGGAGGGGAGACGTACATAATTTACGAGGAATGGCATATAGTCAAATTTTTTGAAAACTGAAGGAGTTATGATGATTTCAACCTTTCTGACTGAAGAATTACCCCCGCTGAACTAGTACCTGCCCGGTGAGGAAATATGTAATTTAGGCTCTATGACATTCCCTGGAAACCATGTAGGTCTCCCCTCCCTCAAAATCAGCCTGTTTGTGCAAGATCTGAAGCCAGTAGAATGTGTTGAACTCAGACTGGGCCAGTTCTGTCAAATGGGTCAAAAATATAGTTTTTCGCAGTTCTTTTTCTATCACTAATTGCGCACGAATTAGCCTGAATTATCTAGCTATGTTTCATGTGCATCCGTACAAAATTCATCGAGATATGGGTGAATCGGTCGCGAGAATCAGAAAATGCCCAAAACGGCAATTTTCTCGTTTGCGCCTTCGGTACTGCCAATTGCTGTAAAGACAAATACCTACTGGGCGGCTGCTTCAGCCATAAGAAAGTTAAACAACCATTGGGCGGCTCATTCAGGGCCATCTGTAAAATTACATCGAACTCAGTAATGGGTAATCTTATGCTCAAACTCACTTGGATTTCAACACAACTTACAGCAATTGGCAGTACCGAAGGCGCGAATCAGAAAATTGCCGTTTTGGGCATTTTCTGATTCCTGCGACCGATTTGCCCATATCTCTATGAGTTCTGCACGGATTGAGATGAGACATCTAGATAATTCGGGGTAATTCGTGCGCAATTAGTGATAGAAAAAAGTTGCGAAACTATTTTATCGTCGGTGAGATGGGTCTAGGGGTGATTTTGGGGGTCAATTCAGTCTACTGGCATCCAGGCATATTCAAATGACCTAGGTTTTTGTGAGGGAAGACTTTTATGCACTCTAAAAGTTGTCATAAAGTCAGATTTGCTGAGAGTTCAAAGATGGATTCAAATACCACAATATTTCCTTACTATAGTGTATTTGCCATTGTCCCGATGTCATTACGAGCACGATAAACTAAGATATTGAAGATTCTGACTCTATGACAACTTTCAGAGTGCATAAAATTCTTATATGGTGCTGGGGCCGACTGGGTCCACCGCAGCCTTCTTAAATGGATCGACTTACCATTCTGTGTTCAAAATTCCGCGAGAGTCAAAGAGCAAAAATCATGATGACATTGAAGGTATTCGGAACGAAGAGTCTGCCTTGGCGGCAGTGAATGAGCGTCTTCAAGGATTAGACTATATATTTCTGGATGAAATATCAATGGTATCATGTAATGATTTGCAATTGTTGGCTACTCAAGCTGCGAAGGCCAGGAACATCCACGATGATTCCTTTGGATCTTTGAGCATGGTAGTCGCCGGTTACTTTGCCCAGCTACCTCCGATGACAGGGCCTTCGTTGTACAGTGGTAAGGTCACCTTGCAAGTTTCAGACGCTATGGACCAGTGAAATCCTCTTGCAGTTTTAGGCCGAATCCTGTGGCACCAGTTGAACACGGTTGTTATGCTGCGGCAAAACATGAGACAGCAAAATCAATCCGAGGGCGAGGACAAACTGAGAACGGCATTAGAGAACATGCGGTATGGAGCCTGCACTGATGACGATGTTGAGTTCTTGGAGTCTCGCATTGCCGGATTTAGGCCTGAAAACCCAAAGTTGAACGAAAACGACATCAGGAATGTCTCAATAATCACCGCGAGAAACAGTCAGAAAGATGCCTTGAACCGCATGGGAGCTGAGAGATTTGCGAAGGACACGAACTAGACCTTGATAGACAGCGGTAATGCGCACAGTATGGGTACAGTCAAGGGAGGGTGCGATCTGGCTTGATGTCGGAGCGAGTAGAGCACCAACCGACCACGAAACGGACACGAAGGCCAGTATATAGGTACTTGAGTCACACCCATTACTTGAGCCAAATGGGACCGACGAATTGAACGAAAAAATACAGTACTTCACAAGTTTTCAATGTCGTGTCATCGCCACAGGATCCGTGCGTTTGTTTGGCAGGGCAATGTATCATGACGTGGAAGAGAGGTGTCTTGTGTCTGTCTATGATCAAGGTCTATCATACTCTATGGTTCGTCTGCAAGGAAGCAGTGCGTTGCCGGACGGAAAGGCGAGTTTGCTAGATCTTCCTCTCGACATTTTGCTCGAGGTACGTACTGTTTTTGGCTTGTCGAATTCTGGACTTGAACGATTCCCCAGATCCTCAAGGTCTCGCATCCTCTGGGCCTTTTGTACTTGTCTAGGACCAACAAAGCACTGCGAAAATTCATCCTCGATCGAAATAATGCCTCAATATGGCTCACGAAAATCATTTGAAACCTTTCACACGAAGACCAAAAAAATAGCTGATGTTGGGGGTGTAGGGGGGAGGGAATTGAACAAAAGTCGATAACTGATGGGTCAAGACCTGCCGCATCAATGCGCGTCAGCAGTTTTGTCCCTTTGGGCGCATTTCTTTCGCAATCTCCGGGTCGTCCGTCGGGCTTTCTTTCCGCTCTCGGAGTCGGTTTCTGTACGCTCTGAGTATGTATAAAACTGGATGAAAACAGACTTATCTGAGTTTACATAGATACACATGTCACCCAATAGGTTGCAACTTCTTCAGGCGCAGCAGGTATGCCACATTATTTTCTCAAAGGACCTCGGCGTACTCACCCGCATTTGTCCAGCAATGGAGGGAACATCGGTATCGAGCCCAAGAAGTTCATGCACTCGTCGCCCTGGAGAAATAGCAAACCATTCTCCACGAGCTTCATCAATTAACTCAGCAACTTAAAGACTTGCATCAGAAAATTGACTGTGTTCGGGAACAACACCGGGGTTATATGGAGAGTCGCCGGAGGTTCATGATTTCTATCATGAATAATGGCATTTCAAGCTGCTGTGTGCACTGTGAACCACCAGTCCGACAGGATGAGCCTCTGTCAGTCCGACATAATTAACTTCAGCCTGGGAGGAAGGGATCAGTCGTTTCCGCTGTCGTTTATCCGAAGCGAAAGGGCTGGTGCGACTACGAAGGAGGGGATTTAGCGTTGCATTCTTCTAGATGGGCTTCGACATGTCTCCGGCACCGATTCGTCGCATCTGGTAATGGTAATGGTCCACAAGCTGAACGACGAGCTTACGTAAAACAAAAAAAAAATGTAGTACTCTACTAGGCATCATGACTCCAAACAATGGATTGGGCATGTGCTCCAGATGTGAAGGGATGATATACACATGGCGAAAGTCTCCGACGGTGATCAACATACGTCCTCCCCAAATACGGTTTAAACCCGTGAGAGAGCGCATCAGGCGATCTGCGCAGTCAAATGCTTTGAAGTGAAGCCCGCCAATTTCGTCAATGACATGACATTCCGCAGCCAGAAGAAGTCTTGCGCGATCGCTTCTAGGTCCAACCGACGACTTGAGATGGGGATTATATTCGTCGACAGGTATGCCGTAGAGGTAGTGGGTTGTCTGGCCACCTGGATAGTTCTTGGCAGCAAACACACATAAGCCCAGTCTAGAAGATGACATAACCAAAAGATATGTAATTGTGGCTCGATGAGATCTGGTCACAATATTGCACCCAGGTTTGGCGAGGGAATAGGCTTCCATGAAGCTGGGTAATGCATGACATGTATGGCATCGATAATAATTAGTTTAAAGAAGTGAGGCTATGGCACATCTGTGGTTGAGAGGCCGACTTTAGCGCATCGACCAACCGAATCTTTGGGCCAGACATTATATTGTGCAGCCAATGTTGTTGCGCCTTATGTAGAAATATTTCCCGTACAATTGGCGTCGAGTCATACAGCGAGTCTTATGTTCAACAAAGGAATGGACGAGCTCACTCATTGTGATTATTCAATCCGCTATATAAGAATCTCTGAAGACACAAGTGTGCCTTTTGTGACCAGAAAATCATGCCCAAGCCGAAAATTTAAATGTAGACATAAAAGTATGCGCATAACAAACATAGACAATGGGCCCTGCCGTGACAGCGGACTACCGGATTATATAAAAGAATACGCACATTGGGGCCAGAATTGGAAAATCAAACAATATTGCACATCGGCAGTCGCCGATGGTTCAATTTCCTGTAGACATCCTGGAGGACTCATTCGCTCATGTGGAACATGATTCCAGCCTAAAATACATACTCATTACACTTCTACATGAGGAAAATAAAAAGACATGGAAGTCAGTCAGTCAATGTTTGCATTTATTTGGCTTTTCTCCCATTTCTCCCACCATGTTTGAATACCTGAAGGGCACCATCAGCGACTCGAAAACTGCCCATGAATCCATGCTTCAACAAAACGGGCTCGAGGTCTGTTGGTTACCGCGGGGATCATATACTCTCTGGGGCACCAAAAGGTCGAGATGGTTGGAAGTCATTTTTTTCTCAAAAATTGGGCGCGCAGAATGTCGTAGGAAGACTATGTCTGTTGCAAACCATTGTCGTACCAAGGCTGTCCTTTTTAGGTCAGCGGTGCGCCATCGGAAAGCCAGCTCAATTCCGACTATTGTACCACTCAAAAATGTTGAAATCCATTCGTTTTGAGTGTCCTGTGAGGCTTACTGTATTAATTGGTTCAAATCGACAGTCACGAGTCACCCACCCCCACGGGCCTCAAAATTGGTTGAAAATCACTCGGGTCATATGCTGAGCCTGCGTGGCGCCCGAATCGTAAATTTCGAGCTCGTATTCGGGTGCTGTGGCGACGGCGGCGGCGACCAAATTTTGTGATGTCTTCCCAATTGGTCGGCGGCCGCATATCCCCATATTTGTCGTCCGTGTCCCATTCCGGCACCCTGTACGATGCAAAATTAAGCCTTTGGAATGACCGATTCCCCCCCCACCCCCCCTCTCTGACCCTCCCTCCCACGTGAGGTCCAAATAAGGTAATTTATCACGTGTGATAGGCCGGAAGATGCCGCCGGGGTTGAAAAAATAAGCAAACACCTTGGAGTCGCCTCAGAACAACCTAATATCGCCCCCAATTGCTTCATAGTACCACCAAGATCGTCTACCAACTCAATTGTAATTTTCCTGTGACCTTGTTCAAGGACATCAGATACAATTCTCCAAGCCGGGAGTTTGAAGCCGAACTCGTTAGTTGGCAACTCAAAAAATGCTAGCCACCGGGATTCAACGAATTGAACGCGTTTGAAAGGCTTCCATAGTTGCGTAGAGACCTATGGTCTGACGGGTCCCAAGCGAAAGTGCTGCGAGGGAGGAAAATGGGGTGGCGATGTCGACGGGAAAGGAAATAGTACCATCACAGCGATGTTATTTCGGTGGCTATCACCCACCTAAGAGGGATGCAGTCACAATCGGCCTTGAAATGGCTCCCGAGAGCTCTTCATTCCAGTCCAGACAGTTGCAAATGGACACCACCACAAGGTCTCGATCAAGTGAAGCTGCCGCTACCATTACTCCAGAATGAACTATAAGAAGGCCAAGGTTACAGCAAATAGATCTCCATCAACAAATGTTCCAATTCACTGCTTGCTATGACCTCTGAACAGAGTGTCTGGAAATCCGCAAACGATCTGGAAGTACAATGCAATGGATCATGTAATTGCTGAACACTCATTGCATCTGGATGTTTTGCCACCCATTCCACCAGAATTTATGGTTGAACTATTCATTCGACAATCTGAAGAAGATGCACTTGGAATTTCTCATGCTCAAACTGTGCAATGGAGAAGCCTGCACCGAATTCCGGACAGTGATGCAATTGACTAAATGCTTCCGGACTCAGACCCACCAATGTTCCCAGAAAATCAAATACTGGAAGTTTGTAAATTGAGCTAACCGGCTCCCATTCAAACTGACGGTTTGACGGCGGCCGTGGCCAGATAAAAGGAACGGTAAATACTGTCTTGCGATTTGCAAGTGAAAATGAGGGAGCCGTGGCTTGGGCGTCGCATAATACAGTGGTGCTCTAAATAAATGCCGAGCCCCGGTTTGAGGTCATTTCATGGTCGAATTCCTTCAAACGAAATTGTAGCATGAACATTCAGTAGTTCTAAGCTTGTTTGCATCAAAAGAACCATACCATACCTACTTCAATGTCGCGGAATAAAAATATTTGCGGTATTCTGAAAAATCGACTTTGTAGACTGGCTTGCTATCGAAAATCGGACATTACAGCATGAAAGTACTTGAAAAATGAAGTATACTGACATTTTAGTTGACTTGATTTGATACTGATTTGAGCTCACACGGAGGCTCCCAAGTTCGCCATTTTGGGCGAAAATGGACAAAAATGCTCCCAAAAAAGCAAAAGTGACCGATTTGCAGTGCCCATTGTGAGCTCAAATGAGTATCAAATCAAGTCAACTAAAATGTCAGTATACTTCATTTTTCAAGTACTTTCATGCTGTAATGACCGATTTTAGATAGCAAGCCAGTCTACAAAGTCGATTTTTCAGAATACCCCAAATATTTTTATTCTGCGACATTGAAGTAGGTATGGTATGGTTTTTTTTGATGAAAACAAGCTTAGAACCACTGAATTTTCATGCTACAATTTTTTTTGAAGGAATTCGACCATGAAATGACCTCAAACTGGGGCTCGGCACTTATTTAGAGCACCACTGTATCACCCATGGATGTTATCGCGGTCTCCATTGCATTCATACTCAACGCAATATTCGGGTCTTTCATACTCCTTTTCTTGCTGCCCCTGTTTTTCTTCTCGACCCCAGATTCACGCAGCGATCTGTGTTCTACCTTAACATAGCATCTGTGTGTTTCGGGACCCTAGAGAGTTTTATGCTTGTGCATATTTATCTTCTAGTTTGAGGTTTGGCTCATTGACTTTCTACAGGCCCAAAGCATTCCCACCCCCACCCGCACCTACAAGGCATATACGGCGGTGCTTAATCTAGTTCTATTCTCTCCCATCCCGTCGGGGCGATGCTCTTATTGAGAATTGTAGTGGTATACCCTCACCATCTGCTTCCTTTTGTGTTACTTTCATAGTCCTCACCACAGCGCGATTGATAAATATGATGGTGGCCATCTACCAGATTAATGTTGCCGCGACTCCACAAGTCGACTTGGCGTCAGTTTTGACTCGACTCGACTCTACTTGGTCACAACCAAGTCACCTTAAGTCACTCAAAGCCGACTCAAGTCGATGAAGTCGGGTGATATTTTTGAAAAACTGGTGAAAACAGGTGCAGGGCATGATGTACATAGGTAGAAGTCAGTAAAAGGCCGTGAAAGCATCCGTGCTCAGAATCTGAAGCCCAAGCCCGCAAGCCCGGGATTCCAGGCCAGGCCAGGCCCTGGGCATCACTGAGTAGGCAGCAGCCAGGATTAAGCGCAGTTGGATCGCGCGCCTTGGCGTCAGAGGAGGCATTGTGTGGGTCAATTTGTTGGTGCCATCACGCCCGCTTACATCACATGTATTCGGCTCTACGGACAATTACTCGATAAGGGTGTTGGAGGAATATACCTGAAGTGAGTCTGCGCCCGAATATTCTCGTACTTTCTATTCCCTTTTATGGACTTACATCGTAGATACTCGTAGAACATTCTAGATAGTATTGCATGTATAAAAGCCAGCAATGTAAATCTGCTGGGGCATCTGTTTGCCCTAAAGCAAGCCTTTCAACTACTCAGTGCTATTGCAAACTTATCACTATTACCGCCTAATCATCCTCATCTTCCCACGTCAATTTACAACAAAGGGAATTGGCAACGTTGCAGTTGAAAGTTACAACGACCGCCGAACAGGCTCTTATATAACATCTACGATCATTGAGCTTCTGTCTCCCCCAGAAGCCAACTGAGAACAATGACTCTTACGGATTATTGTCCCATGGCGTCCTCGTCCTCGTCACTGTGACCGTCTACACCTGAAGGAGCTGTGTCGGTATGAATGACCCGAAAACGGCTCACAAACGCACCAGTTCGTTCCGACTCAGACCTAGCGGTCCCGTGTATATCGGACTCCGAGGCCGTTTGGGGTGGAGACAGAGCGTCGTGATCAGACTCTTCCTGGATATCAGAGTCGTGGGCACCGGCATGCAACAGTTTCTCAGCATCCAGTGTTTGTCGGGCGACTGCAGGAAGGAGGAAACAGAGAGGGAAAGAGGATAAATTTCGACTGTACGGAATTAGACTACCATAATAAAGGGCCTGATCGCGTTTGGCTTAGAATCAGCTGGTCGGGTAAGATCCGTGCTTAAAATAGATGGGTGGCACGATGGCCGAGGGCTCCGGCACACCCGCATATTTATCGACCGTCACTTTATGGCTCCCGTTTCTCGGTGGGGGAGTGGAAGACTGTCGCCGAATTCCGTGCGGGATCACTGCATTTTGGCGGCTCCTGGGCGCACGTGAGCCCAGGTATCCCGAGGCTTTGCCGAGATTCGTCTAGACGCCTCGGCTCTGCCTGCGAGCAGCAACAATTGTGGCGAGCAGGGCACAATTAGTGGTTACATTTTGAACCGCGTGACCCTATTGCCTTTTCAAAAGTCCACATTTGAGATGCATCCTGCAGACCGTTTTAATTCCAATGAAGTCCCAGGGCCATTTTCTATTGTCCTGATCACTGAGAACATTTACAGCTATTCAGATCGCACTCAGAGGCACTATTGCCTTTTCAATACATTTTGAGACGCGTGACCTGACATCTTGCAGACCATTTCAATTTTAATGAAGTCCCAGGGCCATTTTCTATCGTCCTGGTCACTGCGAACATTTATAGTTATTCACGTTGCTGCAGGCAGGCTCCAAGCTCGGGCCGAGACCCACTGGTGCTTTGCAAATGTTTGCCTAAACATGAAATCGCTCCGGCAGACGACAAAGAAATCTGAGGAGACTGTTCTGTCTGAAATTGGCTTCGCTATCCACTCAGGCTGCGAAAGCCCATTGGGAAATTGACTCGCTGAGTGACCAATTTCCCAATGGGCTTTCGAACGACCAAGTAACCTCGAGTTTGATGCCATTTTGATGATGAAGCGGTGTGTCTGTGTGGTATAAGGGAATTCCAAGCTCGGGCCGAAACCCACTGCTGCTTTGCAAATGTTTACCTAAACATGAAATCGCTCCGGCAGACGACAAAGAAATCTGAGGAGACTGTTCTGTCTGGAATTGGCCTCGCTATCCGCCTGGCGAGTCAATTTTTCAATGGGCTTTTGCGTGTGTGTTTGGGGTATAAGGGAATTCCAAGCTCGGGCCGATACCCACCGCTGCTTTGCAGATGTTTTCGGATCTAGTGTTGCTGATGTCCGGTCGGGTCCGTTTTTTGCCAAAGAATCCCAATCCAGAACCCGACCTAGGGTCCGGTTCAGGCAAATTTTCCGAACCCTGAACCGGACATCGGTTCAAAAAGGGTTCGGTTCGGGTTCTGGACAAGTTCGGACACCAACGAACCGGAATTTTTTTCCAATTAATTTCCGGGGCACACAAAGTAAGTATGCGAAATTAAAAAATCTGAGCCTTTCCGCAGGGACTCATGATTGTTAAACAGCACCTTAAAGTTGCACTTAGGGCCATCGACGAGCTTCTAGTAGCGCAACATACGATGAAGGGTCAGAAAATTTGAATGGGAATCAACAGACAGGATATGAGAATGGAGGGCAGTGGTACCGGGAAAGCCTGGCACTCATTCATATACGATCACCGCTCCTGCACCAGTGAGTCGGAATGGTCCCGACGCAGCTGCTAGGCAGTGACAAGCGATTTGTTGCAGTCATGTCAAGGACTCTGCAAGCTGGAGGGTGGTGGTCAGCCTAGCCAGTCAATTATATAATCTACTCACAGTTCACAAGGTACGTTGAAGACTGCGAATAGTTTCTCGCAGCATTCCGGTTGTTCCGCAACGGATGAGAGGTTAATGGTGGCTCTGGAGAGATATGGCGATTTCCCTTTATGTAGAGCCATTCGTTTCCCGTCATCTCCAAGCCTTGCCCTGTCTCTCCAAACACCTTGAGGTTAAGCAAAGAACCTGGGCGCGCCTTCCGTATGATGTTGCTCGAAATTGCAAGAAATTCACTCAAAAACGCGACTTTGTCTGCCCCATATCTCAACAACCACAAGGTGGGTTCCTTTGGTTCAAGACATGAATGTGGACTATTTTTCAAGCCCTTTCATGTCACGTAGATCAAATTTCCATATATGGTAACGGCTGTAGACCCTGGCTGACGCCCACTCCTTGACTCGTAGCCATCACCTATCTCGGTTTCTCCCTCACCGACCAGAGGGATCGGCGTGGGAAAGGGGGAGATGGTGGTGGTAACGGATCAAGGCCCCCACTGTTGATCCTCTGTTCCCACTGTCACATCTTGATTCACGATGAAGCGAGTCCCACTGGTGGGAGGCTCATCAGTGCGACTCAGTTACTCACAGTGGGACTCGCTCACTGATAGTGGGAGTGGCCGAGTCTCACTCCCACCCTTCTGGTATATACTCAAATACTACAGGCGAACACCAATGATCTGTCCGTCTTTTGTGCGGGGAACTTTCTGCCATTCCACGAAAACCTTGGAGTCGTGAATCCTCAAGCCCATGAATTGTCTATCGGCTGTTATCGGACCATTCAAAAGAATATATATCACTCACAGGGCTTGTTGCAAGGTGCTACCGCAAGATTATTTTGGCGCAGAACTGATTTCATCCTTAATCAAGTTTGGCCGGTTCATTCTTGGATGAAATCGCATCGAAGAAAAAGTAGAAAAAGACAAAAAGCAAAGAAAAATAAATAAATAAATAGACCCGACCCCGAATCGAACGGGCCCATGCAATAGCGGAGTATAATCTTCTCAAATCTAGCGCATGTGCGGACCTCCGCCACGGGCCCTTTTTGGCTCATGTTTCGATCTCACTCAACTTCTCAATTGATTGGAACGCAAAAAATGCGAATTTCAGGAGTGCTCCACCAAACTAGTCTATGGATTCAGCATCATATTTTTATGTTACCAAAGTGGCTGTGTTGATAGACAGGACCCTCTCGAGTAGTGCCGCGCTTGGAACTCCCACAAGCTGCAGATCAAAGGTGGAATGCCGCAGTTTATCTTTATGCCAACCTGTACATGCTCTCTACATAAACGGTAAATTCCACTGTGATGGCAATTGAACAGGCCTTTTTGAGCCGGTTTCTGGCCTAATCTTCTCGGACTAAAGACAAAACACGGAGCAGGGTGCATTTGAAGGACGATAGGACATCTACCCCATTTCCATAAATGGTAATTCCGCTGGAAATAATTTTTTCTGCATTTATTTTGGTATACTAATTTTCAGATGGTCTCTTGGCGAAAAACTGTTTATATAGCCTAAAGGTACTTGCCAATGTTGGTGTCGAAGGTCCTTGGTCTTTGATAATGATGCGTGGCGCCATATATGTCTTCAACGTGTGCGTACGTAGGATAGACATATATTTGTAACCCTGCTAAATGTATAAGTTAGGGTTGGCCAAAGTTGTCCTAAATCCAAACCTGAGAGCGGCTCTGTGCATAGTGCACGTTCAAATTTGGTTTTCCTCTCTGAGGGATGGAAAACGATCCCTGAGGGTAAAAAACGCGATCACGGACTCGGAAGACGCGTTTCAGGTGGTCTAGCCTCACAACGTGACTTGGTATGGAGACCTAATATCTCGAGCTTGATTACCATTAAGATAGGTGTCACATCAATAATGCAACACCCTTAGCAATCACACAACCATGGCACAGCCACCGCCAAATCTCGAGGTTGAAAAAAACAAAACTTCGTCCAGCGCCGCCGGAGGCAAGAAAAAAAACCAGAATATTGTTTTGTGCATATAATTAGATCCGGATATCTACATTAGATGCCTGAATGCACACAACATACTCTATTGAAGCAATTGTAATCATGTGCACTCAATTTGGACCCAATGATGCTTTGATTACACTGAGATATAGAATTGTGGGCTATTACTGTTGGCCCAAGAAGTAGTCAGAACTTTTTTCACAGGGCACATTCATATTTCAGACAACAGAGCCTTATCTGATGGCGAACCTCAATAGAAGGGTTGGTTCTACTAAGGTTTACCACCACTGGTATGAGGGAAAATGTGAAATCATCTTCAAGATGCATGGTATGTGTGTTTATGAGCTGTAAATATACAGTGACAGTCCTTAAGCTTGGAAATTGCATTATTTATCGCTCCACGCGTACGCGTGAGGAGGTCACGTGTATCACGTGTTGTGGCAGTGGCTGTGTTCCGCCAAATGTTGAAGATGATTCTATACAACTTCGCGCCAAACGCGTCGAAAAGTAGTCTGGAAGCTTTTGAACTCGATTACCTTTTATGGAAAGATCACCTTATAACTTCATGGGATAGAAATACCAGCTCAAACCCCTGCATCAAATGATAGATGTGCATCCTAGCTATAGTTTGATGAGCTCAAACGTAGAAAAAAGTGTTTGTGCGAGGAGGAGAAACCATTTTCGTGACGTGATCTCTTTGCTTACATAACCACGTGTTGGATTGATGTGACGCCTATCTTATATGCGTCTGCCTTCAAAATGTCCCGCCGGAGAATATTACTCATTATTACCATGTCATCATCACACAGTACTGCTGGGCATCAGAGGCGATAAGTTTGAGGCAAGATCCGTGCGCTCCTGTCGTGGAAATAAGTCCTCGATGGCATTCTCTTGGGTATTCTCTCATGAAAGACTTTGATGCATTCACTCTGTCGGACTTGAAGATTGCTGGTCCTTGCTTGCACCCCACTCCGCAGACAGCATACGCACCCTTCCCCGAGGATCCCAAACCGTATGTCAGATTCCAACCGCTATTTGCAGTAAAAAAAAAAATGTCGATGGCACGCTCCATCCCTCTTTCCTGGTCGAATGCAGAGATGGGGCTGGTCAATGGCACTGTCTTGAGCTAATGTCGACTGAACATTACTTCCTCCATTCAATTACACCTTACACCGAGTACAGCCCAACTTTTGGACCCTCAAGTCACTAAATCCCTTCGTGTAGAACACCTTTGGATGAGATCTTTCGATTCCGATGTGATAAAGCAGACTGCCGGGAGAAGCTAGAGAAGATGGATAGATGAGTAAGGTCAGAGCGAAGGTGACAGGGGAGGCAAAAAATTATGAGAATCAGGGTTTGCCAATGAAATTGACAATACCTGCGAAGGGTCGCCTTCGCGTCCCTTGGTCCAAGAACAGAGATCAATCAGCAGGGGCAAGCATTGCCAACTGGCTAGATCTGATCCCCCAGAACCCAAACAGAGTCGCAACTTGGCTGGTTGCGACGACCTTGATCCCCCAGAACCCAAACAGAAGTCGCAACTTGGCAGGTTGCGACCTTGATCCCCCAGAACTCAAACGAGGTCGCAACTTGCCAGGTTGCAACGACTTCTATCCCCCAGAATCCAGACAGAAGTCGCAAATGGCGGTTGCGACTTTGATCCCCTGGAACCCAAACAGAAGTCGCAACTTGGCAGGTTGCGACTTTGGTTCCAGCAACAGTTTCGGCAAGTACCGAAACAATAAGAATAAGGCATTACTTTCTTGTTAGAAGCACTTAAACACAGCCACTGTGTGGAGCGCTTTCTACTTCGGGTCAGATTCTCCCCTCTGCGCTTGGTCCACCCATTGGTTCCCTGAACTTTCAGATGTTCAGTTTCGTTGGGATAAGACACTCCATGCATCATACTACCTGTAAGTTGGTCTCTTGTCTGGACAAAGAAAGGCATCTGACTTGCCATTGAAAATTACACTCTTTCGTCGGTGACATTTTACGGCCTGCTCGGGAGCACAGGCTATCAAGCCATATGGCTTGATTTTGGCAGGAGCAGCCTAAGCGAACACAGCCACATCAAGCTATATGGGATGATTTTGACGGGGCCGGCTAGGCTACCAGATCACCCGAGCAGGCCCTTATGGTGGGATGAGAGGTACAAATGCTTTCCGGATCCAGAATCTTCCGTTCCACAAATACGCCGACCGGAAGGAGATGAATTATTTCATCGGCGAATGTCTCTCCGAGCCTGCATTCATTTCTGTCAGAGACGGTCGCCGGGTATACTGTACCATTTCGACCAAAGGTTCAGGTGAACCATTTTGGTGCAGGTGACGTGAGGGGGTGATTTCTGACCCAATATCTCGTATCTTAAGCAGATCCCTCGTGCACCTTTTTGTTTTCACACGCCACGAGCGCTCGGTCATTGCCGACGTGTAATTTACCCTTTTCGCGCTCACTGGGCCCCAAAGATTCTTCTATGTTAGCCAGCTGACCTGTGCATCAAAGATTAGCTTTCGCCCCGGAAACTGGACGCTATTTTGAACCTCGCCGATCAGGCAGCGTTTAACCTTCTCTGATGGAGCGCTCAAGACCCGTTCAAAAGGGACGCTAGCTTTCTTGCCCATCATTCGCTCCTTTCTTCCCCATCATCATCCCTCCATCCTGCAGAATCTTCCGCCCATGGGCTCTCAATACGCTACTCTTACTTGACCAAGTCCTCTGAAGATTCAACAAGTCTCAATGAGGACCAAACCGCTCCGCTTCGACGTGGAAACACAGTAGGGGAACTCAAAGTAAAAGCGCTTTTTTCGCTTTTCGCTTTTTTCGCCGGACGCTTCTCGTCGGTGACTCGAGCAGCAATTGACGCTGGGAAGAATCAAACGCGATGCACAAGACTTCTGGAGTGTCGGCTGCAAGACTCTTCAAGGCCCTCGATCCGTAGCAAGATCCTCCAGTCATTCAACAGCCTGCTCAAGAGCTCTCGGGCGTCGGATGCAAGACTCTTCAAGGCCTCTCCCCCGCATCAATATTTTCAGGTCATTCAAGGACTCTCTGCGCAAGACATCTCGGGTGTCGGACGCAAGGGTCTCACAGGCTTCTAATCCAAGCAAAATCTTCTTCAAGTCGTCCAAGATTTACGACAAAGCTCCCTTGCTTCCAGGCTGTAACCTCTTGAAATGCTGAAACTTCCTCTCTCTTGCACTCTCCCCTGTCGTTTCCCCATGCGCTCATCGGATGGAGTTTGTTGATGGTACTGTGGTGAGTATCTCATGAACGCCAGCCAAATATCGCTGACCATTGTGTTCGGGTTCAATCTGAATACCCGTAGCTAATGGAACACCCCACCCGAGACTATTTGGCGGCGCTGTTGGTCCATTTACACCCACCGCGTATTTACGATACCTAACCAGAACTCAGAATCATTATTGCAGCTGTATGTCATTTCAAGGGGGCATGCGTGCGTACACACCTCATCAACCTCGCCGTGTATTGCTCACATGCCTGCTTGACCTGCGGCCCACCGTCAGGCTTTCCTGAAGGTCCCATTTCCAATCGTGGTCCGCCGACCGCAGTGAGGTAAGCTCATCTCTCAATGTACTAGCATCGTTCTAACCCACTCTCGTAGCTTGTATTCGTCAAACCTGGCCGGCAATGTTCGACATGTACAGGAAGATAGATGTATTTTTGTGGATCGGTAGACGGTCACCACTGATATATGTTGATACCACTGTTTTTTGAAATTTTCGTTGAGCCTATCCGGAAAACCTGACTAAATTATATTTCTATGACGAGCGACAAAAGAGCGAAGCTATGAAGTTCCCGATGTTGCATAAATCAAGACCGGAAGTTTTTTCGGGAGAGAAGAACTTTTTTTTAATGAAATCCCAGAATACCCCTGTATTGCATCCCTACATAGTATATGGGTCCAGGAGGAGGAATAAGGCCAGAGTTGAGCTGAACATAGATAGAACAGCAACTTCGGGCCTTCGGGCCGCCCGTACACCGCCACCACGTCACTGGTTATCCACCAGCATCTTCGACATCCACCGTTGTCCGCGCAAGGTCTCCGCCCTCTTTCTTCACTCTGCGCCACATACGGCTTGCCTCTCTTTCGGCGTCCCCCCCTTACCATCTTGTTTCCCAGATCAGAGGCGAAGTCGCGCGACGTGTTGTGGTCTCACTCTGGATGGGCTTCGAATCCGCAAGTTCTCCAGCATCTCGGCCGCCAGACCATGAGAATCAATATATATTCCACTCTATTGGACGTCTACTCGCTCTCCTTGCAGGTCAGCATACAGCATGCGCGGCGGAGACCCACTGTGCATAGTGAAGGACTCGCCCGAAGAGTGTGGAGTCCAAACACGCTCGCGATGTTGAGGAGACAGTATACTTTCTTTTCACCATGAAACGCTAACACAAGTGTATTTAGGCGCCGACCAGTTACAGAGGCGCTATGTCTGGTCTCCGAACAGTACAACTTTCCGGAATAATCGCCTACCATAAAGGTTCTCCCAAGTGCTACGAATATGGGTGGGCGGAATCCATCCACTTCCCATTCTACCAGGGTGAGGCCCCCACCACCTTGGCCCGAGATCTAGTCAGGCAATGGTAAGCCGTGCGCCCTACCTTATTATCCCTGAGATGCGTCTCCCAAACTCGCGTGCCAGGCATTTAAAATTGTTGGCTGCACGACGACGACCTCGCGCGAATGACAATTATTATACCCTACCTTAATACATTGGAACTAATGCAAACCATAAGTATATGCCATGTTCATCTTGCTGACTGACTGCTCTGCAAACAACTTTTGGAGGCAGTACTAGGTTTGTCCCACTGGTTGTAAATATTGGTGAATTGAACAGGTGTTTCAACAGAATGGATATCCTGCTAGACAAGGTGCCAAGAGAAATCTTGATCCTTGTCATTGAACCCACAGCTCAACTGCCTTCATTTTTTGATTTTCAAGGCGAAGAGGTGTCTTTTCACAACAAGCAAACTGGCACTCTCTTAGTCTCTAAACCATGGCTTTGCTTGGCACACCTTTGGTTGGTCCGTGACATCATCTTATCTTGTCCTAATTGCTATCGTCTTCCCCGGGCCGTCGTTCGCCTGGCACTACTTTCTCCCAGCTGGGAGACCGCTTCTCGGCTTGTTTGCAGGTCCAACTCACATCCGTTAACCACCACCGCCGAATTGACACCTTGCTACCGCTCAACTGCTCCTTCATGGGCTCGCACTGACTCTCAAAGCCGGGAAATGATACTGCTGAACTTCATTAAACAAAAATTTACTCCTTTTGAGCCAGAACTATGTTGATTTGGTGCCGTGCCGAGTGTCCCTGTTCAGGAACACCGATTTTATGCCCGGACAAATTCATGAGTGAACGCGGTAAGTTCGATATCACTGCGTTCAGAGGCCCCGTCGGCACAGCCTGTCGACATTAGCCGACCTGTGCCGATCATGGGAAACACAGTGTGCCGACGTGGATCGGCACAGCTGTGCCTGACATTGGTGGACCCCTGCCGACGGGGGGAGGCACAGCTGTACCGACGGCCATCGGCAGAGGTCGTCAGACCTGGGTTTTCTTTGGGCTACCCTCATTATCCTTCGTGCGTGCTTGGTCCTGCCCCTCATGTTGACATTGTAAATGTTATAAATAGTTTGTGTATCAGGCATGCGTGTGAACCCGAGCGGCGACAGATCGGCGAAGTTCAACTCCCTCGTGCAACCTTCTCCGCTCTGCCGAGTGCGGTGTAGCCCCTGCTTGATAGTAACTAGTTTATTGCTAAATCATATCTAACGACTTCTGGGTCAGGGAGCAATGTAGCCCCATTTGAAGTTAATAAACAGGGTGTTACCTTGCGCCGTGGCCAAATTCGGTTGACAGGATGGTTTGATTGGCGACAAAACCGCCCAAAACCCGCCATAAACGTTCCAAAGAAATTCTGCAAAGTTCTGGACAAGGTTATGAGGTAGTGGGACCCCGCTTCATGCGTAGAAATGCAGAACGGCGATGGTTGACCTTGTCGACACAGCTCGGCATAGTGTGCCGACGCTCAGGTGTGCCGACGTGGATCCGCACAGCCTGTGCCGACGAGGCCGCTGAACGCAGTGTATCTCGGTTTTCCTGATGTTTCCACACAATAACCTTTGAACTAGTTAGCTTAGGCCCGATATTCAACCGTATGACCATAATGTGTCCAGCAAACAAAACCAAGCCCGAAAACCCAATTTCATTCAGTGGTTGTTTCGGTGGGTCATTATCACATTCTGGCGGATTTTTAACCCGTCTCTGATTCTACTGCCTTTTGGCATCTCGGGCATATTGAAAGCGAGGGTAGGGACCATAACCACTAGACCAGACCAGCAACAAACACTGACCAAAACTCTAGAATAAAGCTGGCAGTGTCCAGCTGTGTGCCCACAGAAATCTAAAGACAATCTGATGTTTGAATCTAACCATCTACCGCTTTTCTACCTAGTTCTCACATTTAAATCAGCTCCCGGTCATAGGTGTGGCTGCGATGAGCCTCTCGTTTGCCGCTGCCCATCTACGTCCCGATCTGCTGCCTCCATGACGCCCAGACATCACGCAGATTTGCCAATAATACAACGTTCACTTGCTCTGCATGCCATTCCGTACGCCCATATGACTTTAGTACAATGCCACCGTGTTCTGCTTCACCATATTACTACTGGGGCTTGTGCTGACTATGCCCTGGATGCCTCTTCTACTCCACGACCAGATCGCTCTGCGTGTCGAGCCCTTTCCCAAGATTTCGAGGCAGTCGCAGATATTGCCAAAGCCGCTTTGAACATCATTCTTGACGCAGATCACACTGAAATTTCCACCGAAGCTCTGTCCCATGTAGCTGCTGCTTTGAATATATCGGTTCCTGGCGATCGAAATCTACGATTTAAGTTGCGTGTAGCACTACGAAAACATGCGGAAAATGTCAGCTCTGCAGGTGCACATGTTCGCTCATCAACTTCAATCGCCGACTTCTTCAACTCATTCGAGAGTCATCGCAGGCCTGTTCTCCTATCTATCGCTGCATTACACCGCATTCATGTTTTGGAGAAAGCGACGATTGACTCTCTTCGTACTCAAATTACGCAACACTTGCTGTCCGGACAGTGCACTCAATTCTCGCAGTGTCATCCTTCAATATCTCTACCCAATGGTCTATCCCTGCCAGACTGTGAAGATGTCCATGAAGAATGGCTGGGAAACAATCTCGACACTGATCTCCAGATCCATATCCTGACTGCTATCTATGGAAGCAAAATATCTCTGAACACATTACGTTGGGTGTTGAATAATTTAAATGTACATCACGAAGACAAGGACACTATCGGACAACTGCACCGAAAACTCAAAGGATACATCACTGATTTACGAAAAGGAAAGAAAGTTGAACAGATTCAAGAGCAGGAACGTGTTGCCCGTGCGAAATACAATGAAGAAGTTGAAGCCATCCGACGGCTTTGGCCGCAACTGATACCGCAATCAGTGAAGAACAATTGTGTTCGCAAATTTCGAGACCAGACCAGCTCTGCAGCCCTGTCTACTTTTACTTGTGCCTCATGCGCTGAATCTGTCTCGCTCCGCTCTCATTGCTCGGTAGCTGTCGGCGACTCCAAATTTGACCTGAGTGTTCTCAAGCGGCCGGATTTAAAATCAGATGAGGCCAATCTCCTCGACCGATACCGGTGGCTCCACCCAGACTGTGTTCCGCCTACTATGCCTTTTGACAAAGGTCCCTTGCGCGATCTTCTTCTGGATCCAGACGGTGTTTTTTTTCCAACCGATGGTAGCCCAGCCGTTCTCTCCCTGTGCCGAACTTGTCATTCAGACTTGAAGAGAAAAAAAATGCCTGCGTTGTCGTTGGCTAATAGAACGTTTCTCGGATTGGTTCCCAGCGAGCTCAAAGACCTGACTGTAATAGAGGAGGCAATGATTGCACGCTGTCGATCGAAGTGCTGGATAATCCAACTCAAGGAAGAGAATCAGGATCTCGTTCTCCAAAGCACGCAGCGCGGGATCAAGGGACATGTAATTATTTATCCACAGAAGCCGTCCAAGGTGGCCGATGTTCTTCCACCGTCGATTGAAGAAATAACTTCCCCCGTCTGTGTTTTGTTTGTCGGATCTTCGGCTCCAACACCTGAATGGCTTCGCGAGCATGCAAAGCCTTTGGCTGTTAACGCAGTAAGGGTCCGCAACGCTCTTCAGTGGTTGAAACAGCATAATCCACTGTACCATGATATTACCATCAACGAGGAATGTCTGCAACGCCTCGAAGAGAATCCTGTCTTACCATTCAACATTGAACATCTTCAACCTAGTTCTGCCCATGACGCTGCCACTGCCGGATATGATCCCACTCAAGTGCCTGACCCGTCCACGCAACCCGATGACTCCATTCCGTTTCAATGTATCGTGATTACAGATATTGATTGCCATGCCTCCTCTAATGAGCTGCGCGTGGCGGCACTTCGCCATGTACAGAAAAGAGGAGGCGGTTACGTTCAAATACCCTATGACCACGAGCCCGAGAATGAGTTTCGAAAAGACAGCCTGTTATTTCCGCTAATATATCCTACTCTCTTTCCGTATGGTATTGGAGGCCCTAACGAGGTGAAACGAACTGTCCCTCTTTCCCTGAAACGTCATGTGAAGCATCTCTTGAACTTGTCCGATCGAAGATTCCAGGAGCATCCTTCCTTTGCATTCACTGCATTCAATATTCTGCAACATCACGAAATGCTGTTGAACACCAGTTTGAAGGTAAAGCGTGTCAATTTCGCCTCCGTTGCTTCACAGTTCGCATCCGTTTCGCCCGAGGTTGTTAAGACGGTTTCAGAGCGTGTCGTAAGTGGCGAAGCTGCTGTCGCAAAGAATGAGGAAGAACGTAAGGTCCTGAATTTACTGAAGCAGGTAAATGGGGTCGCGGCCTCTGTTCCTGGGTCTTCTGCTGCCCGTGTTGCAATGCGAAACGAAATTCGTGGTCTCATGATTGAGAAAGGCCTCCCGATTTCTACATAACAATCAATCCTGCTGATGTATTCAATCCTATTGTCAAGTTTCTCGCTGGCGCGGAGATTGATATTGACACATTACTTCCCGAAGACATTCCCAACTATTGGGACCAATCTGTCCTCATTGCAAAAAACCCTGTTGTTGCAGCTCAATTCTTCAATCTGTATATGAAAGCATTTATTTCAGCACTCCTTGGCTACGATCCTGAGCATAAAGACTTGGACGGCGGAATCCTGGGTGTTGTTAAAGCGTACTATGGTTGTGTTGAAGCTCAAGGTCGGGGCACACTCCATTGCCATATGTTAGTGTGGGTTGAGGGCAGACTGAACCCAAATGAAATAAAAAACGTGCACTGAGCACCGATGAGTCTGATGTCGAGTTTGGCAAACGGCTTTTAGCTTTTCTGGATGATACGATTTCGAATTCAATCCCAGAGGATCCCGAGCCAGGTCTGACAGTCCCTTCAGATAACCATCATCCATGCTCCGTTCGGGGAATACCCATTGAGTCGGACGACGAGTCATTTTCAGCAGAGCGTCAGAAAGGCCTCCGGAATGTTGTGCTACAATGTCAAAGCCACTCACATTCTAAGACTTGTTTCAAGTATTGGCACGGACCGCCGGAGCCAAAGACGTGCCGTTTTGACCTTCATGAGGATAATTTCCGTCTCATCAGCTGTTTGACCCGGAAACAGGCGAGATTCAGTTACGATGCTTGAACGGCCTTGTGAATGATTTCAACGCCACGATGATCGAAGCCTTACGCAACAATGTGGACATCAAATTTATTGGTTCGGGAGCATCTGCAAAGGGTATCTTGTACTATATTACAGACTATATAACAAAATCTCAACTAAAGACTCATGTTGCATTTGCAAGGCTTGAACTTGCAGTGAAAAAGCTTGGTAAATACAACCCACTTGCCACCTGGGATCCACGGGTTCCGGCTCTCCCCGAACGCCACTATTCGCCTGCGACACCTAAGAGAGGGAGGGACGATGCTGCTGATGCAGCCTTTGATAGCTTCGGTTCCAAGTCGTCGCCGAGCCCGGCCAAAAAGCAGAGCGCACAACTGGCAAGTGATCAGACATGTGTTATGCCGAATTGCGTCGCCGTTCATTTGTTCATTTCTCAGTATACTTACCGTAATTAGCAAACAACTCTTATTACACACCCACCCTTTACTTTTTTACAACACTGTCGAACTACTTTACAACCAAGTTTAATACAACGATTGTGCCTTTATTTTATTCAGGTAGCGGGCCGTGCCGCTCGTCGGCCTTACAAGCTTTATATCACCTAAAGCAAGGTTCAATGGTGCTCAGAGCTCCAGGAGCGCTTTTTGGAAATGTATGCGAAGGCCGGGAATCGAACTCGTGACGTCCGAATCAGGACGTCCGGATTGGGAACCGCTGAAAAAAAAAAAATCGATCAGTCTCATTATTTTCGGGAACAGCTGTAAAATATTGGCAACGTTCAGGACCTGGAGAGCATGAGTAAAGGAAAATTTTCTTACAAATAGCATTTGTTGACACAACCTGGACACCCTCAAATACAATCATCCCAAATACAATCAGCTGGAGTGACGAATCGCATTCTGGTTGATCATCAGTCACCGGTGATTGTAGATCCACGGTGTGTTCCATCTTTGAATATAAGTTCTATGGAATGATATCTCCCCAGAGGCTACGCACTACTCGACAACGAGGTGGATCGAGATGTAAATATTCTTGTCTATGCGGTCGAAAAGTAGACCTTGCTCCTCACAGGCTTGTCTTTTTGTTTTTCTTCCTTCTACACATCATCTTCGTTCAAGTGCCCTCGTTTTTACTCCATGAATGTGGACCTTGAAACCGAATTTACACGCTAGTTTGTTGCATGTTTGACGGATTTTTAGTCCTTGAAACATGTTTAATCAGTGGTTAATATTGCCCGTTGATTGTTGATTACAGCTCTTTTCGGAACTTAGGCCCTGATCGGCAACTGTGAATTCACGCGTGAATTTTGGTGGAATTTTTTATGCATACCAAACTCGTCCCTAAACGACTCCAAATTGAGGAATAGGCCGTTTCTATGAACATTCGAGGTTGGAGAGGGGCAGAAAAACTGTAATGCAAAATTTCCCACAGATTTCACAGAAGATGCAAAATATTTCAAGTTCAGCCCAGCATATTTTGAACTCATTCCACCGCTTCCACCCAGACTCTTCGGGATTTCAGAAAATGCATGCACTTTCCATTCTAGGACGGCTTAGGGACGAAATCCGTGGGAAAAGTATGCACAAAGAGAATTCAAACAAAATTCACGCGGAAAAATTAACAGTTGCCGATCAGGGCCTTAGGGTGCGGCCGTTTTTTTTTTTTTTTTTTGGTCAAATTTCACCAGAATGCTTATTGCGGGCTCATTTCTCAACCGTTTGCCTTGAGAGTAGGCTCATTCGATCCGCACCGACATTTCGCAGGGCATGGCATGTTAGGAATTTTTCTGGTCACCTCAAGATGATTTAGTGAGTTGGCTCACATAGAGACTACCACAGATCCATAAGAAGATATATCGTGCACAGAAATATTTTCGTTCTCGAACACTGCCTCCCTATCCATTCCTGGCTCTTGGTCACCGAGCGGCAACCTGTAAAGAGTGGCACCCGACGAGTGGGAATCCAAAGCTAGCCTTGTGTACGTCAATGTGGAGTAGCACACATGATATCGCGTGAAGGCCTGCCCAGCCAAGCGGAATGAAAATTTCTCCCTGTCCCCAGTTTCTGATGACGGAGAGCAAGTACTTGAAGACAGCCCCACAATTTTGTGAACTGGCGTGAAATGCGACCGAATTTGTGTCGTCCTGTACTGGACTACGAAGGGAAGAAAGATATGAATAACTGCTGCAGCACAAAGTCTCGCCCTCACAGGTTGGAGTCTTCACCAGCAATGGTTCGAAATTAGTGTCTGGAAGGCTGGCAGTGCTGGGCGAATTGACTATGGACGTCCAGTGGTTGGCGAGGTCGGCGAGTCGATAGATGCCAAGCTGGGTCTCGCTGGTCGAGACCTGCGATGTCAGCAACATATACCCCGGGACAAGGGATACGCAAGGGACCTGGACGCAGTTGGTCAGACTTGACTGAGGCAAGTCTGTGACGTACCCGCAACCCAGTAGGGAGCCCTCGAACATATACGGCAGTGCGCTCGCGCCAGTTCATAATTAGGATGCGCCCACTGCACACAATAAGCGCTGCGAACTCGCCACAGAGGCTGAGTTGCCTGTCCAAGTATGCGCTATAATTGGGCATTTCGATTACCCTGTACAAGAACGGCTGGAAAAAAGAATTAGAAATTTCGTGTGGGCGGAAAAAACAAATGTAACTGTCAATAAGGAAACAGTATACGCCCCAAAAAATATGGGAGGACGAAATCTCCTTGACATCGTAGCAAGGAATGAGGCAATTTCCATCACCTGGCTCAAATCGTATCTCACATTCGGGGAGGACAGACCTCTATGGGCATACGTCACCGACAAAATCATGTCAATAAATGCCCTAGGGGCGGAACACAACGTAGACATTGCAATAAGAATGTGCCCGTACCTACAGACTTGGAAACCCAAAATGGCCGACCTGAGTGAGGATTTACAAAGAGTGATCAAGGTCGGAGTCAAATATAACCTAGAAATGGACGGCCTTGCTATAGGCCGAGAAATCCAAAGGGACATGCCCATCACTGCATTTTGACGGCTTCTGGAGCCACGTGGCGAGCCTTAGCCGAGATCGGTCGAGACGCCTCGGTCCTCACGTGGTCCACAGGCTGAACAACAAGTTTACGGAAGACAAACATGTAGTACTGTAGAGGTGTCATACAGACTCCTGCAAGATGCCAACCAAGCACACAATCATTCCAGGGGGTCGATCGTACAAGACACTGACAATCTGTGTGCTGGCCGGCCGCTTGTATGGCAGGACACCCGGTTAGAACCTTGTGGGACCTGACCAACCGCAAAAAATGCAGGTGTACAGGAGGAGTTCCCTCTTCCCAGGTAAAAATCCCCAGAGTCCACTAGCACAGACAGATGCTATTGTACGTCTTCCCCTTGCAGAAAGCATGCAACAACAACTCGAATCTGTCTCCGAAGAGACAAAAGACGAGGGTCATAGACACCATCCCCGAAGGAACAGTGCAGGAGGGAAAACCCTAAGGTCTCCCCTGAAAAAAATAGTGCAGCAAGGAGCGACCTCGCGGTCGCTCAACCCGCGCAGGAAAACACGACTCCCAAGAGCCAATGCTCAGCATCGGACCCCGGGCGGCGGGATGGATCCTGTGAGCACCGATCCCAGTGAAAATCCCTTATGCTCACGTCTGCCGGGATCTGTTGATATCTGCTGGCCGGCGGCTCACTCTGCTCAATTCTGCTGCCATCTGTTATTTGACGAAATTCGTTAATAAATCATAACTTAAAATGTAGGTTTCTTGACGTCATCTTCGTTTTCCATCTCCTCAGAAACTTCAAATTTTTTTTGAAGAGTTGGCAAAGAGTTGGATTGAGGACACTGCAGTCCGTGCGCACCATCAAACGTGTGCTTCGGCGGTCGGAGTTTAAATGTCTCTTGCTTCCTACCACCATTTTCCCGCCTCCCGCCTCCTGCTCCCATTCCCTGCAGCTGCCAGCGCGCATCTCGTCCTTGCCCCTCGTTCCTTCCCTCGTTCCTCTTCTCACCTACTTGGCCATCATACACCAAACATTTCTTGTTCGCCCTGGCGCGGCAGTGTAGCTACGATCTGAGAAAGAACGCGACTTGACGCGTTCAATGTGTCCTCAACCCATATATGGTGCCTTTGACTGTCTCTAAATGCTCCTAGTATGTCTGGAAACTCTTCTAGAGTCTGCAGACTCGCCTTGGACCGATACCTTTGTCTTTTCTTTGTAGCACAGCAGCGCAGTGATGTTGCGCGATCTTGCGCGATTCCTGGGATTTCAGGAAGATTAGCCCTCCAAACGTGAGCCATCCATATACTTTACCGCGCCGCGAGTTCTGATTTTCATCGATCCAGGTGCACTGTCGGCAATATCGGTATGTTAACGTCCGCCTTCACCTATATTCAGGCTGACGACATTTGTAGTTGTTATTTGGCCGTCCTATGCATTATAAGTGCTCGTTATTCACTCCCCGACGCTTACATGTCTTTGCTTTAGTTCTCTGACTGTGCCCCATGCCGTTCGATTCCCACCATTTGTATCGCCCAGTCCATAACTAATACACGACTTCGCGCTAACAATCTAGCATTTTAGAATGTTCACGTCAATACGGGCACTGATTGCTCCTGCGACTCTACGCTGAGTTCGTTGGTTCTGCATTCATTGTCTCTAGGTTAACCTTTTCATTTTCCACAAGTTTTTTACGACTATCTACCCGGCGCCCACCCTCACATTGTTCACAAAGACGTACAGTGTAATGCACGCGTGAGTTGTTGTCATTTCGGCTGCCATGCCTCGACACTCATCATTCCCACAAATTGTAGCCGCCCCACCTATCCCAAGATGCATTGACAGCGCGCAGGTCTATGTCTATGTGGTTCCATGGTACGGCACCCGCGTCGTTATTCATTTACTTTTCTCATTCTCAGCGTCATTTCCAGGTTATTGACTTGCGTGCGACTCGGGATGCGGAGTATTTGTGGTGAGTTTTCCATATGAATGCGACGCACATATACTCATATTTCGACAGGCTCCACATTCGACGTTTCGGTCGCGCGTTCCCCTGGGTAGTAGTGTGGTGGGTCGGTGGATGGATCGGTGGGATGGTGACTTCTAGTTAAAAACATGCCGTACTAGCTGAATAAATTGGATTTGTCGATAAAAATGAACAAAAGGAACAAGAAGAAGCGGGTATATAGCGCAGCAGATCTGAGCAGCTCTCGCCTGCCCTGAGCATAAAGTGAGCAGAAATGAGCAGACGGCAGCATAGTGAGATCAAATCTCATCTGCTATAGGCTCATTCCTCTGCTCACATCTGCTCGTTTCTGCCACTCTTTAGGTGGGCAGATTTCAGCAGTCTGGGGCACGCAGAGCATACGGGATTTTCACTGGGGCTCAGTACTTTCTTATTGCTCTTCCTACTATCATATGCTTTTTTACAACAATTGCCTTCTCCCAAAGCTCAAAACATGGTTGCTTACAAATAAGCCAAATGCGGTAACCCGCGCATTAACCGAATTCAAACTCAGATCGACCAGCCTGTCTATCGACAAACTTGTTTTCATAGACAGGCTGGTTCGAGCCTAACTACGAGTAGAGAGAACAGAGAAATAGCTGAGTAAGAAATTAGTAAGACTGAGTAAGAAGAATCGGGGAGAAAGTCGGGGAAAGTCGGCGGATGGGAAATGCCGAACCGTGGGAAGATAATAAATAACAACAGTGCCAATGTGCACCGGTGTCCACAGGTTTGTAATCTGGAGGCCCGGTAGATTCTCCATGGCGTTCCGAACGAGCTTGTCATATTCGATGGCTCTAAATTGTCCGAACAGGTGCCGTCGCAAACAACCACGAGGCCCTGGGCTCCATCGCAATCGTTGCCATTGAAGGCGAGGAAGGACTGAGCAGTGACCTGGAGGGCCAGGACGACACTGGCGAGGAGGGAAAGGGTGAAACGCATTGTCGAGGAAGTGAGAAGACTTGGTGAGTCCTTAGTCTACCTTTCGTTCGTCGCTGGATTTATATCCCAGAGATTGGCATATGGGAATTCATCCCTCGATTTGGGCTCTAGTCTGCCGGAAAGATGCTGCCCCAATGTGAGTCTGTTCCTTCTGGATTGAAGGTATGGTATGGATCCGGGCGGCTTACCGTTGCCTGCTCTGGCTGCTACAGCGACGGGCGAGGGGCAGCATCCACTCCCCCCTACAGACCTTCGAAATATGACTACCACAGTCCATGATTCACCATGGTTGATGCCCATATCGACTGCGGCGACTCCCGATCTGTGGAACACAAACGGCCGTATTACGAATGGTACAAATACAAGTCCGGATACAATTATGGGAGATGTAGAGGGAACGTATAATGACTCCCATGCGAACAATTCTAACACTGCAGCACAACTTTTGAACGAGCAAACTTATTATGCCAATATCGACTCGCTGCATGTACCGTCAGACAGAAGCAAAGAAAATAAAGACAGGCAATGATTATCCCTGAAAATTGGGAAGAATTGAATACACAGATTAGACAGAGGAATAAACCTCTGAAGCTCACTCGTTGAGCGAAGTTCACTCGTTCGAACGTAACAATTGCGTCCCAAAATATAAATGGGAGAGACAAAAATAAATCCATGAGCAGCACAGGACACAAACTCAATTACATGAAGAGAGTAGTTGACGAGAAGAGGATAGGTGTTTTCGCCTGGCAAGAAACACACATGGATCATATCGCTGCTAGCCAGTTCAACAACATTTATAGGAAATGGTTCAAACTGTTCAACTCTGGACACCCAATAAAACCTAACTCCACAGCCGGAGTTAGCATCCTTCTGAACAAAAAATATGTGGACATGGAAAATGTGAAAGAGTATGTCCTCATTGAGGGCCATGCAATCATGGTTGTTACACCATCACATAGGGGAGAAACAATAAACATTCTGAACATCTATGCCCCAAACACCCCTCTAGAAAGAGAGAGGATGTGGGCCCGATTATGGCATTGTTACTTAGAAAATCCAGAACTTCCATTTCCAACTGAAACACTGGGTGACTGGAATTTTGTTGAAGACATTAAAGATCGCACATGAGCTTTATATGCCTGAAGGCCCTCTTCCGCATGCAAGATGGTTGGCGTACAACATTTCCTGATGCGAACGAATACACTTGCTTCCAGAAGCGCACCAATGTAACCACGAATGAGACACATATATCAGGCTCACGTCTTGACCGAATCTATGTACCGGTAGACCGTTTTAAACGATATCAAAATTGGTCAATCGAACCTAGTTTAATCACCAGTGACCACCACTTGATTTCTGTCCAATTGACATGCCGGCCAGATGAGGAGTATGGGCCAGGAATTTGGAACTTACCTATATACCTCCTCAAAACACCAAGATCTATGAACTACATTTCTATCCGATCAAAAAAGGTCGCAGAAGAGCTGGAAGAGTTGAGCTGTACTGAAGAAAAAAAAGCCAGAACATCCAAAACCTTTGGCACAAATTCAAGATTAACCTTACTGCAGAGGGTAAAAAATGCTCCCACTTGGTGACTGAGAGATCACGCCAAATCCGTACCTGGACTGCACAAAAACACCTCGTTATCAATGATGTAGATATGCCTACTGATGAAAAACATCTCACAATTTTACACCTCGATATGACATTGAGGATGAAAGTTTGAAAACTACCTATTGGACTCGATCCACCAAGGAGTATCACCTGAGGAACACTATAAACGAATTTAAGACAACAGATAATGATTCAACTGTACCCTGCTTCGAAACTCGCCCAAAACGGATGGCCAAGATGGCCCGGGATTACCATGAGGCAACACAATATGTTGATGTTTCCGACGACGACTATGGTCGAATGATGTGCACTGAGGAAGTGCTTGAAAAGTGCGATGCACGGTTATCTCAAAATGAATACAATGAAATGAACAAGAATCTTACTGAAGAGGATATATGAAATGCTTTGAAACTGTCCAGCAATGGCAAAGCCCCTGGAATAGACGGCATCCGATAGGAATTTTTCAGAGAAGTGCTTAAACCAGAGCTAGCGGCAAGCTCAATGGGACCGCCTTGATAGCCTCTGTAGTCGGGCCGAAATTGACTTGGGTAGGCGTAGGCGGAGAGAATCGTCGCTGTGGTTCCGGCGATTGTAGGATCCGGATTGGGGTGATCAATTGCCGGCTCAAGCAAAAAGAATCAAACCCAGCTCAAAAGGGATGGAAAACCCGTCTAAATAGATACGGGAGGGTTCAATGGTCGATAAGTGAGTTCTCCGAGCAGAATTCACCTCGGAGCACTGTCAGACTGAGCACAGAGACTGCGGCACTTGCCGCTCAAGCTGAAACTCCGCGATTGCGTAATAACGCGCTTACACGATCAGATCCCCTCCAAGATCCCCGCGGTAAACAACAGACTTCAACAAGCAAGGTACGAGATTTTTTGTTGAAGCGTCCGTCTACGAGAGACTGGCATGCCTGGCACCCTCCTGCCCTTTCTGAAGCCCATGGAAGCAGATCACGTCAAGCGGAATGCCGAATCTCAGCGCCTGGTGCAAGAAGCGCGCAAAAAAGGGCGTAAAAAGAGCAATTACTGGATTATTTCGTTCAATTCGACAGTCACGCCTCACGCACCCCTCTGTCGATTGCGAATCTTGGTCGGGGTCACGCGTCACACAGGCGAGTGTTGAATTGGTCAAACGTCACGAAAATGGCTGGAAAATCGGCATAAATTCAAAAATAAATTTGTATAGTGCTCAGTGTCTTCAGAATACCGAAATTCCACAGTTTCTGTGATTTTTTAAGCCTCCCTGGAGTCTTTCCGTGCCAAACTGCTATGTTCTGGCCCAAATTCAGGCTAGAGGAGAACAAACAGAAAAAAATAAAGAAGGTAAGGTGAATTGGAGCCAAATATTCTTTGAATGTACTAGGGCTCTTGGCTAATGGAATAGCATCGTTTCCGCTGAATTTCAAATTTTTTGTCCTGGCCACGCTCAGTTAGGGCGCCTGTCGAAATGTCGAATAGGTCAAATGGGTCACGCGTCACGCCCCCTGTTGATTTGAATGAAATAATCCAGTACGGCTGGGAGGCGCAAGGCGGCTTTATGAAATTACCTCATGCGGAGTGGCGCACATGTGGGGGAGCGCCGCTAGTGCTATAAGTGAGCGGGAGTGGGGAAGGCGTCGGCACCGGAGCTCTTCCACACGCTCAGAATCGTGCCGTTGTGTGTATACTGTGCAACGATGCGTAGGCGAGCAGAGGCGCGAAACACACACGCAAAATCGGTGTGCATCACTTGGGTAGGTGCGCACAAGTCGGCGCAGACTCGGAAGACTTCAGTTGGGGGTACCTGCGAGAGCTCCACCACATTTAATTCGAGGGGGTGGGACCGTGAGGTTTGCGTAAATTGGTTGGTGTAGGCCACAACCATGCATCGAGTAGTCATTCTTTCTGTCGTTTTCGTCGTACAGCTTCGCTCACATATGTGTACATAGGACTTTAAACCAGTATATACCTTGGTGACAGGCGATGGGGTTTGTAGCATTCAAGTAAAATTGAGAGGCAATAAATCGTTGACCAGAAAGACGTATAAAGAGTGGATAAGTTGCGGAGTGGCAACCCCGCCATTCTAAGGGGAATGGATATAGCAGTCCACATAACATTATGGGAGGATTTTCTACAGATTGGTAAGTAATCTTCATCATAGGTGAAGAACCTGATGAAACCCGTCAATGGTCTCCTCGCCATATGGTCCTACCGTGACGTGGGGCGGTGACCTAACGGCGTGAATAAGGAATTCACAAGTGTATTTCATGCACTGGTTCTGACCACAGGTTTCCGGATTGTAGCTGGAACGCCACAATTCCGTGAATGGCATTTTCTTCTGTCCCCAAAGATCGCGCTGGATGGAAAGGGGGAGAGCTTCTCTGGCGCGACAGTAGCGAAAGTCGACGTCTTTCCCATCGCAATCGTAGATGAGTAGTTTTTTGCCCGTGGCCGGTGCTTCTGGGCTGATGATGATCGCCGCCCATACGTGCCATTCAGCCAGGACTTTCTTCCCAACCCAGCTCTCAATCGCCGTCACAAAGAGTCCCATCCACATCCGCCCAGGTGCCTTCTTGCGAAAACACTCCGTGAAGTACGAATATTCCGCAAGATATGGAAGCTCCTTGACCCAATTGAGACGTTTGGTCCCGTTTGAGAATCCGATAGGGTGTGGCCAAATGACCATATGTCCACTGGACTGTTCGTCCCCGTTGATATCGTCCGAGAGACGCTGCAGATTTCCAATAAATCTGCGTATTTTAAGATTGGTCGAAAAGGGCGCCGTCAGGGCCTTCGGAGGTTGGACGGGCTTAGGTAGTCAGGGCTCAATGACATTACACTAATTACATTGAGACAGCTTACCTCCCCTTTGCCCTGAAGACGTTCACGGGGCGTTCTGGGCTGTGAAATCCGGGCCATGGTAGCTTTCTGTACGAGCTAGATAGATATGATGCTACGGCTTTCGTAGGGGCGAAGGTGAACCCAGGTGGTCTAGGACCAGGCGTATTTATACTGTGCACAGCAGTATGATGGCCGCGAATGTAGATAGTGATGCCGATAATGGTGCATACTCTGCGGCAGACCGGAGTCGGACATAAAGCACCGCCCAAACTCGACAGTTGCTCGGATACCACGTCCCCTTGAGATTCTGTGATGACGAGTGCAGAGTTGTGACTTCAATAATGAACCCCGCTGCTGCACCGAAGTCCCGCCAAATGTGGTTGATCCATTCTCCGTCTCACAAGCGGTTAACGAACATTTGAATAACCTCTGTTGGGCATGCATCGAGGCACTGGAAGGCAGTACAAAAAGAAAATAGGGAACATGACCTTGGAGGATGGATCGAAGACGTTGGCTTTGATATCCTCGGCGAGGGTATCTCCCATCCGCGCCTTCCGGTCGCGAGCGGTCTGCCCGACGGTGGTGAACAGTGGAGCAGTGCCCGATCCAGAAGGCACGGGGCCCACTGGCCGCGACTTAGTGTGGGTCAACAATTAATCATCAAGAGAATGTGGGAGTTGTACATACGGGGGGGAGCCGGTGCCGATGGACCCGAGGCCTGGTCATGCTGGTTGTCATAACATTCGCAGATGCAGAGCGAGGTAAGCAAGGCATGCATGTGTCGCCCACCGGTCCCGGGGACAGAACTTGCGGCAAGAGCCTTGAATTTACAGTCGGGTTACAGTCGGGGTTGTGGCAACGACTGAGGTCAGACCAAACAGCCATTTTTAGACCGTACTCTAACCAGACAAAACGTGAAAAGAAGTATACTACTACTATGAGGCTGATCGGGATAGCTAGACGAGTTGTGCTGCGATAGGGCTACTACTAGGCGTGGTGCTAAGGAGAATGCTCAGAATGTCCGCGGTCGATAACGTCGCGTGGTGACGTAACAAATACCTGCTAGCTTGGCTGGAGGTTTAATCTTTTTCAAATTCGAAGTTGCCGAGCGGAAGTGGGCACGAACCAATGGTAGCCCACACGAGATCACACCGAGTGGGTTTGCCGACGCGATGAATGGAACCAGGAGCAGATGACGTGCGAAGTCGGTTTCCGATACACCTTTCCAAGGCCATTAGTTAGGGATCCAACACACAGACGATGATCAACACACCGAAATCACTGTCACAGTCCAAGCTACGGCAATCCGATCTCGAAAGGGCATCTTTCAACTTTTTGGTGAGCGATTCAACTGTCGCTTGGTATGCTTCACAGATTTCCTTCGCACTGTAGATTCCGCGGGCAGTCTGGTAGACATACACTGCGTTCCGGCCCCCTGTAGGCACACCCTTGCCTACGTTCGTCTACGTTCGGCTACATGGGTCAAAGTGCGTCGATCGCCGTAGGCAAGGGGACATCGGCACAGCCTTGCCTACGTTCGGCTACGTTCGGCTACATCAGCGTATGTCACGTAGACATACTTCGCCTAAGTTTGTCCACAGCCGTAGACACACCTTGGCCTACCTTGGTCTCTCCAAACTTCGAATGCTGGCCTTTAAAATCATTTATTTTCCCTTCCCTCCTTTGCTAGTACCTCCTCAAGCTTTGCGCAAACATTTTCACGCCCACCGATCAGGCATGGAAGGCATCAGAATTAAAGTTTTTGGAAGTCTTCCCATCAGCCCTTAGGCACTCAATTATTCTTAGGCACTCGAAGCACTTGGAACAACTCCAAATTTGATATCTCACATTGGTCTAGATCCGGCTATGGTTGGTCTACATTGGTCTACCACGGTAGACCAACATAGGCAGACGTAGACCAATGTAGACACACGTACACTAACGGTGTCTACATGCTGTAGGCATACGTAGGCAAATAGCTTTGTCTACCTGCTGTCTACGCCGGTAGACACAGCATGTGCCTACATGGGGTCGGAACGCAGTGATAAAGTTGATAACGAGCAACTGGGCGTCTGGGAGGACGGATAATCAAAACACAATCCATAATCCCACCTAGGGCCACAGAGTCAGTATACCGGAAGGCTATGGGCATGGAGACCACGTACAACGGTTGGGTTGTTGAAACTTGCTACCCTCTGTGACAGGCTTGCGCGACTTTTGAGCCTCTTTACCGCCCCTGTTAAGGGTGAGTAAGGAAGAAAGAGCAAACAGTCTCACAGTACACGCACGGAAGTCCGTTTAGACTTCCGTGTAGCCATTCTTTGGGAAAAGACAGAAGGACAAGGAAAAAGGACGGAGAACAAGGGTGGTACCTCGGTCATTATTTGAGGTCCTAATGGCGTGTGAGATTGTCACACAGCCCTATTCACGTCGAGTTATTCCCATTTCACGCTAGTTTTTCATGACTCAGAAGGACCCGTGGGTTATAGAGGCTCGTTTTAGATGTTCGGATGCCGTTTTCTCAGACTAACAGTCGGCCCTTATACAGTTGGGGCAAAAAAAGATGTCCCATGTTGTTCGGGCTCATTTTTCTAAGCTGTTTCGGAGGCTCCTCTGACCCTCCTTCCCTTTTCATAGGTCCTTTAAGCGAATACCATTGGGGTTGTGGGAGCTCATCTCAGGTATGTTCGTCCGCTTGTACCGGGGTCTGAATTCATGTAGTAGGGCTTACTTGTGACCAATCCCCCCCCACATCTCGTTCCACGCAATTTCTCGGCCCCGCGCAACCGTGGTGACATGAACACCTATGCTATACAAGCGGTACGCACCCTGGTTTTCCCCATCACATTCACATACTGATTGAGCTGGGCACAACGGATAAGGTTCTCGGCGCTCAACGTTTGGCCGTGGACATAGCAGTGAGCTTTGACGCTGTACGCTCATCGCACATTTCGCTTGGAACAACACTGAAGAGCTTAATAGCCAGACGCTTTCTGGTATGGGAGCTGTGAGATGAGTGGGGGAGAGGTAGTACCGCTCGCATCGGAAAGGCTGCTTAAGGCCAATTTATACCCTGAGGTGCCCGCAGAGGATGGAAATCTCAAGACATAGCCGTTTAGCCGTGTTTCATACCTTTTGGGACAAGACAAGAACGTCCCGAGTCCACGGTAACAACCTTAAACATACGGTTATTAGGATTGCGGCCGGAAGGAAATTTAAATATGCCGCGGTAACGGCGAGGTCAACGCAAGGTCAGAATTGGTCAGTTCGATGTGTGTACCTAAGAATCCGACGAAGTCAAGCAGTACGAGCTTCAATGCAGGTTGTGTGCGATGCAACCGGGAAATGGGCCGGTCTCTCACCGTCATCAGTAGTGGGTCCAATATGTCTTATGATGCCCTGGTGGTGTACAAGACCCGGCTCTGATTGAGAATGTGCCGGCTTTGAATGGCCGTCCGTCCCAATGAACTGTAATTCGATTAGAGCCGCTTGCATTCGTTGAGCTGAGCCAACCATATGGACGACTGAATTGTATCAGCGCATGATCGAATTAGAGTTGCTTGCATCACTGGACTGAAACTCGCGACAGCGGCAATCGCCGACCGCGTATATCGCTGGGACCCACAAGGACCTACTCTTCATTGCAGCCACTAAACGAAAGAGTTTCTTTTGATCCTCCGCATGATCAGAATGCCAGCCGGTGACCTTGAGCCAGAAGTCGCGTGTATGGATTCGATTACTTCCTGCACCTCCCTTGTGCTATCAGCTCGAGTACGACCAGCCGTAAGTCTGCTTACTTTGCTCCCACCGCTCTGACTGGTAGTATGGGTGACCGCAAATCACACAAGCGAGACACAACTCAAAGGCTGGGAGGCGCGCGCACAGCACAGGATTGGCAGGCTCGTCGCGTCGATCATGTGAGGGTGATAAAGCGGTCGGAGACGGGCCTGCTCTGGGCCTGCTTACTGGGCGGAGAGCATCACATTGTGACGGTTCGGCAGCCTACGGCTACAAGGACCCCAACAGATTTGATGATAATTTCCTTAAATAGACCATGACCTCAATGGTCAACCGTAACATGATACAGGACCCCTGAAAGTCAACCAAAATGCCTGTCCGGAGGTTGTCGGATTTTGCGACTTTAATCCGGACCCCAAATCGGGAATTTTTTATCCGAATTCGACCCAGGCTTCCCCGAGGGCGAGTTTTTATCCGAAATCGATACCAGGCCTCGCGTTTTTTTCTGGCCACACAGGAACGCGAGAGTGAAACCTGGAGCCCATATCTCGCCCAAATCACGTCAATTCTAGCCCAAACATCTCCCTCCGTTCAAATGCATCAAATACTGTATGTTTGAAGTGGCTCCCTCTCTCCTCTGTGGATGCGCCCGCGGGCCGAATTTTTAATCCGAATCCTCACCTGTGGTGCGCGCCAGCCTCGAGTTTTTATCCGAAAAATCCTCCAGGCAAGGCGTGCCAAAGTTCGACTTTTGATCCGATTTTGACTAGGGATTTTGCGATTTTTGGGCAGTTTTTATCCGAATCGGAAATTATGGTGGACAGGCATTTGGGTTGAATTTCAGGGGTCCTCGTGATACGCACGAGATTCACCGGCTTGCCGGTGCGGAGACAGGCTTGCTCCGAACCTAGTCGCCTCCCCTGTGGCGGTGATCTGATCCCGGCAAATATAAGTAGGTCTGCATCTTGTGGGTCCCGGCGATTGCCGCTGTCCCGGCCCAGAATGGCGGACGCCGGTGGGCGCGTTGGCGCGGGAAGGCTGTGAAATTAAATTCTGTCCCGTTTTTTGAACGCCAGGATCTACTAGGACCTGCTGGAATGCAAGTCACGCGGTCCGCTTACAAGCAATTGAACGGTCGTCTGTTCCAACTTATCAAAGTTTTTCACAAGCATGACGCTCGTGAAATGTCGCACGCCGTACTTACGGAGTGGGGCGCGAAAGCCGCCAAAAGAACCAAGCAGCTTTAACGGGTAGTCCGTTCAACTCGTTCAGAGCTTGAATAACTTGTGCATATATGCATGATCCAAGCTGTTTAACTCTGCAACCATTTCCATAGACAACCCATACGTCCAAGACGCCAATATTATGTAGTGACAGAAGGCTCCATTTCATGCTACATACTCACGCTAACCACACTTGGATGTATGTGGCCAAATCGGCCGAGAACTTTTTTTTGCTCAGTCAGTTTTGATTCAAATGAAAATCCCTCTAACAGCTCTTCTCCTATGTTCAAAAGGAGCACTTTGGTTAGACAGATAAGAAATCCGAGTGAAACTGAGCCATCAAAATTTCAAGCACGGGGTGGGGGTAGCTAGGTGACCTGCACCATACTTATACTGCCATTGACTTTCAATCACCCTCTTTATAAATTAAGCACTGCGGCGCGTTTTTTTTTTTTTTTTTTTCTTTTTTTTTCAATGAATTTTACATCGTATGGTTCTCCTGAGCTCAATTCTCAACCGTTTTCCATTATAATATACTCATTAGGTTGGCATTGAAGGTCCGGAGGGCATGGCCTCCTCAGATTTTTTGATGGCCAATCAAATTGCTTGATTGGTAAAATATCCGCGTTTTGAGCAGGATGGCTGTAACATTAGTTATTATTGTTCAATTGGTCTAATTTTTTGATACGATGGACTCACAAGTATACAGAGGGCACCGAATACCGGCAGTTTCATTGTGACCCATACATCAGATGCAGTCTATATTACAACAACACCGAATTCTCTTTTCAAAGTCTTGAGCCAAATACAAGTCATATAAAAAATGCCGGTATTTGGTGCCCTCTAGTATTTTGCCATCAAAAAATCTGAGGAGGCCATGCCCTCCGGACTTCCAATGCCAACATAGTGAGTATATTATAATGGAAAACGGTTGAGAATTGAGCTCAGGAGAACCATCCGACGCAAAATTCATTGAAAAAAAAAAAAAAAACGGGCCGCGCCCTAAGTTCCGCAAACAGCCGTAAATTAGCGGGTCAGAAAAGTTACCAAAAAAGGCTATTAGCTAACTCACTTGTTTCTCCATGAAATTTCAGGATTCTTTCGCGGGGCATCATCGCATCATGTCCTAGAATATATTTAGCTTTATTTGAGGGTGAATGGCTAAGTTTTGAGTGCGCTAGATGAGAATCCGTGGCTTTTGTTGTTCTTTGTGTCTGACGTCACTCCGCTCGGAACCCGGTCCGAAATAGCCTTTTTTGGTAAGATTTTTGTATTGGTGATTCAAACTCAGATCGACTGGTCTGTCTATCGACAGGCTTGCCTTCATAGACAGACAGTCACTGTTCTAAGCTGATTAGCGCAAGGTTGAGTGAGCGCCCGGATTTTCCCGCTTCATTTGACCTTTTTTGGAAGTGCGCCGATTAGCGCCCGGATTGGCGCTCGGATTTATCCGCTTCATTTGACCTCTTTTGGCTGTTTGGCTGATTAGCGCACGGTTGAGCGTCCGAAGTTCACCACTTCATTGACCTTTTACAAGACGAACCTCCGCTTCGCTCCGGGAAGTTGGAACCAAGAGAGCAAGGTAACAATACTACTGAAGTACTTCGCCCGGTTGGGAGGATAAAATTCCAGCTCATTCTGCCGCAGTGAGAAACGGATGGCACTACCGGATTATAGCAATATATGAAAAGGGAGCTTTAGTCATTGGCATACAAATGTACATCAGTGATGTGCTGGAGTATAGAATGCCATCATTGACGGCAGGGAGTGTTGTTGGATTTAAACACATCAGCAAAACAGAATGTCTCTGGCACGTATGGCACCATCTGGGTGTGTCTGATCAGTATGGCCAGTATGGCAGCCACATGACCCACACCAGCCATAATATGCCAGAATTCTTTACTTGGCCAGTTGTGCAACCACAGCCATTTTGTACCCATCTGCCAGATGTTTATTTACAACAATAATGCTGTAATTGAGTACACTGCAAGTTCACAGAATTCTTACCGGAGTATGTGGTAGTTGTGTGGTATGTAATATGCATTGTACAGTATATGGAAATTGGACGTCAGTTGAATTCGCCGATTCTGAGGAATGAGGAGCGGGCTTAGTGTGTGACGCATTTTACAATACTCTGGTGTGTCTACATTCTGCCACGTTGGCCCTGGAGCCAAAGGCACATACTGTTGGAACCGATTGTAAATACGCTGCGTTTACAGCCTGAAGTCCGTCGGATCAAAAATACCCACGTGATCGCGAAGGATGGTTCGTTTTGATCCCGTCACAACAAACATAAATGCCTCTCTTCCTCTCCCCTCATCTCTCGCTCGTCACTCTGCCCGTTGGTCTCCCCATGCTGATTGTCTTTGGCCACTCTTCACCATCAAGGGTCTCTAAACCATGCCCAAGACATTCAGATGTTTATCTACGATGCGTGCTATCCGATTGACCTTGGCGATACGGCCCTGACCTCTCAGTTTCCTCTCTTTTGCAGGCTACACCTGGGCACTCATCAATACATGTTACCAGCCCTTCCCAATCTAGCTCACAACTCATTGTCTGCAATGGACATATAGTGCGCCGATGTCCGGTGTGTCACCCACAACCCTCTAGACAACGATATACGTTGACGTGAAGTTTGGGCATCGCGTGCAGGTCTCCCATCATTTGCCGCACTCCATTGTTTCGTTTTACTTCCCATATCAAAGCGGGCCGACTCAGGTGAGTACATTGTCCATACCGAAGTTTTCCTGGTCTTAGTTTCCTTGTAGCCTCCTCTTGCTGTGAAAGGGAGCGTGCCAGTGTGGATGCACTTGCTGACTGTGTGCCCCTTCACTGCGGCTGTCGTTTTACTCCAATGCGCATCATTCTTTATCATCATAAGAATTGTCCTAATCAATGTGGCTAAAACTTAATAACCTTGTTCCTTGAAGCAATTGGTGTGTCCTGTATTTTCGGTGATCAACCACTGAGCAACCTGAATGTTTACATGTGCCGTGGCTGACATTTTGACATCAAAATCCTGTCGCAGGGATGTGAATTGAGCATTCTTCAAGAACATGAATATTTTAACGGGCGCATGGCTCGCGAGTCGTTATTTTCCCGTGATTTACCCAGTTGCACCAAATATATTCAGTGTGACCCGTGCAAGGTATGTCAGACTTTTTTGCATCCAAATCCTGTCCCAGGGATGTGAATTGAGCAATCTTCTTCAAGAACATAAATATTGTAATGGGTGCATGGCTCGCAAGTCGTTATTTTCCCGTGATTTATCCAGTCGCAGCAAATATATTCAGTGTGACCTGCGCAAGGTATGTCAGACTTTTTGGCGTCCAAATCCTGTCCCAAGGATGTGAATTGAGCCATCTTCTTCAAGAACATGAATATTTCAACGGGCGCATGGCTCGCGCGCTGTTATTTTCCCGTGATTTACCCAGTCGCAACAATTATATTCCGTGTGACCCGTGCAATGTATGGCAGACTTTTTGGTGTCCAAATCCTGTCCCAGGGATGTGAATTGAGCAATCTTCTTGAAGAACATGAATATTTCAACGGGCGCATGGCTCGCGCACTGGTATTTCCCTGTGATTCACCCAGCTGCAACAAATAGGAAGGAACACAAAATTCACTACCGTTCAAGGAACAAGACATTCACTGCTGTTGAAGCAACACAAGATCACTGCAGTTGAGAGAACACGAAATTCACTGCAGTTGAGGGAACACGAAATTTTACTGCCGTTGAAGGAAGTGGAACACGAAATTCACTGTTGTTCGCTGGATTGAACGCAATTTCAGAAGGAACAGACATTGGCCGCCGTTGCCTGTATTAGGTCTACAACATAACTATAAATGATTCCAGCCATTCATTTGGTTCAGAACTGACCGAGATATACTGAGTTGAACAATCCTGACCAGCAGATCACTCCCAATGCCATAGCAAGTTTCTGAGCATAAAATTCAAAATTCTGGCTATATCACCCCCTTCAAGTTGTACGACAGTCCTCCCTCCCAGAAATTGAGCCGGATTGGACATGAAGTCACCGTGCTAGAACATGTTGAACTCGAATTGGGACCCCATGTCAGGTGGGAGAAAGAAATTACTATTTGACGAATCTGGCTCTATCGCTAATGCGGACGAATTATTCTGGAAGATTGGTATAGGTTTCGAGGTAATCAGACCAAAACTCGGGGAGTTATGAAGGAATCGGTCGGTGCAATGGAAAAGTTCCCAAAATGGAAAATTTTCGTTCGCGCCTTCGGTTCCGACATTGAGGATGGGAGGCCGCGAAGCGGCCGACCAGCCTCTTTGTGGATAAATAATGTGTTCGCCAGAACCTTTTCGATTGTTCACTCTTAACCCTCATAAGCGGTTCCAGCCGCTCCTTTCGATGTCTCAAGTGCAAATGCCCAAGTCCGTAATGTCGTGGGAGTTCTGTTTTTCTGCGAAATCGAGGGCCTTGGGGGTCCGCTTAAGGCTTAAGCATCCATGATCGGGGGCCTTAAGGCTTATGAGGGTTAGGGGCTTAAGCTGAAGGGCGAGGTTAAGACTTAATTCTATCCTTGGAAGTGATCAGATATTCATGAAGTTGGTGTCTTCAGCGCCGTACTGGTTGGAATAAATTAGAGCTCTGGCATGGAAGATCCGCCACCAAGCACCTCTGTATATGTGCATACAGTGAAACTGTCCAAGCCAGTAACACTCATCTGCGCGAGCACCGCGCCCTTTCGGCGCATCCGTATTAAGGCAATACTGGGGTTTTTCATTCAAATCGACAGGGGGTGTGACGCCTGACCCGATTCACCAATTCAACATTTCGACGGCAGCCAAATTTTCGCGTGACTCCCCCAAAAATTTCGACATTCTCATGAAAATTTTCGTCTTTTTGCAGTTTGAGGTTCGACAGAGGCTCGAGTGACGCGTGACCACAACCAAAATTCGTCCTCGACAGGGGGGTACGTGACGTGTGACTGTTGATTTGAATAAAAAACCCCAGTATTCCCCTGTCATCTCCCGGCGGTTTTGGTGATGATTCTCAGGTGTTCGGTCCAGTCGGTGGGTTCCAGGTGACTTGCACCATGACTATGTCTAAATTTAATGGAAAGAAGAATGTCCGCCGTGTCAGCTGCTCTCTCCTCTACCATGAAGTTGATTGGGAGGCGGAAGACCGAAATTCTGATGCCCGCTTCTTGAACCAAAGATCATCGCCAACGCCCAGTAATTTACATGTAAAATAGGATACATGTAATTTACATGCGGGGATTTTAGACAGCACTATAAGCTACGACATCAGCTACACTACGCGGTGCCGGCCCGATCACCCTACTATCGAGCGGTATTGCGCTGTATCTTTGGCGCTGTCGGTGAATCTCCGCATGACGTCGGGAAGCCTTCCCAGGCACGGTGTCGAAATCGACACCTTCGCTTTCACAATCGAATAAATATATTAGAGTACAGTGATATCCAGCGGGGCCCGCGGACCCTTGGAAAAGATGGAGCCAGCTCTGTGGCGATAGATATCAATACCATTCCTATGTGAAGAGAAGACGCAAACTAGGGTTCACCAGGGGTAAGGTAAGGGTATAAAACAGCATACCTCTACATGTACCTCCAATACTACCTTTCGAGAGGTAAAACGCCTACCTCACCGGCTTGTTCTTATGGTGCCATTCAGTTAGTCGCCGCTATTTTTGTACATGGGATAGATCCCGCCCAGTTTTGCCCCGATTTTTTATTGCAATTACAGTAATGTACTCCACCGAAAAAAAAAATATTTTGAGTTTGGGAGGTCAACACCGGACTTTGAGGCAAATTCGCAGCGGCTGTTACAGCCGTTTTGTGAATAATATACGGGTTTCGTAAAAATTTGATGCTCGATTTGTGCTTACGCTTGTTTGCCACTGCATCGCCAATTGGCTCCACCTTCCGTCATCAAATGCTCCGGCCCTCGCCTTCAATTCCTTCGCGCTCAACGACGCTTCCATGTTAAGCTTTTCTCAACCCAGTGCCGTTGACTAGGGTAATTGAGGAGTGTTTTCAGCAGCATATTTGGTCGCGTAATCAAGGTACTCGCGCTGTTGTATCCCTCTGAAACTCCAGTCGTCCGGAAAGGATTGATACTTGACTGATGACTCGAATTTTTCTGTAGTCGTTCCATGATGAGCCTCTGCAGCTGCGCCCCATTCTCAAGCAATGAATATTTTTGAGTGGACGCGACGCAATCGTTTGGCTTGCAAAGTAGGACGACAGTCCCGGCCTGGTTGTAAGTTTGTTCTTCAGTTGTCCGCGATCTCTTACATTTGCGGAGGGAATCAAACAGTCCCATCCAAGCTCCCACAAACCCTTCTGAACGTCGGAAGTTGTTTTTGCAGGGAGGAAGCATTGTTTGCCTGAGGAAGTGCCGCCGCTCGTCATCAAGACCTGGACCATCAACCGGTCTGTCTATATCACCGCCCTTCCCAACCATGCCGATCTGGACAGTATGAGCGAATGTAGAAGAGTCCCAACTATCCTGCACAGACAAAGTATGTCTGGTCCTCTGAAAACCGCTCACGCTCAACTCTTTCTCGCCGGCCATCAGCTAAACCATGAAGCGGCACCCGCGATCTCATCAGAATCTCCCTTCGCCAAATGTACGGAAGACTTCCGAAGCGAAGGTTCACTCGCTGAAAGCGCACCACTCGACTTAGATAGACCGGACCTCGAGGCCGCGCAGCAGGATATTGCGGAAGGGACGCGGGGCTGCATGCTACAGCTGAATTAAATGACATAGAAAAAGGCAGCACAGGCGCTAGTCTCTTCTAAACAGACACAACAACAATTCTCGCTCTTGTCTTGCCCGTAATACCGTTGTATGTAGACCATCAGTTACAGCCTGAGCATTGGACCTTCAATTTCTGCTGTTCTGAAACTTAGTGGGTAGTGGATGGAGGTGGCAATGGAACCCGCATACCTCCTTGACCTCTTTGTGTTGCTACTCGTACTCCTGAACTTCGGGACACCACCTGGGAATACACCCGCTTAACGCCCACCAGGTTGCGTGACAAGTGTACAACACCAGAAATGTAGTCCACCTGCATCCACCGAAGGCTCGGGCAATCTGGCTATTAGTTTACTCAGGCCGATAGTCAGGCAAATAGCTCACGAGGTGAGATATGAACTCTGTCGTTGGTTGTGTGCTGCGTCAAAATCCAGTCTGACATTTCAAATCGTTCTAGTGAGTGTGGTGAGGAGAGGTGAGAGAGAAACCGAGTGGATTATGCTGTGCGGTGGGGGGGTGTGCGGGGCAGTGCGCGCGCTTGGTGTCATGCGACTAAAGGTCATGCATCGATTTCCCGGGAAGCTACTTAACTATTTTGACCAAGTGTTCAGTGACGCGTGACACCCAACTTTTTTTGATGTGTGCAAAAATCGCTATAATTCGAAAGGAAAATTTTCGGTCTTCCCGGACATCGAAAAATCCAAAAATGATGAACACTTGGTCGAAATACAGTTGGGTAAGGCTACCTAACTCCCCACTAGCGGTCACATGACTTTGTCACGTCACGCGTAACGGGGCAAAAATTATAAGTTGATCTGACCGGGATGGTTTTTGGGCGAAGAACAAGTCAGAATTCTATTCTTGCAGGAACATTTAATTCAGATCCCCGATCAGCCGCTCAATCCACATTTCATATCGCACGCACTCACACCCAATCTCTGGAAACCAATGGTGAGTACTTCTATTTCACACCTGCGGGATATTGCCATTGGGTGGGAAGAGAGAGGCTCACGAGGACCCCTGATTATCCCAGCAAATGTTTGATCCCTGTCCCGACATTTTAGCCGCCGAAAAATGGGCGGTCGGGAAAAATTAACATCGCTTTCTTGGGGCACTGTGGGTTGGTCACGAAAGGTTCTTCCTCCATTGCTCGTTTTAAGCTGTTTCCGAGACTCTTTGCCCCAAGTGAAGCCTGAAGAAAATCGGCAAATGCCGAAGCCCGGAAGCCCGGACCGAGGCCGGACCGGACCGGACCTGCACAGCTTGTCCCGACATTTTAGGCCAACGTCAGGATCTAACATTTGGTGGGATAATCAGGGGTCCTTGCTCACGTTATTTGCGGTGGTGGGCACCGAGCGCATCATGATGTCCATCACATCAGCCAGCAACCAAGGGGGTCCAAGGATAAGAGAAAAAGATATCACCTACAATTTTTTTTTTCGAGGGTAGGCCGACCCCTCCTCCCCTCAGTGTCAATTACGAGGCCTCAGAATAACAGATTGATTCTTGGCGGTTACATGATACATAAATTGATGAACGGACTTCCTGTCGCAAATCGCGACGGAGGTGGCGCGGAACCAGGGCACTAGAAAAAAACCTAAAGGGCCAGTTTGAACTGAAATTTCACGGGCTATTGCGCCAGCAATACCCGGTCAAAATCCGAGTTGAAATGGCTCAACCAGGGTCAATTTATTGGCTCGCTGCGAAATCTCTGCACGCCTTGCCGACATTCAATTTGGATTGGTATGGAGAGGTCTGAAGCCTCCTGAAAGAAACCAGGCCACTAGAAAAAAACCTAAAAAGCCAGTTCAAACTGAAATTTCACGGGCTATCACGCCAGCAATACCGCCAAATGTAATGGCAGCCAAACGCAATGACTCATTGGGTTTAGCCCTATAGTCAACAACAGGTGTCGCCTGACACTCGCATAGAAGTAACTCCCCAAACTGCCGCTGAAAGCCTTTCAGCTTTTCTCGAATTTCTTGTAGTGCGCCCCAGGCATCGCAGATCACGGGAAATGGTGCATTCCTGGTGGAGTTATGGCTCAAACAATGCCACCCATTAAAATCGATCACGCTTTTCAAAATGCAAGCCATTTCAATGGCCTTTGAATGCCCCAGATCACACTTTTCAAAATGCAGGCCATATGTCTTGACTTGAACTGTTTCAGTGCACAGGGAGGCTAAAACAGAGGGCATTTCGGTCACGCCTTTCAAAATACAAGCCATTTCAATGGCCTTTGCAGGTTCCTGTGAACGGTAGCAATAGTGCGCCGTTCGTGCCTTCGCTTTGCAATGCACTGCAAGGATATTTTGCGTATGCATCAAGTCTCGGATTGATTGTACCCTCTCGGGCTTACTACTCTTCAACGATGGTGCGAGCCTAAACTATCTTTGCTTCGGCATCCTCGCGCTCTATCTTCGCGCTCAAGCGTGTCACTGCCGCGTTGGTCTAGAGTGGGTGCTTACGGGGTCGCCTGGGGACCGAATGCCCTCGGACCCGGTGGGGCCGGCCGGTAAAATGGACCAGCGGGAAACCCGAATGCGGTGCAGAGGCCATATAAAATCACTCCGGAAAACGTGAGGCTAAACTATCCTTCCCCACTCATGCTCGCGTTTAACTCAGTCGAGTCCGATTTTTCTTCCTCCCATACCTCCAACGATTGCGTCGGTACATGGGATTTTCTAGGAACTCAGGCTTTATCCGAAGTTACGACCAATAATCCCTTTGGTATGTATCTTAGTACCCGATAGCCCATTTGTCTTACAAAGAGCTCCACAAAGATATCTATTATCCTCCAACCCTTGAGCAATTACACCAGCGGCTACTGTGGGTCGAAACCACTGTCCTGGGGTGGCAGTTGGAAGGGTGAGTTCTTATCAGTGCGGAGCCGGCCAATTCTTTAACATCTCACCAGTCACCATCCATCGGAGCCCAACTCAGGGCACAACGATGGAGATCACCACCAAGCAACCTCGCCTGTAAATTCCACCCAAAATAGCCCAGTAATGAAGACAAGTGAGAGTGAAAAGAAAGAAAATACGAAGGCTACCGTCCGCCATTCGCGTCGAGTCCATAACGCAATCGGGACGAGACAGCTAAGAGCATCCAAAATTTCCAAGATCCTGGGCGAGCGGCGGCGCGGCAGGGGATGGGTGTGAACGAATGTGGCTGGTGGCCACCGAGGCAAACCTGTAGAGTGCTTTGAATATGGTATAAGCAAAAAACATCTGGAGAAGCTTACGGACGGGCAGAAATGAGGACGTCATTTTCAGCGACCGAAATGCTGTACATGTGTGAGCTTTGCACACTACTCTACGCTGTAAATTGTCTTGCTACAGCTGAAATTGGACCTTTCAAACGCTTCAGGTATTCATGTAAAGATGAAAGGCACCATCTACTGTAATGTGCAGCTTCTCCGACTCGTCTCGTCGTTTGGGACCAAAGGCTTTTCAGAAGCAATGTACGGGTTTTCGGGTAGTGATGGATACTCATTTTTGTTGACCTCTGCTTGCCAGTGAGTCTTAAGAGCCTCTTCTGCTCCACCCATCAGCTGTGGCTCCGCAAGCCGCGTATAAATGTGAGGGAGGCGTTGGAGCACGGTGGAGTCACAACACCGCGTAGTGCAGTGGTGACGCATAAGTGCGGAGCAGAAGGACGAGGACTCGGAGGGTTATTAATTTGGCCGCCGCTTAACGTGCGCACCATCGCCCTCCCGCCTTCTACAGGCCCTGTTACATTGTGCCCAAGATCTTCATTTCAGGCCCCCACAAGTCATCGCAAGATCTCAAGTCGCCGCAAGATCTTGAGAGTGATGGCAAGATCATGCAGGACCTAGCCTTGCCTCAAGAACATTGTTGCCCTAACCTGCGTACCTTGTGTTGCCTCAAGACTTCGAGATCAAGACCTCAATTGGCTCAACGCTATCCTCAATTCCAATCTGGAACTCCCATCGCAAACCTCTGTCTGCAAGACGTGCAATTCCACATGGTCTACAACAATATGATGGTCTCTTTGTTGAAGTATAAGTCGGAGACTCGCGCGTCAAGGTACAACAAGTGGTTCCTCCCGCATGTTTTGGACGACAACCCCGCGGAGCGCCGATTCCCCTCTCCTGCTTTGATTTGGCCTTCTGGAATGCTTCAATCTCTAGTATCTTGGTATATTGCCTCAATAAATTGTTTTCTGCTTTATTTATGTGAATAGATTAGTTTCGTGGTCATTCAAAGGATATACAGTCAAAGCTGTCTTAACCCATACCCCCCGGTGGACGGCAAAAGGTATGGGTTATTACAGCATATGGGTTTCAGGAGAGGCTCAAAAATAAATGTCGAAAAAATCAAATAAATTCAGAAATAATTCTAGTTGACTGCCGCAGTAAAGTAATCAGTAATGGAAGTTGAAATAAGTGATTTCGAACGTTCCAACTCGGTCTTGTGTCCAAATATGGCCAATCCCATTTCAAGTTTTCAGGCAAATACACCATCAACATCAGCGAGATATTTCCGCAAGGTTGAAACCGCCTGCAAGGCATCTTTGCGTGTCGGTTTCAGCTCAGGGGTAGGTAGGGTCATCGAGGCCATCATCACCACCGTTGACCTCCTGGTTTTCGCGATCTGTGTGCATTTTCTGTATGAGTATCCTCATCCTCTGTGAGCTTGTCATCATTCTCAAGCCTTTCTAAGAGGCCATCTCAACGGTTTTTAACACAGAAAGGCCCTTTTTGAGTGTGGTGAGCGATGGATGAGACAGCATAAGTGGCAGGACCGGTCAAACAAACAAAAATAGACACAAGATAGGGGCACGTTATGGGTTTCTGCCTCAGGAAAGTATGGGTTATGGAGTATTAGAGAGTTATGGGTTTCTACTATGGCGCCACCCAGGTGGACAGCAAAAAGGCATGGGTTTTCGCAGATTATGGGTTATCAGAGCTATGGGTTAAGACAGCTTTGACTGTAGGTACAGCAGATGGAAGTGCGAGGACACGGAAAGCCATGGAAGACCATATGGCCAGGTGAAGCCTTCCAGCGCTTCCGGCCTTTCTGTGCCATATATGGCTATGTATGGCCTTTAAAATTTTCTGATCTCTCAAAATCAAAATTCCCGCTACCGTTAGGTGCGGGTTCTTAGGGCGCCCTGTATGGCAGGGAAGCTTCGTCAATCAATATGTACAAATAGATCACTGATCCGACGATCGCTGCCCACTCCCACAAAAAGACCATCATGTCCGATCACGGTAGGTGCCGGAATCGGGTGGTCGGACCCGAGGTCTCATCCGTATGCGGACGGAACCCCGGACGTTAAGGCTCCCCAGGTCGACGTCGGGTACTTTGCTGAATTATAATGTTGGAATGTTTGGTCCGTTTCATTCATCTGAAAGTACCTCAACTGAATTAAAAATAGATGGCTTCAATGGGTTTGATCCAACTTACGATGCTTTGATGTTCAACCCTCAATTCGATGTACCCGAATTGTGCAGGGATCTCAGCATAGACACCAATCACTTCAACCCTGCGGGAACTGATCAGATGAACAACTTGCTCCCGCTTCCTATGCCGGCTTCGACACCGGCCTCCGTCGAGTCCTCTACCTTGCCCATTGAGCCAGAAATACAGCTGCCGAGGAAAAAACGGCCCGGGTCGAGAGAGCCTGAAGTCAACCAAGCCAACATCATCGAGGGTTCTCGTCCGAGGACCAAATCCCGTCGGGCTCTTGGGGAGGCATAGTTGCAGATGAATTTTAGACTTTCAGACTCTTAGAACTTCTTGTTATGCCTACCCTACTTTTAGGAATTTGTGACATGATATATTACAGCTCTTTGCAGAAGTAATGACACTTCCTAAAAATAGATTAAGAAAGAGCAACTTGAATGTCCCGCATTCTTTTGCTCATTTCTTGGTGAGTTCTGCTCTGATTGACATGGTTCCAGGTGTGTTTGAGAGGCAGGAAGCAGGGCTTTCCACCGATACCATTCATGACAGGCAGGTTGCCAGAATTAGGTGCTTCAAAATTCCACCCTTATGTTGTGAACCCCAGCTCGAATAGCTCAGTACTGAGTCATCTCTTAACCCAACTGGACGATTATGAGTTCATTTGACGGCAAAATATAGGCATAAGTGCTTCAAGCTGCACCTTTTGGTTTCATATCCAAATTCCCACGGTTAAATGAGTTCTTGAAATCTCTCAGGAAATATAACCTGGGAGGAGTTCCGGAGTAGTGCAACACATTTGGGTATCCTAGGCATGATTGCCTATATCGTAGCTCCAGGAATCATCTGGATTCAAAGAAACCGGCCCAGAATTGAGTGAGAGCGGTCCGTCCGAACCCGTGGCTCGACAGACTAAGGATAAATTTTCAGGTCCTAGCATTTTGCAATTAACCCTTGGTGTTTGGTATGGATCGAAAGACCTGCTTAACCGCACTCCAATGTGCTTTAAATCAAGTCAATCCGCCAAGAATTGGTGGAGCAATGAGCTTGGGAAGCAGGTGAGTTTAAATTGCTCTTTCTCATAAAAATAGGGGCAGTGTCATTACTTTTGCAAAGAGTTGTAATGCTCATTCACTGATCATTCTTGCTTGAAGCGCGCCACATTGAAGGCTCTCCAACACCCGATGATCATGTGATCGTGTCGAACTTATTTGGTCCACGGCTGCGTGAGTAATTGCGGATTTTATACTTGGTACATAAGACTCCCGCAGCGAGCTACTTACATCTGTACCATCTCGGGAATGATACATCCATCCCTTCGGCACCATGGGCCGCGACTATCAATCGGAATTGTTACTATCAAGGCCATCAGGCGGCAAGAGCCACCTAGGTGAAATTGATACTACAATAGGTTGAAAAGGCCAGGTTGATATATGTCCTATGTAATAGGTTGCTATAAAATCAACCTTAAATCGACCCGAAATAGGTTGAAAGGCGATATTCAACCTAAGCCTTGTTGAAATTCAACCTGGGCTGGCTTCATAGTGGTCTTTCTCGACGGGCATCTTTCTTTGTCTTTGTTCCTTGTCTGCCACCAAATCCTCGTCTGTCCTAACCCCAGCCCCAAATAGGTCTCAAACAACATCCGAAAGAGTTCAGGTTCGTAACCGTTGTACCTTGAACTCTCTCTTGACTGACTGAATTTCTTCCAGATTGTGTTGACCAACGGCGTTGAAGGACCTCAAGTTGTGCATATCCAGTCAGATATTGTTGCAGGGGGGTCCACTGATTCTCCTGGCACAACAACCTCAACTGGCATAAAAACTGGTGGGCTCACCTGGTTTCTTTGCTCGCGGTTTCCGGTGCGTGGATCATTGCAGTGTTGCCTTGCCAGCGCTGACCCTGTTCTTAGTTTTTCGTTAGAAGCACATCATACAGTCCCACGTATGCTTAGAACGGAATTTATGTCTGAATCTGTCCCTGGCTCGAGGAATAGAGCCAGTTCCATTGAATAATGAACCAATTAGCCGTACAATGAATGGCCTATCTTGCTCGTAAACCAGATACATTTTTTTCATATCATAAGACGAGTGTTTCTACCATCTTAGCATGACCTAGCTTGAATTCCCGGACCGTGTCCTTCCGGAGCTCCGAACCAACTCAGACGATGTGTCATGTCACAGTGACAAACACAACACGCGCATAGGGCTCCGGGCCGTCCGTTTTACGGGACGGCCGTCGAAAAAAACGGCTGTTTTTCTGCAACGGACGAGCCTACCCGTCCGTCGGCGGTAATTCTGAGACAGGGCGACGGACGGGTCCCGTCCGTCGAACCCGTTACGGCCGTTTCGACGGGTGGGCAATTTCCTTTTTTGGTTTTTTGGCACTGGCGCTGGTAGGATTGCTCAAAAACACAGATTATATATGTACAGAAGTAATTGAGGTCATTGAAACGAATTCTCGGCCTTTTTAAGTTGCTCCCTGTCCAACCGCAACCGCGCCTTGATGAACATTAGCATCTGAATTGTCTCAGCTTTGAGGCTGGCACGGCGAAGTCCAATAGTGTCGCGCCCTCCCGAAAAAATGCGCTCCACCGCAACGGCAGACCCTGTAGACTTATATCAGGACTGTTTCGATTACTGCGAAGCAACACCCTACCTGGGATGCAAAGCATATCTCTCGCGAGGGGATATAAATTTGGGAACTTCTCTACGATTCCAGGCTACCGTATTAAAACAGCAAGCTGATGGAGATTCAATGTATCCAATATTTCCTGACCACTAGATTGAAACCAAGAGTTATATTCACTATCCCGGTATTTCAGGAACTAGATTATACATAGAAGTCGACCATATAAAAAATCTAGGGCAATCGGGGTTGAAATGCTCATCCTAGAGCTGTCCTGCCCAGGAATAACCCAAAATATGCGCACTTGAGCCATAAATTTGATTGTAGAACAAAATAAAAAATCTGAAGACGCAGAAAACTGCGCATCGGAATTCCTAATAGATTGAGCATACTCATAAGGTAAACGGATGAGAATTGCACCCGCAGCAGCTGTCCTGCCGAAAACCACTGAAAAAAAAAAAAAAAACCAGCCGCGCCCTAAGTTCCGCAAACAGCTGTAATGAAAAAATGATTAAAATTAAAATTTTCGCAGCAACGAAAGGGTAATTTCTGTTGTCCCATGTTGAGGTATGCCCCTTTGTCAATTACCGATCAAAAAACTGCCAAAAGTTGGGCGATGCTGCGGAGATACACCCTTTCCGGTTACTTTTTGTGATAACAAGTATAATGAATCGGCGAAATCGGCTACTTTAGACTCTTGTGTAGTTGGAAAAATGAGACCGGGCTATTAAGTTTTTCTACCCTGATCTGGCCAGGAAGATCTTGGAAGTCGAAAGAAATTACCATATCTCCCTCCTCCTGACATCCTTGTCTCCGGATGCGTATCGAATGGTGGTCATTGCTGAAACTCGGTAGATCATCGAGCTCCCCAAAGGAAGGACCCCTTAAACCATCGTGAGCCCGAGATATTTCTGTGTCCGACGCTTTTCCACCCGCGGATGAAAAGGTACCATCTTGGATGCATTTTGCACAAAGACATGGCGACGGCATAAAATCACTAAAAATGAGAAGTTAAGCTCTGGAGAGAAGACAATACCCTCACCTTCCATAGTGGATGGTAATCTGCTCACCCGGAAAGATAGTCCTCTTCGAAATGATCAGAGCTCGAGGTCGGCCGTTTGGGTCGTTCCATAACTCAACTACGGCGTTAGGGTCGCAGCTATGGTTAATATGCCGCGCAAGATTAACTTCATTTGGCTCGCTGGCATCCACGAATTCCTTCAAATCTGCAAGTTAAATTCTAAATATACGGGAGTATCAGCTGAGCTCACCCCGGGGGCCACCTGGAATATGTACACACATCCTTGGGCCAACAACTCATCTTTTTGCTTGGATCCAATCCGGTTTCCCGCGTACTCAATGACAAAGGTCTGTCTGTCCCAAAGTCGGAAGTTAGCGGTGTAAAACAAAGCCAGAACTGTTAAAGCATACTGAGCAATCCTTCCATGTGAGAATAATCCTTTTCCACAATTCCCGGCGCCCATTACATCTGTGGGGCAGGGATACTCCGGTTTCGGACTGAGAAATTGCAATATCGGTTTCAGTGCTGCTCTGTAGATGCTGTGCATAGCCCGTACCAAGGACAGGAAAATGCACCACAGTCGCACAAAGTTTGAGAGGAAAGATTGATTTTACAGTTCTGGCCTGCGTAGTGGCCGTCTGTGGGGACGAATAAAACATAAATAAATAAAAAAGACGCCCAGAACCTAGAATGCACCTTGTAGGGACGGCTTTCTTCTTTGAATCAGATCATCTCCTGCTCTTTTACACCCCCTGTTTGCTTTCCGAAACATGTCGTCAGTGCTGTTCGCATGGTCAGATGCAATCCTCGTACCGACAGATGGCGCGATCGTGACAAGGGAAGGCATTAATGAGAGTTGGGTCCATCCGGGGTTTTATAGATCCGCAATCCACAAATTTCCGGGCCGGACAAGAGCCGATCCAATCCGTGAGTGACGGGCCGCTCACGGGGACTGTTTGGCTCACTCTCGTGGAACTGGCCCGTCTCCAGCCCATACCAATGGCGGTGGGGAAAATAAAGAAAATAAAGAAAATAAAGCGCAATAAATGTGCCGAAAGTTACCGCCCATAAGGCTTACTTCAACTCAGTATCCAGATTCCTTCCAGGAGCTTCAATAACACCTCGGATCCCCTACAAAATTTTGGCTTTGAGGAACGATTTATTTCAAAATTTTCTGGCCACTCAGAATCAGTATCGGTCCAGAGGCTTGAGCGGGAACATTAAAATTGTCTCAATTTCACTCCACTGGTTCCCGGCGGAGCTTGTCGGATCGGACGGCAAATCTTCCTTTTTCGAACATCCTCATAATTCTCGTTCATTCGCGCTCCTGGTGATGCCTCATTGCTTGTTATCTTTGTAGGTCTCAAGATTTACCTCTGAAGTACTATCTCTGGGCCTTTCATAAGGTCAAAATCTCAACATTTTGCCTGCCCGCGGCACATCATTTCCGTTGGCTTGCTCGACAGTCTACTGGTTTTCAAAGAAACCGCCACGGAATCTGGCGAAATTTGAGGTTTAATGTGGTTTAGAGTGATACATCAATCGTCCGAAAATGCCTCAAACTCTGACAACCTCGTCATTAGCCGGAAGCTGTATTTTGAGTCAATTCAGGACTTGAACATTGTCAGACATCTCTCTTCTTCATTGTGATAGACTTATCGTACCATAATCTAGAGAGCTGGGCATCTATATTTGAAAAAACCGCTACGCAACGCGTCAAAACTCGAGTTTTCACCCAGGACAGGTTCAAGTCTGAGTGTGGTGAGGATTATATTGGCATTATCTTTAGTACACCTCCTTCCCCTCATACTAAGTCAAAAATGTTGGAGTTCTAGGTTTGTCCGGGACGGTAGTAATATTCGTTGTCACAAACAAGCGGTGACTACACCGCCAATTTGAGTTGATGTCCCGCGAAGCTCCGTTGGCCAACATTTTTGGATTGATGATGCGGGAGGTTCTAGCAATGCCAGCGAGCGAAACTTCGCCAAACCTTCCTCGCAACATCCCGTTCACATTGGCAGGATGTCCTCAAATCTTATATCCTCACATCCATAAAATATACTTCGCTTCACCGTCCGCTTAATGCTGCCACAATGATTCACTCCTACAAGACACTCTTATGTAAATGCAGGAGAAATGCTAAGAAAGTGTATGTATCTTGAATAGCACACTGAATGAGCGGCTCCCAGGGGAACACGACTCGGAAGTGAATAATAAGAATGAGAAATTTGCGGAGACATTAGTCTTTGAAACTCCGCCGGTTTTGATCGGAGTGTTTGACAGATGGCAACGGAAGGCGTGACTTTTAATTTGGTTCGTCGCTCTCCTCTTACTCTACTGGGAGCGCATCTATGTTCCTTTGGATGAGGCATTAAGGGACCTAATCATTCAGGGACAGAATTGACAAAAGGCAAACAAAAATACACCAAAATATTGCAGAGGGGAAATCAATGTTATTGAGATAATTCACTCTATTTCAGGAGTCTCAGGAGGGTATACCTGATGAGCATTCACAATGGTTTATAAGAGAAGGAAAAAGATGTAAAAGCGTGCACAAATTGAAAGAGCCTCCACACAAAGGACATGCTGGAATGTACATACGCGCGCCGCCACCCCTCATTGAAGCAAATCACCAGAGAGCCACGTGGCGTATGCGGCCAGCGGAAGGAGCAGGACGAGGTACGCCCAGATCGTTCAGAGCACTCACTGCAATCCGCGCCCTTGTAGGCAGACTCTGTTTACCTGGGTTTACTGGATTTTTTCGTTCAAATCGACAGTCACGCTGTAACGGATGTGGCAGTCACGCCGTCCCTGCCTCACATATTATTTTCTTTCTGCTATTTCCAATTCACCACATTCCTTTTTACTTCTAGTTTCCTTTTACGCCGTTCGTCGCGTCCCAACGCTCCTTCAACTCAGTTTCCGTTCGTGGCGGCCCGATAGCTGATTGGATCATTATTAGCACCGCCACCTCCTACTCGTATATAAACCTGTGTTGTATTTACCGTTCTTTGGGCGAATCTACACTTACAACAGTCATCTTGTGCGATTTTCCCAATCTCTCGTGTGGCGGATCTCGCTTCCTCGCGCATCCGTCACACATGCGTCACACCCGAGTGCATTCAGATGCAGTTTTAACTCTTTATCCAGGCAGAAATAATTTCAAGTTGAGAGTAAACCGTCTCAAAAGTAAGGGAGGTGGCTGTGCGTCCCAAGTGACCATTTGACATATGATAAGGATTTTTCGGACTGATTAGGCTCAATCTCAACCAATTTCCGACGGATTACCTCCAAACTTGGTAGTAGCATAGATTAGGCACTAAAGATGACTTTGGGTGGTACAGTTTTGTGCAAAATCATTCTTACTTTTGTACCGAGCTCAAATCAGATTTGATCGTCCCAAGAGGTGGTACAATACTGTACATATTTGTCTTCGGTAAACTATTTCAGAACCGATCAGCGGTCTGTGAGACAAGGCCGTGCAATACCACTTCGAGTCACCGGGCCTTGTCTACAACGAAGTGCACATAACGCCCGGCCCTAAAGTCCCTCTAATTTGCACGTGCCCTTGAACAAAAATAAAAAATAGAGAAATGAAACGTACCAGGTTCCGCTCCCCCAATCAACTTTCGCATTTGGTGGATGGTCTGAAATCTGCTCTTCCCCCAGGGGTTGGAACGGGGACAAATATTGCTCGTGTTTCGTGCCTACAGGTCGAATTGCCACCATGAGTTTGAGACGCAGTCGCACGACGGTCGGATGGCGAATGACGTAGATGGAGCTCAAGAGAGATGTTCCGCACTCTGAGCCCAAAGAGATGCGCTGCGCCAGCCCTGCTCGAGCGTTGAGGCCACGTAGTGTTGCCATTTGTTTGGCGGCCGCATGACTTGGCCAGATAAACCACGGTCAGGTGGTCGTCCATGAGGAACTCACAGAGATATGATCAATTCTTTGAAATCACTCAAACATTGAAAGAGTTTTGGTCATACCTTCAGTACTGTTGTTAGCTGTACTCTGCACAAAGAATCACTCTAAGCCCATCCGCTTGTGTTGGTAGTTCAGTCATTACCGTGGAAAATTGGATATTATTATATGCCTACCCCACTACTGTACTATTTGACCGCGGGTGTGACGACCGAAAAATCCGACTTGACAATGGGACAGGTCAACAAATCTCCGTGACAAGGCCAAAAATGGACAAAAAAATCGCAAATTTCAACAAATCCGAGCTTTTCCACGTGTCTTTCGCGATTTTATACGTGACGAATCGCTGGTCTCTCCTAGATAGACGCTGCATCAGTTCTAACTCGTACCTCGTTTAATGAAACGAATTGCTCAGAATTTGGATAAGCTTCACGGCCTACTGGCGCACAACCCACGAATGGACGCAGCTCTCATTTGTCTGATCTTGTCTCAAACGCTGCCACTTGACTGCCACCAGAGCTCGCATCACTGGACTCGTCATCCAGAGCTCGAGCCATAGCTGCAGGACTTGGTATCACTCTTGAAGAATTTAACGCAAATGACTTACGGGGATGCCATTCCTCCGTATTATATTCTTGGTGTGCATCGTCTATAGATCCTTCCAGGCTAGCTGCATACCTATTCAGGATCATCAGTATCATTTTTGTGGGCATCTGTTGACTCCTGGGAAGATAGGTAAGTATTGAGTCTGTGCAGACGAAATGAAGCGCACACCTCGTCTATGAACTTGATTATATCATACTTCGGAACATACTCGGCGAAGGTGAGAGATCCGTCTGGTCGGGTGAGTGTTGAGTGAGTGAATTTGGGGTGATTGTGAAGCCCGCGATGAACAAAAAATCCCCCAGCTTGAAAGCGATAGATCGAGGACTCTACCCCGCACGTGCGATGCTCGAGACTCTCCTCGCAGCGGATGCACAAATTTTCCAATTGCCTGTGGCGGAAGAAACCTCGAGCCGAGGGCTCTAGGGCCATACCACAAGTCCGGCCATGACACTCGATGGCTCCAAGGCATCGGCGGCGCGTTTCTTGACCCTTTTGCCATGTGCTCTGGGGCGGCCAAAAAGCATGAATTTCAACCTATTGTTCAACCAGGGTTAGGTTAGGATACAGTGGTTTCTAGGTTGAATTTTAACAATCGTAGGTTACAATTTAACCATTTATAGGTTGAGCGATTTAGGTTGATAGCCATCCAAGATACCGTCTGTTTCATCCTATGGTCCTGTAAAAGATTCTGGTGGATTTCAACCTACTATAGGGTAATTGTGCAACCTATGAGCAACCAATGGGTGGTTGATTTTTCAACGTCTCCTTAGGTTGCTACTTATCCAATTGCCGGTAATTTTTCCTTACATCATCGGTTTAATATAATGCGTGTATTGGATAAATGAAATACTGCAAGCTAATGAATCTAATAAGGTTCCCCCAATTGTAGAGGGGATGAGAATACATAGAAGGAAAAAGGTGCGCATCTTGGAACAGCTTATTGAGCAGATAATAATGAAGTGTTGAAATGGTAGTTAGTGCTATCCTTAGGAAGGGAACCGAGGGTCAACCGTTCAGCCTGCCATAGTAGAACCGACGCACGCAAAATACACCTGTTTCGCCATTTTGAGTTGATTCGGTGGAGAGTTTAGCTAAATGGACGTGCTTCAAAAAGTCAACATTTTGCTCAGAACCTGGTTTATACCCCCTCACGGGCCAAAAAAGCAATGGTCTTTGGTGCAAACCTGCACAGCAAACAACTCCGCATTTAAATCCGGCGGGCACAAGGTAGAGTGAATTTGCCACTTGGGATGTAAGCAGTTCAAGGGCATCCTGGACTGACCCAATGGCAGCCTTGACAGCCCCAGGGACAGCGGCGTTGACTGAAGCATTGACCGCGGCCGGGATTCCACCAATCGCATTATTGATAGCAGGAGCAATAGCGAGAACTAAGGCGTTTTGGAGGCCTCCCATGAACGGATTCGCTTCGTCTGCCAACATTGAAATAAGATCAATAGGGCCACAAGCTCTTCATGTTGCTGCTTTGCATCCCTATTGACGAGTTCAGCTTACGAATCGATTGAATAACGCTCAGCCGCGTGTGACGGCCGGAGCAGAAACGCCAGTCCTGCTCACAGCGTGTAGACTCGGGTATTTCAGACAAATTGAACCGGGTGTTTTAGTTGAATAATTTGAGCTGCAAGGCGACGAAGATAGGATAGGATGACTATTATAGCCTAGATGGTAGAAATAAATCGAAAGATTGAGACCGCCGTCGCGTTAGAATGGAATAGAAGGGGGATTCGGAGGTCTCGGGTATCATTCCGACCAACTTATGCTCCGTGATCCGGCCCATAGAAATAGAGACAGACACATTTCTGGGTTCGTCGAGGCCGCCAGCACTTGTCGCAGAAAAAAATGGGAACCAATGGCTAGTGATCTGCAGGGGTCCAAAACCACCTACCCTTACCCTCACCCCCAAAAAACCCGCACCCTTACCAAGGGTAGGGGTAAAGTAGGGGTATTTCCAAGGGTATTTGATGGGACCCCAGGGTGAAAAGCCTTGGGGGTTTGGGGAAGGGTATGGTTCAAAACTACCTATATTCCACAATTGAAGACTGTAGTAATGTTTTATGCGCCTTAGAATGATCATTGTTCATGGCTAGTGCAGTAAAACCACGCTGAAGCTCAGTGATCATTCATAATCATGTCCACTAATGTTGGAAACTCATTTTTTATTGGCATGAAAGGCAAAATCCTGTCAAATGTAATTCAGACATTTTTTATTGGGAAAATAATTGTCCCCAGCACACTACATCTCACAGGAAAGATATATGGTGAAACCCTCCATACCCCCACCAAGGGTAAGGGTTTTTGGAGGGTCAGGATCCTCCTGCAGTAGGGACAGTCAAAAACATCAACTCGGCTAGTGGCCGGAGTTTTGTTTCAATTAAAAAACGGACTTCAGATTCAGATTCAGCACCCTAAAATAAGCCTATATACCATTTTTCTGATTTTTTTTGACGAGGGATTACGTTTGACCAAAATTTTGGCCGGTCGGAACAAAATTGTGTGTACCCCTTTTGGCCTCCGGTGACCTACCTACTCCCTGCCGACACTGCCGATGCATCCAAAGCTGCTGCGGCACGCTTGGAGGCTTGGTGATGGGCACTCTGACGTCTGACTGCCCACACTGCAGCAGCCCCAGTCAGGCCATGCCGATAGGCATCCATCCATCTCCATGTCCGATTGATAAAGCGCCGGATGATTTCTGCGGTACATGCATCCAGATACTTGATAGCTGCCTGCTTTGCATCCTCAAATTTAGGCTTGTCCTCCTCTCGGAAGTGATATTTGACCCAACCCCAGTACTGGAGGAGATGTCAGCAGATGCCGTGAATAAATTAAATTAAACATACCATCTCGATTGGGTTCAATTCACAATGAAATTTGGGAAGGAAAATAATTTCATGGCCCCGTCTCTTGACTAGTTCCTCAAACATGGATACCTGGTTCTTAAAGTCATCTTGGTGGCTCAGCCAACGAGCCATGCAGCACTCTTGATTCTCAATTGGGCACACTGGGCGGCATTTTGGCCTGAGCTTTAAATTTCTGTTTCCACGCTCCTTGAGAACTGTTTCCAGACCCTTTGATCTATTGGATCCCTGGTTTCTGAGGCCGGAGACATTGGTTCTCTTCTTCTTGTGGGCAGGCATTTCGGAGGCAGCACCTATCGTTCCACCCATCGGGTATATGCAGGTCAGAACAGCAATAGATTCACGCAAGAATTCCGGGTGAACATCGGACTTTGGTCATGTGTGACACCATCTGACTGTTGTATCCCGAATTTCTCCCAAACGGCTCGTGAATTTATTTTCAAATTCAGTCAGAAGACTCTCCTGAATAAGAGCTTTAAAATGAGCCTACTTTCGTCCAGATTGAAGCAGAACTGGGGAAGTTGGCCAAATGTTGATACCTGTTTAACTTGTCATGTGATTTCCGGCCGAGCGGCTCGTCAGAAAAATCTGAAAATATTTGGGAAAGGACTATTCGATGAGATCTATCGATCAAGAGGTGTTTGATCTCCTTATCGTGGATATATTCCCACGGGGTACCTACCCCCCAAATAAGGCAAGTCTGAGTCAGCGGCGGTCGCTCGGCCATCAGCTGGCCAAACACCTGCAACTGACCACCACACGCGACGCGTCAATCGCGTTCCATCCACCCGTTCAGCGCGTTCCAGCGCAAATCTGCAGCAAAACCGATGGAGAGTTAATAACCATGTAAATATTGTACATGCCCCACTGTCAAATACTCGAAATCTATCTTGGGAAAATGGCTCGTCTACATCTTGGGAAAACGCGTCGACATCCACCTTCTGCATAGCCCAAACTCCTCCGGGAGTCCTCCCTCCCCTTTCCTTGACAGACACTGGAGTGGGTACACGCGCTGTTTTCTGCTCTCGGTGCCGTTGCCGTGTTGATGCCGATATTCCCGAAAACTGTTCCGACACCGATCAGTGGCGCTCACGTGCACACATCAACTTCCACCATCCAGAGATCGCTCACCCCTTGCTATCAATTGCCAAATTTTCGGAATTTTTGAAGAAAGTAAGTTTCAGTTGATGTTTTTGACTGTCCCCTACTGTACAGCTTCAGACAGTCAAACACGGTTAGTCTGATTCCGAGTAATCCATCGATTTTGCAGTGATTCTGAGGTCAAATTCAGACTCAGAGACGGCGAAATACCCCCAAAACCAAAACCCACGAATTTTCCTATCACTTTTGGGTCGCGCCAAAATTTTGGGCAAGAAATTCGCAACATTTTGTCTGATTGGGTCTCCCAGAGAGCAGTATTGGGTCTCCAGGCAACCCAGTTAGCCCTTCTGACGTTTCAGGATCAACCCGAGAAATATCAGGAGCCATACTGACCATGTCAAGTCGTACTCACGGTATTTTTTCCCGCCTGACACATGCCCGACACCCCCAAGGTACTTGTGGTAGACCCCCCTTACAGCCACTAAATACACTATCATTTTACTGACATGTGCTCAAAAACAGTGGTATTGGCAGTAGAACACATTGTACATGTCGGTAGTAGCCTGTAGGACGTGAATCAGCAGAATTGGAGCTAATTAGGCTTACGTGTGACCATATGTAAGGCCTAACTAGCTGGTATATGCGGGATTATCAGGTGGTCAAGTCCATGACGGACAACAGAAGCGCATGTCGGGGACAACATGAAGCAAACCATGAACAACGAGGGGTTGACAGTACCGCCTCCATCCTAACCGATAGCCAAGTCCACAGCTGAGTAAACTTCCTATTTTTACCATAATGCGCGGTTTTTTGTACCATATTTGTCGCTTAGCCGACACGTGTTGGGTCACATGAGCACTTTAGGACCGGGTTTTCCCAAACGAAAAAAAGACCTTATGCCGATTTTTTTTTCGCACCTTGTCTCTGGACTAACTAACTACGTGACCGTGGGAAATCTACCATATATAGTAATTGCCCCTCGGTCAGTTACAGTGTGGCTTTGTTTGTATCGGAAGCCAAAGACGTTGATCGGGCCGATTCCGTGATCAGCGAGAGGCGCTGCATATGGACCATTCAGAATCAGAATCAGATATGTGGCTGGGCTGAAACCAAATTTGTAAGTATTTACAGCCATTTTTTCCATTTTGGGTCATTTTTGATCGTTTTTTTGTATATCGCTTGTTCTGGCCTCAATTCGTATCCGTTCGACTGGCGTAGGGGCGCATTGTAATCGCACGCGGATTTCGCAGCGGATGGGCGCTTACGATATCTTTCTAGGCGCTTCGGGCGACTTTCTACGAAATGTTTATTATTACATATTTTACATATTATCAGGCCCGATCAACGTCTTTGGCTTTTGATACAAACAAAGCCACACTGTACGTTTCAGTTCTTCGTCGCGCTCGCTCCACGCGTCCCGCAGCTCGTTGTACCCTTTTCATGTTGTTTCCACGCGACATTTGATCTCCGACACGTCCCCGACCCACGTTTGCACGGATTCAATTTATTCTGCAATTTGTTTCCGCCTGCACAGCACGGCCATCACGATTGACTCGGACTTGTTTCCTTCCGACCCGACGTTGTCGCACGGACGGGTTTATTCTCCTTTTATTTGTCTTACTTCTTGAATTGTCTTTCTTGATTTGTGTATGTATATAATAGATCAGCTAGCAGTTACCCGTGTCTTCGCCGCGGATGATTTATGTTACACAATTTACAGAGAGTACACGTATCTGACCTCATGAAGACGTGGCCTTGTAAACCGTAAATAATCTGCCTTTGTTCACATCTGCGAACAGCTACATTTCCACATTTGCAATCATGGCAGCTACCCGAACCGCTAAATTCCAAACCCGACCTTCCTATGTAGTCTCTCTTTTAGACACATACTTCAACATGACACTTGAACCTCAAAGTCTCGCAGGCAGAATATGTCTCGAGAGGGATCACTGACTTCATCCTATGCAATCACCACTGCTTGTCATCTCTACCTCCATGTATCTTGCCCTGTTCTGCCAAATTCAAATTCTGCTTTGCAAAGTTGAATTCAAAGCTGTGTTATATCCAAACGCTATGTGCGGTCATCAGCTGAAGAACCCCATCTGCCTATTCGCTTTGCCAAGGAAAATTCCAATAGGGTTTCGCGTTTCAAAATATAAAGGATTCCGGCGAGCGCAATGCGGTCATGCTTTTCACAATGTAAAACACTGATTGGCTGCTGGAGAGTTCAATACTGCCTCCGAGCAGGAGCTGAAAAGCTGCAAAGTGATCGGAATGATCACGGCGAGCGCAATGGGATCACGCTTTTCACAATGTAAAACACTGATTGGTTGCTGGAGAGTTCAATACTGCCCCCTCTATGAGTCCCAGACATATGATGGACCCAAAGTGAGTTGGGCATGGTTGCTTAATTCGAAATAATCCGCCGGTGGGTCTATTTTTAGATGTCTGCATAGTCTGCATCTACCCAATGTGCCCCAAGCATACAGATGCCGAGGGAATGACCAAAACTAATAAAAAACACCCCATTCAGTATTCCTGCAAAGTTTTGTGGCGTAGCGACATCCGCATCACAACTTAAAAAAATCAGTCATTTTTTGCCAACGTGGGTCGGTCGCGTGCCAATGGAACGAGCGTTTGGGAGGTTAAAGAGATCACATAAAGCTGAATAGCAGTTCCCCATACCAGTGGAGCACGGGCATACGGGAGGTCAAAACTTCGGAAACAACGGAATTCCGGTGTCTGGGTTCTAAACGAACCTGCCACGCAAATCGTAGATTAATCCCACACCGGAATAAAAAAAGCGAGGAAGAGCAATGTTGAGGGGCATTTTACAGACAAAAAACTAACTTTATTGTGCTAGTTAAGTCAACTTGAGTCAGAGGCGTTGATTTGGATGTATATGATCTGTCGCAGGGTAGGAGGCTTGCCCCTAAACGCCTCTTTCTTCTCCACCAGTGGAATTTCATCACATTTTGTTGTCATTCGGGATGTTTTGTGAGAAATATACCCGCCTAGCCTATCCATAAAAAGCGGCCCAGGTATTCAGTATGAAAGGACATGAATTCATGACAATATATGTTGAAAAAGGCCTCATGAATGTTCCTAAATTTGTCATGATTTTCAAGACTGTACATTTAGTTTCGATATGTACTAGGCTCAGATGTCTCGGACTCGTTTGCCATTTCAACCTCGGATTATACCAGTCGCATCGTCCTGGATCCAAAGAAACATTCCGACCTGTTCCGGACTACCATGTCAATTTTTTGGAAACCTCGTTCTGGCCCATCTTTGGCATGGCATTGGCCGAAGTACTTACTGTCTGGGGTACTCATGCATTGTGGATCTCCAGGCCGACGGCCCAATTGGCGCACTCGTGGACGTCGGGACTCGGATGACGGCCAGCGGGATTTTCCTCCACTTTCCTCTTCCGGCTCCATGGATATTTGGGACTTGTGGCACTCTAGATATTCCTACGTATTCCCAGCCATTCTTCGCCGCAGACGGCTGCATCCGCTTCTTGATAAAAACTATGCCGACGAGCGAGGAACACGGCTCGTGACCGCCTGGCTCAGTCTGCGAAAAAGTGACTTCACACGCCGATCGAATGGTCAAGGCCCTCAGTACTCACAAAAGTGTCGAAGACATGAAACCCGAATTTGTTCGTGCTTGGAGTCTGAAGAAGAATGTCGCTGAACCCGCGCCCCCGATCTCGTAACAATTATACACTGCGCTCACACGACAAAGTCACTGGAGAAAAATAAAAAGATGTCTAACAAATCGGTAGCTGTATTCCAATGCGCATATATTCACCGTGCTCATATTTAAACACAGGCCTCATAGTGGTCTACGTCGCGGCCACATCATCTGGAACTGAACTAGCCCAGTCCTCGTCAGCTCGGACCTACGCTCCTCGCCCTCGCTCACGGTGGTGTCAGCCGGATACATACATCAATTGATAAGCCGGAATTGAAGTCACGCGTTTCAAAATGTTCTCTGGGGAATGGCGTAGCTCGTTCAGTACCGCACCAATCTCATAGGTCCCGGTGACAAAACTGCCCAGAACTCGCCTGCCAATGCATAAAAAAATCCGGCCGTGTTAGCCGGACACTAAGAGCATTAGGCGGATCACCAGAGCGGATCACTCTACTTGCCATAGTATACTACATTTGCAGTACTTCCGCGGGTTCCGAAGTCTTGGGTTGTCAGGCATCGTGAGTTCCCCGAGTCAGGCGGGCGCGGAACCCAGTCAGAAGCTCGGAGACGCATGTTCCAGACGGAGGTGTCATATATATGTGCTGGCGTCTTGCCTGTTCATTGTTTCCATTCCCACATGCTGATTCTAAATTACATGGCCGAAGACGCGGTCTGCGAGGACGCGAACTTATTCAGGGAGCTCAATTCTCGGATTGCTTGCGTTGACGCCGCTGTCAAGTCGCCTCGGTCGCGCAAAAAACAACAGCATGATGCTGAGGACGACGACACGACCGCGGGGTTTTAATGACTTATAATAGCTGTAGATGACGACTCGGGAGTAGTAGCGCTTGCGGCAGGCATTTTTACGGACTTTTCGGGGGTATTCCTGACAAATTTGACACATTTTGAGGCCTGTGGCGAAAATCCCGACAATTTTGGGCCAATTTGAGGCCTGTTTTCGCATATCCTGACATTCGGTTGAAAAGAATTTTAGGCCTCTTTGTTTTTGTTGACCGTGCAGACCTCAATAATATACAATGAAGGGTCAGAAAATCTGAAAGGAAATCTGCTGCTGCACCACTGTGTCGGAACGGTTCCGACACTGTCCAACTGGGTGATGCTACAGAAACTCTTTTGTTTTCATTGACCTTGCAGACCTCAATAATATACGATGAAGGGTCAGAAAATTTGAAAGGGAATCTGCTGCCACACCAGTGTGTCGGAACGGTTCCGACACTGTCTAACTGGGTACTGCTACAGCAACTCTTTTTTGTAGTTGACCGTGCAGACCTCAATAATATACAATGAAGGGTCAGAAAATCTGAAAGGGAATCTGCTGCTGCACCACTGTGTCGGAACGGTTCCGACACCATCCAATTGGGTGATGCTACAGCAACTCTTTTGTCTTCGTTGACCTTGCAGACCTCAATAATATACGATGAAGGGTCAGAAAATTTGAAAGGGAATCTGCTGCTACACCAGTGTGTCGGAACGGTTCTGACACTGTCTAACTGGGTACTGCTACAGCACCTCAATAATATACAATGAAGGGTCAGAAAATCTGAAAGGGAATCTGCTGCTGCACCAGTGTCGGAACGGTTCCGACACCGTCCAACTGGGTGATGCTACAGCAACTCTTTTTTTTTCGTTGACCTTGCAGACTTGAATAATATACAATGAAGGGTCAGAAAATTTGAAAGGGAATGAATGAACAGGACTCAACCTAACCTGCACCAGTGTGTCGGAACGGCTCCGATACCGTCTAACTGGACAGGCTCTTGTATCCACCGCCAGTGCTCCCAGCCATATCGGAGTAGCACACCCTAGACTAGGGCCGTTTAAGCGCCGGTTTAAACAGGCGGTTTAAACCTGTTTAAACAGGCCAAAAAGGATTTTTGACCCTGGTTCGAACCTGCATCGGGGGTACCAAGACTTACATAAGCCTGGTTGAACACGCATAACCAGGTGGCTGACAGCCAATTAGCAATCAACCGTTCTTTAACGAGATGCGGCGCGATTCTTTGGGTGTGTTTGGTTTCTTCCCTCCACTTTCTCTTTCCTCCGCTATCGTCTGTCCTTAACCTTGCGCTTTGAAGCACTGCCCTTTACATATTCCCATCTGGGCGCATCCTCCGAAGATACCCTCTTCTTGCGTCAAGTCGTAGCTCGCCCCGTGCCCGACTACGCACTGCGGTTCTGTCCCGAAGCGTCTTCCTGCAAGGGGGGGTCAACATTAAAATTTTGTACACTGGGTCGAATTCGGGGGTAAATCAGGGTGGGAGATTGATATTTGAAGGTTTGAGCTCGATCCGAGGTCTAGGAGGCATGGCAATCAATATCTGTAATCATGATACTTTGAAACGGAATGGAGTCATCGGGTTGCGTGGACGGGTCAGGCACTTGAGTGGGATCATATCCGGCAGTGGCAGCGTCATGGGCGGAATTAGGTTGAAGATGTTCAATGTTGAATGGCAAGACAGGATTCTCTTCGAGGCGTTGCAGACATTCCTCGTTGATGGTAATATCATGGTACAGTGGATCATGCTGTTTCAACCACTGAAGAGCATTGCGGACCCTTACTGCATTAACAGCCAAAGGCTTTGCATGCTCGCGAAGCCATTCAGGTGTTGGAGCCGAAGATCCGACAAACAAAACACAGACAGGGGAAGTTATTTCTTCAATCGACGGTGAAAGAACATCCGCCACCTTGGACGGCTTCTGTGGATAAATAATTACATGTCCCTTGATCCCGCGCTGCGTGCTTTGGAGAACGAGTTCCTGATTCTCTTCCTTGGTAATGACGGGCTAGTGCACGAACCCGCCGCGCGAAAGGTTCCCATTGCCTTCGTGCCATTGACGTGCAATTTCTAGACTCGCTGGAATTCGTTTCAGACATGCGTAAATTTTAAAAAGAGGGTAAAAACACGAATTTTTCTTTGCCTGGAGGAATACGGTCCTCACAGCACCGCCTCCCTTTAGAATGAAGAGCCTCAAAGTCGCAGGCTCAATGACGAGGGAGGCAACGGAAAATCTGTGTTGAAACTTCATGACATCGAAAATGCTCTATCGTCTTTGGTGGCCACAATGTTTTGGATCGGTGAATATCCTATCTCATTCGAAAAACGCGCTCACATTTCTTCGAAGGCGGTCACATCAAGGCAGATTCTGTGTCTGCAGCAAATTTGAAAACAGGAGAATCCAAGACCGCCTTACCACCAATGCTTAGTGCGGGTAACACGACTGCACAACAAACAATATTTCTCGTGAGGTTAGATGTATGTGGAATTGGCATTCTTCAATCTGATTGATTGACTTTAACTGCACCACTAGATAAGCTCTGTAGCGGTGAGAGGGCTTTACAACTGCATCTTTCCCAGAGAACCCATCAACACATAGGTCTCGTTGGGTCTCGGCACATCGATCATTCTCATGATGCTGTGTGTTTCGTTCCTCGGTCTACCATCTGGGAGCACTACATCCTCTGACGGCGTCGGGTTACTGCACATCTGTTGGTTGTGTAGAGACCTCCCACATCTACTTGAAGGCGTCAAACAACCGACGGAGGCAGCCCTGCGAGCGGGAGGGCTGGTGGATATTCAGTTGTCAAACATGTCCTCAGCCGAACACAAGTCTTCCACTACGAATTCAACCATACAACTCGGCAATATCAATGGAGATCATTCCCCTCCGACACCTCCCCGACATCATTCTGGTATGTCACATTTTTACGGCCGTGCCAATCATTGCATACATTCACAGGACCTCACGCGTCTCCGACACCACAGTTGAAAATTACATGCATCACACTCCATTGTTTTCTCGTTCTAGTGCATCTATCCTTGCTGGGGATTCTGCTCTCGCAAAAGGAGCATAACATTACATTCTCTCTGGATGACCAGAATACTGTGTCGTTTTGGATCAAATTTATTGCAACCGTTTTCGGAACGGTACGAGAATATTGCAGGTTTACATCTCCTGATTGACCCCCCACTCCCAGACCTATTACTCTATCCTGGTATATGTGACACAGAAAATAGCGATCCACCGTAACGTTCAAACCCACACCACCCTCACATCAACACACGATCAGGTCGTCTCATAGGCCGGCATTGGATCTTCTGTAGCCTCTCTTTACAAACAACTTTCATTACCTGCATCAATCCTCGCAACTACTTCAATCTTTGCATATCTGAGGGCCATATCCATGCTTCACATAACCACTCCGGCACTTTTCTCTGTAGAAACATTTCTCTTTCCAAGTCCCTCAACTGCCACAATTCAGAGTATCCCACAATGGAATGAGACGCGGAACGAGTATGTCGCAATCCATCTTTACACGTTGGTTGGCAACAAAATTGTGCAGGGCTATCACGGCTTATCTCGATAATATGGCCGCATTTTTACCATGGATGCAAAATTTGGATGAATCTCAGACGCCGAGTCTAATTGATCAGACCCTGTACGACACATTAGCCGAGATCTCCCGTGACATTGGCATGGTTAATATTTCTGCCACTGGATTCAACATCACTTGCGGATACCTTGAAGCAACCAGCATCGAGATTCAATATGACGGAAACTTTTACAACATATCTTTTGCACCTAATTCTGAATCGGTTTCGGTTTTTGCTGGGGGTACGTGCACTGGGTTAGGTCAGTCAGGTATTAACTTAGTTCACAGGCACCAATATCCTCACATTGTCCGCTATGAACAGATTAGACACGACTTTCGAGGAGCCCGAAGTGTCCAACTCAATCGTGGTATTCACTACAAACAAAGTTTTTCCTATGGGGAGACAGGATTTCCAGTGGCCGCCACCGCCATAGAGACCAATTCCAGCATGAATTTCCAGTTTTGCAATGCTCAAGGTCCTTGGTCTCTCAGGAGGGGCAGGTTGATGCCGTGTCCAGAACAATTATCCCGTCATCTCTTACCCCAACACTTCACAAAAATCATTCCAAATGGCACCCGTACAGGCCCGCCGTAAATGATACTACAACAAGCCTTCTTCATGCCAGTCTGGTAAGCGAATGAGTATAGGAGAGAATTCGAAACATTAATTATATTTCAGTGGGCAAAGATCCTGGGGGAATTGCCTTTTTCCGGAATTGAGTTAGAGGGCGCTATAGATCTTTCGTGGGGGATGTGTGAGTCCCATGGTTTCAATTTTTCTCTTATTTTTTATGATTCACAGGTATCTGATGCAACAATTGGGATTAAGTGCATCGTCAACCTCAAGAAATAATGCAACTTCAGACCCTATTATATATCTTCATGACATTATCTATCTCCTTTGCTCTTCGTCTGGCTTCCCACCTAGTCCACCTTGCCGCCTTGCCGCCTCAAATGACCTGACTCCGAGCTCTGCTGGCATTGTCTATATATATGTACGTTTTCGTTTTCGTTTCTTGTATATCCTCCAGACTACAGCGCACTGACATTTGATGGGGACATTCCCCAAAATCAGCAGTATGCGATACATCGTGGGGATCCCAAAGCCGACGGCGTACCCGAAACAACTTGACATACATCCGAAGGTAGTCGCGCGCTTTGCGGCAGAGCCCACTAACTGACACTGCACCACATACTCGAAAATAGGCTGACGACCACACAGCTCAAACACATAACTATGGATTCCCCACCGGCCAAAAAAAGAAGGCTGACGGAAGCTCCATGGCCAGCAAATCCCAACTCACTCAACAAACTTCACTGCAGTTGATTGTCATATCTGTTGGTTATATTAATCCGGGTAGGTAGGTAGGTAGTATTACACGGCACGGTCCAATGTCATGAAAGAGAATAAATTTATCGGATTTGATCTTATAATATGAAGAAACCCCTAATGGTAATCTTTTGTCGACTCTGAAACCGTGTACATATTCCCAAGTTCTAAACTCGATTATAATGAATGAACACATTGGTGCAAGCATTCCAACAAATGGTGGGGCATGCTGTCCTCAGGATCCAGATGCGAGTGTTAATTGCACTTTTGAGCAGCTCCAGGACCTCCTCACGTTTCAGGCTCTTCATCGTTGTCGGAATGCTCGAGGCTGAGGATCCCTGTGACACCGGGTCCTTGATTGCGTGTTGCCTGTGCCATTCCAGCTGAAGCTTGAGGTTGGGGACTGTACTGTAGTCGGGGTGTCACCGGAAAAAGCTTCTCTGGCTGTCGACGTCCTCAACTGAGGTAAATGGAGTGACTTGGGGGCGATTTCGATTGTGCCTGTCTTGACTTTTCGCTCGTTCCCCGCCAAAGTCCTGTTGTTTGGCAGAGGTGAGCCGTCGTTCACCTGACAGGCGGCAAGCTCTGGGCATATGGGAAGATACTGTAGAGAATCCGCGGCTGATGCTTTGGGGCTGAGCTTCTATCTTGTGATGACTCGACGATCAATGACTCCTGTGTGCTTCCTTCATTTCTGCTCTAAATTCAATGGACCTCGAAGTTCCTTACCCTGCTCTCGGAACAGCACTCGGCCTGCTCAAAATTGTCCTTCCTGTGCTCCAATACTCAAGGGCTTCGACACATGTGATCATAGAGTTTAGAAGAGGACTGACATTGTCATTGTTCCAGTCTCTATGAACCATGTCATGATTTGTGTCAAAGTTTTCTGAAGGCTGCTTTGCCTATCTCCCTGCAAACCCATCTGGGATCACAGTTTTTACACAGTGGGACAGGGAAGGGCTTAGTGAGAATGTCTGCAAGCTGTTCCTGTGTAGGCACATATTGAACTGCAATAGAGCCATTGGCCACTTCATCTCAAAGCCAGAAGTGAGCAAGATCAAGGTGCTTCATACGACCATGGTGCTCTGGATTTTTAGACACCTGGATCGTAGACTGATTGTCCATGAGTAAAGATGCACCAGACACTCCATAACCCAATTCATACAAGAGATTGCAAATCCACTTGATCTGCTTGCCTGCACTCACTCTGGCAATGTATTCAGCCTCAGTGGTGGAAAGAGAGACAGTGGACTGCAGTTTGCTTCTCCAGCTCACTGGACTGCTGTTCATCATCACCAAGTAACCTCCAGTGCTCTTCCCAGAGTCTTTGCAGCTGCCATGGTCAGTGTCACTGTAGGCAACAAAGGGATGTGGTGAGGGAGGCTGTTTAGAGTAGTGACACAGTAATCAAGAGTGCCCTTGATGTAACAGAACAGGTGCTTTACAGCCTTCCAGTGAGTCTCCCCTAGATTGCTACTGAAGCATACAAGGAGTCCAATTGCATATGAGATGTCAGGTCAAGTTTGGACTGCAAGATACATCAAAGAGCCAACACGCTCAATTTCACGTGGAATATTGTGCTGGGGATGCATCTGTGTGTGGTTAAGATGTGACGAAGTCGGCGTCACCACTGGCAGCTCGTCCTGGCTTCAAAAGTGACAGTGGACTTTGCAGTGCCAAAGGCGTGAGTGGCGCAAGGGGCTTGAATGCGGACCATCTGAGCAATGGTGAGTCTGGTCAATTTTATAACCGCTTAGCTTGACAGTGCGGCTATTAATCATTGTTACATGGATCTTCACGATGATCAAAGCGGTGTAATTCCGTAGATCACGAACTATCTTGCCATTTAACGCTGATGGATCTAGGGACGAGCCAAGGTGATCCAGTCGATGCACTTACTCTTCAGCGCCGCTTGACAGTGCACCACACCCCGGAACACAATGGCGTGGCAGAACGACTGAATCGCACGCTGCTTGAGAAAGTACGCGCAATGTTGCATGCTGCGGATTTACCTCGGAATCTTTGGGGTGAGTCACTTAAACACACTGTGTGGTTAAAAAATCGTACCTCCACAAGGGCTCTGGGAGGACGAACACCTTACGAGCTTTCCACAAGAGCAAACCTGACTTACGGCACATACACGAATTGAAAGGTCGAACTCCGCACAAACGGTAGCTGGGGTCGGCCGAACGCTGCAGGAATATTATCCTCCCTGCATGCCTCGATTCAGCCGAACTGTAAATTCAGTGACCACAATATTATATCCTCTGTTAAGCTCGATTCAGCCGATCAAAGGACAAATATTATTTCTGCCTGGATGGCTTGGTTCGGCCGATGACTGCAGGAATATTTTGCCCCCTGCATATTTCAGCATGCTCGATGTCGTGCGCGTACTACTTATGGATTTTTTCCATAGCGGGCCTCGCCAAACTTGTGTGCAAAGGGTGTTCGGGTATGGAGGGCCCGGGGGCTCTTGGGATTTGGATCAATATTATCAAAACGATCTGGTAAGCCCAATTGAGGCGGGATCGAGTCATTGGGAGGCATTCGTTTCCAACGAATGGCTCCAGAAAAATAGTAGCCCGAGTTTGTTCGGAGCCTACCCCGCCGTCGACTCCTTGGCCTCGAACTTCCCTACAGACACCATCGGGACCGAATCAACCTTCTATTCGAAGCCTCCGAACCTCGCGCTCGACCCAGCAATTCAGGTAAATAATTGCAACGAAAACCACTGACGCGCAGATGGATGTACATTTTGTTCGTATTACATTGTACTTAACTATGTGCACTGTAATTGATGCGCCGAAGTGTCCCAAGCCCGCCGCCGACGCCTTTTTTGCCGGAGGAGGACGAGCGAGCGACGACGAAGACCAGAAAAGATGTACTAGAGAAACCATGAGAGTGTGCGGGGACCCACAAATCTTCGCCATCACCTCCTGTCCGTCGTCCGTGTTCGGCAGCGGCGAAGGAACTTTAAGCAAATCCAGTCATCTGTTCGAGTCGTATCAGTATGTCTAAGGAGACCCGGGGAAGAGCAATGTGTAAGAGTGGAAAGGTGAGGGAGATGGTAATAGAAGAATCCGTCATAGGGAAGGTGAACGAGACATAGTTGTCAATACATTCTGTCATTTTACACAAACAATGGTATTGCTGTCATAGCGGGTGAGTGTGCGCTGTCAACATTAATCTTATTTCTTGTTCAGTCTCACTTGCTGGCCTCATCGGGTCGTAGATCACGCACAAGAAAAGACACTGGAGGGTGCAAGCGCACGAACACATTCAAATACAAACACGAAAAATAGACACGGCAGTTAGATATTCCACGAGTGGTCGTTATTGGCAATACTGTATTGCCCCCCTATGAAAATTTGAATGGCAGTCGCAAACGAACTCAAAGTGGACGGCTGAAAGTGCACCTGAAACTAGGGATGGCTGATGTATCCTAGTACCAGGGCAAGTTGAGGAACACAGTGTTACTGTAAAAGTTTCCACTTGAGCTTTTTCGCCTGGTTTCCGCGAAAAAGCATTTGGCCCTAGGATGATTGTGTGCTTCAGGAAATGAATGATCCAAGGATAGGCCGTGATCCAAGGAGCAGCACTATACTACTGTATGCAGGAGGGTTTCATAATTGAAGGCATGAGCTGATTTTATTCAATCAAATTGCCGGTTTCTCAATTCAAATGGATATCGCAATGTAATAAACGCCATCACCACAGCCATGCGTTCTGATCGATTGAATATGCCCATCGCCTATAAATGCGGCTGCGCACCATCCTACGCACGCAGCTCAATTCTCTATGTAGTGACGCCGAGATTTTGCGGCTCAAATGACGAGTGGTTGAAGTGTGACGCGAACGGGTGATGACACCCCGTGAACAGCTGTTTGGACGACTACAGTTGGTTCTCCTCTGATCACAATGACTCCCATTGACACGAGGCGCAGACAACCTCGTCCTCCAGGACAAAATTCCCCGTTGAAAATAATGAAGGGCCTTTTGGAATATAGGCAAGATGCCCCTGGGGAAGACTTGGCTCGAGGTCTGATAGTCGGAAACATCGATGATAATGAGACATCTGTGAGTAAAGTCTGCCTGTCTGTACCTTCCCCACTTGACTCGCATTGAGGAGCATCACCTCCAGGCCGCATTGGCCACCAGCACAGTCCGGATCCCTATCCCTGGTTCAGTTCAGCTCGTCGCCAATTATGCGGAGCTGTATCCTAGTGATAGATGGTTGGACCCTTCGACATACGTCCAGTGCACAGAAACCATCTCCGAAGCATGTTCTGCAGCTCTGATTGACCATGACTATACATATTACATGGACGAGGCCGACAAAAAGTGGTTAGACAACACAAACCACGACTGTTGCGTTGATCATGAGCGGCGTGCGGGATGCACTCTGGTGTTAATCAGTGTGGACGAATTTGAGCTTGTGATGGGGTTGTTCGAGATTTTAACTGGCCCCAAACTTAGGGTCAGAATCATTATCCATTTCCCCGTGCCCATACATTGTTAGTCCCAACACCAACTCTGGGATTTGTCCTTTTGCCAAACATTCTTTCAAGCTCCCTTGCACTGGATCCCACCACCCTCGGTCTTGATATCGATTGCTCTCATCATCCACCCGCACTGACAGCAAAGGCGCTCGCTCCGAGGTGGACACAAAATATTTCCTTTGCTCAATGTATGTTCTCGATGTTTTCGTCTAACTTGGGGCCGAAGACCTGGTCAATGCCAACACTGCCAATCTTCACCTCAGCATCAAAGTCGGTTCTGGTGGTCCGTATCCGACTTATCTGGGTTTGTTCGTGAATGGCTGCAGGTATGTGGAATAACAAGACGCACCATTCTTAGCGGTATCACCTCCTTTCAAGGCATCTTCCCCGTTATCGACGCGCTTGGGTGCACTCTCAAGGTTGGATGGCAAGACTACGTTGAAGCTCAGTCGAGGAACTGCGGCTGCGCAGTTGACTCGGATGGGCATTTTCGAATATGCGAAATAGGTCACAAAATCGAAAAAATTTCAAATTTCTTGCGTGGCGCATCATGTCTTCAAGTTTCAAAGCGCCGCGGGGCTCCCCTTGGAGGTTGGTAGGCAGGAATGGGAGCTTTTCAGGCCCATTTGGGAGTTGGGAAGACCACTCATTGCAGTAAATCAGCGCAAAAAAGGACTTGAGTAATGTGAATTTCCAATTTCAATACACACCGTGATAAAGAGTTATATGTCGGGGTGCTCGACAAATTGAAAAGCTGCCCCTCCATTGTCTATGGATGTATGATTTTTTTGTGGGGTGTCACGGGCCGCTCGGGACATTTAAGAAAACCCAAGTTCGAATCCACCGGTCACAGGTCACAGCCAGGTAGAATTGATCGAAACCGTACAGTGTGAGCGAGCGGGTGTTTGCGAGTGTTTGGCGCCGCCGTCTCGCTTGCGGACGCCACGTCACACCGTAACTCCTTATCCTGCTTCCTGCCACGACGTCGCCTTCCGTGACCAGGCCCCGGTTGTGGCGACCGGGACTCTGTTGTCTGTTGGCACGTTTGTGTACCAGGGCAAAAGGACAAAAAGAAACCTGGATGGGCGATGCAGAGCAGATGAATCTGTGATCTTTATTGACAAAGCTGAACGTGAGACTTGGTGGAAATGGTGAACATGGTGGCGAAGGGGGCGTCGGGGAGGCTCCCACTTTCAATGCCAACGTGGTGCATTTCGAAAACATGAAGGCCTTCTGCCATCCTGTACTGAGGTACGCCGATGCGTTTTCATAATTGTCCAGCCGCTGAAAAGCTGGTCCTAGGCCCATATACTGCCATGGTTTGCTCCCAAAGCACTATTTGACGACAGCGACCTGCATGCCACTGTGCTGTTGAAGTACTTCTGAAACACGAGGGCAAGGGAGTGGACGAAATCGAGGCTGACTTCGATGTTGTGGAAGAGGCAAGGCCTCACCACGACATACATCAATTGATCTACCTGCGACAGGGATGAAAGATATCGGGACTCTCCGAGGAATGAAGCAATCTCCCGAAGCTCAGGAATTTTCAGTGGGTGAGTCTCGTCTTTTCCTCTCATTTCCCCCCATATCCGGTACGTCAAAGCTCAGGATTGCAAGGCCTGTGTTCACTCACGGTATCCATCCGGGTAATGTATACCATTCTGACGGCACCATGAGATGCCGACCTTCTTGTGCGGTTTCTGCACGATCTGCTGAATATCCGAGGACTACAACTTCACTTCTATGCCCATAATGTCATGTTGTTCTTTCTCCGCCATGCTTTCGAGACGCACACCTTCCCCACCATCACCGGCTTATCTGTCCCACACGAGCTTTCCCCGCTATTCTCGGTGTTTCCCTCCGTCACGTCGTTGACTTTTCCGATAATACACAGAGAGAGGTGCTTTGGTGGCGGCCCGGAGGCACTTCCCCCAGTTGGATACACTCGCCGGCCTTGCTTTGCACGAGGAACGCATTGCAGGCGAGTTCACCTTCGACATACACCGATTTTTCCCAATTTACTTTCTAAATCCATAGACGTGCTTGAAAGGTTCCCAGAATTGCGACGACTTTGCTTCTCTTATCCGATCGAACTGGTTGGTAAATCGGCATCTCCGGCTTGCGCAGCCTTCCGTTTCTCATTGTATCCATCCAGCATGCCCTCCCTTTGTTACGGTCGTTCAAAAATCTTTCTGAGTCTATTACGGATCAAGTCGACTGGCGTGACGTCCAAGGACCGGAGCTACACTTAGCTGCGGAGAGCACGCTAAGAGGAGCCGAGAGTTGCAGTCGAAAGGTCCTCCGCATTTTTTATTGTTTCATTCATGGTGGCTACAGCCCCGGGACAGAGGAAGAGAGAAACGTAGCGCGGATGTCTACGGCTGACTGTCCACCGCAAGAGTGAGGTCTTCTAGATTGGGATTGCGCTTCAACGGCATCGTCGCGGCACTCTCTCACTTGGAAAATCATCCTGTCTATCTCAGAGCTCCCCAGAGCATCAGCCATATGCTGCCGTCGGCTACAGTAAACCCAAGTTTTGCAAGTCTGGGTTTGAAGTGCGAGAGGACAAATGTCGCGTAGATTTCTCGACGAATAGAGCAGAGGTGAGCGAATTGATTGTTGAGGGACGTGTAGGAACATATGGTACCAAAAACCAGAGCGAAGCAATAAGATGGGATGGAGCTAGAGAGATTTCCGCACTCCCCTGAAATCACGGCAATACCTCCAAACAATAAAGACGTGCAAACATGATCGGCCAATCGGAGAAGGGGCTTGGAACGAACCTGGCTCGCAGCGGGATGGGAGAAAGCGGAGAAAACCCAATGATGATTAATCTATGGATATCCGAAGCTAACAACTACAAACTACGCTACATATCCCCGAGAAACTGCCAGGCACACCACAGTAACCCCCCCAAAAAAATGTACGAGCGGAGCGCTGTACGGGCGCGACCCCGCGCCATCAGCCTAAAGAACCCTGCAAACAATGGGTGACCCACTTGTTGGCGAAGTTCGTGATCGCTGGATGCAAAAATGTTTCGAAAACGGGTTTCCAAACGATGCCGAAAACCTGTGAGACAGCGCCGAAGCAAGGCTTCTCGCTTGCACATGCGAGAGCGAGGCTGGATCGTACCAATCCATGCGGGGTTTCTGCAGGAAGGATGGGAGTCGGTATTGGTGGAAGGACCGAGGGTGGTGGCGGAGGTAGGCCCGGAAGGAGTTGTTCATGAGGGTCCGAATGCGCGACGAGTGCATCGACAGATGCGGGCGGTGTACGCGGCAGTGAGGATGGAGGAGTGTGAATTTTCTTGGGGAGGGTTGGGCATGGCCGAATTGAAAAGCGTGCTAAAACAGTGGTTTTTGGATCGTTTGCCTTGTTCAGTGGAACATGTAGTTACATAATTGAAGGATAGCATGTGCGGACTGGTAACCCAGCCTGAGCATGGGGAATATATCCCGAGACCAGCAAGCTGGGCATCGCAGTAAGCGACGACATCGGCGTCCCTTGGTTCCCAGTCCAGTATATATCACCTACAAGGTTGAATATAATCACCCTGAGAGTGCAGTTTTTTGGGACCACAGATATGTATGGAATTTCCAGGGGATGGGCAGTCCAGAATATCAATTGGAAACCTCAGATGGCGAAAATCACCCAAACGTGCACAATATTTGAATATGTACTTCTCAAGGACCATGGATCAGTAGAAGAGGAATCGGGCCTCCGCTCGATTATACAGAATCAGCATCCTCATTGAAGTTAGATGTTGATTGTAGGGTCTGTTGAACGGTTCAGACCTTCGATGTGGGTTCCACAGCTCACTAAACCAATGAATACACTAAGCCAGGGACCCAGAGAGAGAAAAAAAGAGCTTGGGTGACAATCTTTTGAAATGTTGAAATCACGATAGATTCAACATTCCAACTCTTGGAATCTCTTTATCGTTGGAGGTGTGCGCAAAGAGTGGAATGATGGCTGGAAGTAAAACGGCAAGGGGGCAAAGGCCTCAGACTGAAAACGCGTCCAGGCACAATACCGCAGAATATGGAGCTGAAAGTCGAGGTGTAAACTGGGAAGGTAGGTTCGGATAGAATGAATTCAAAGGTGTTCACGAAAGGAGGCTCAGAAGAAGCATCAGAGCAGTGTAAATGTCGTCAGCTAATTAGAGGCCCCAGATCTTTATTAGGGCAATTTTTACCTAGAGATAGAGCGAAGGAAAGATGAATTAACGAAGGTGTCGGTTTATATAAAACGACGAATCGGAGGCCACCGTCAGTTCGGATGGGTACCTCCCTTCGAGACGCATTGGTTCAGATGTGGGCCACCATAACCTGTTTTCATGAGGGAATCGATTTAAGAAGCAATGATTCTATCCCATGAAATATCAGCCAAATTTAACAGGTTGAAAACGAATTGGCGGAGGCCGCCGTCGGTACAATCACTTCATAAAACGTCTACTTACCTTTGGGAAACAAAATTTGGGAAGGGGGACTCGTATGACTCCGCATGAAGGGCTGGATTCCCTGGATTCAATCCTATGGTGAGGTTGTGCCGAAGGCCTCCGATGTGCCTGCATTTTGGGCCTTGGCACTAGACCAGTGACTGGTCTGTCTATGAAGGCAAGCCTGTGGATAGACAGACCAGTCGATCTGAGTTTGAATCACCAATACAAAAATCTTACCAAAAAAGGTTATTCCGGACCGAGTTCCGAGCGGGGTGACGTCACACACAAACAACAACAGCAGACACAAATGCTCACCTAGCACATTCAAAACTCGACCATTTTCGCTCGGATAAAGCGCAATACACTCTGGGATGCAATGTGATTCCACCTATTAAAGATCTCGGAATTACATGCAGAAACAAGTGAGTTATCCAATAGCCTTTTTTGGTAACTTTTTTGTGATCCAAATTTAACCCCAGATCGACCAGCCTGTCTATCGACAAGCTTGCTTTCATAGACAGGCTGGATTCGAGCCTACCTTGGCACAGGGGTTTTGAAAGAGCCATGGAATGAGTTCTATGCATACCCGGGCTGTGATTGAGGGACAATCCAGGGGCTGATAACTCAATCTGCAATCCCGCAGGCCAGCGCGGAGGAGGCCGGTCGAGAAACCATACGCGTGAGAACATGTCGGGAGATGCCAGGCCATCGGCACGAGTGCCCCGGGGCGCGTGTGCAAGGTTTTACATAAGAGAAGCCGACCCTCCTACGCCTACGGCTCCTACTCGGGCTCTTAGGGGGGTTTTACTAGTACAGAATAACCTACCTAAGAGGCCCGAACGTAATAACGTAGGTGCTCCCTTAGGTGCCGAACTCCGTTTCGTATCTACATAAGAGTCGACAAAGGTTTGCAACCGGATTGGCTGGCCAACTGCCTCCGAGCTCCAATCAAGTCATCCGCTCCACAAATCCATCGCGATGTCGAGTTTTCCACTGAAATGTTGAATTCCTCCACCTCGATGTTGAGTTCCTATTTGTAGATGTTGAAATGGTCACTTTTACGCGTAGCTCACGGTTCAACCCCGCTTAACGCTTCCCTAGGCTCAAAATGTCTAGATGGAACATTATATTTTGTATTATGCTGATTCGGAATTTACCACTCTCAGCCTATTAGGGAATACGGCAAACTCACACAGGTTATTCGGCCGCACGCTGCTTTCAGAGACACAGCTGTGTTTTCTGCAACGCGAGTGATGGCCTTGACCTGACCATTTGTGGCCTCAGTGAAGGCCACAGGAGGATGTCGAGCATTCTGATCATCGTATAGTTCCACTTTTCCACATTTGCCGATCATAAAATCTGACAAAAATAAGGCCCTGATCGGACCTGAGACCGGTTTAACGGGAAGGAAACCTGGGTTACAATACAGTGCCCATATTTCAAGTCCTTCCCACTTTTCTGTGGCGAATGAGCACCGACAACAAAACAATGTAGCTCCCCACGCCAGGAGAAATCAACTGAATGTTCACGGACAGCTCCTTCAATCATATTGCCAATCAAATTTGGCAGTCTTCTTAAATAGTTTCCTGCATTTAACCCAGCACTAGACAGCTTGAGTTCCTGGGATCGTGGTATAGTACCCTGACCCGAATTTCCTCCTATTATAAGCATTAGAACTCGTGAATGCTGGAATTCGGTTTACAGTAAAGCAGATCTTCTGTACTGTATTGTTTCAGCTGATAGTTCATAACTTCATTCTCTGTAAGCCAAGGAACCAGAAATCAGAATAAGGAAACTGAACCCCACGAGACTGCGAGTAGTTAACCGGAGGGTGACTAAAAGCGGCATCTTCAGTAATGTTTTTATCAATAAATATGGAGCCCAAGATAATATAAGTCCCTAATTGCTTCTGCAAACATGGTAATATAAACCCGTCGAGAAGGTCATGTCTGCCTCAATGCATTCAAGATGTCAGTTTTGTAACTCTCGGAAAAGCGCTCAAGTTATAAAAGCAAGGATATAACTTTGAAGTGGAACTAATAAAGGCAGTCAAGTGTTTCATAATCTTGGACAAGCGAGTCAGTAATCATTCATTCTTCAATGTGGACATAAATGAGAAAAATGATGGGAATTGATAACATCCCGGGATCCCTGCATGTTTAGGAGTCACCCAAAAATTTACAGTCATTTGCGGAACTGAGGGCGCGGCCCGTTTTTTCCTAATTTTACTCAGTTTCCGGCAGAATGGCCGTCCTGGATTCAATTCTTACCCGTTTTCCCTAGGAGTAGGCTCATTCGATTCGCGCTGTAAATACAGAGATTTTTTTTTACCTGCACCCCCAAATGGCAAAATGGAAGTTTAAGGCAGTGTGGAAGGCCTGAAGGCATCTGAATTGTGTGCAACTAAGATTGCAAGCTTCCCAGGTGGAAAATGACCCTGGAACTTCACTGCAATTGAAATGGTCTGCAGGATGTCAAGTCAAGTGGTTCAAAATGTGGACCATTGCAAAGGCCACATGTTCAAAATGTAACCCAGTAATTGCGCTTTGGAAAGCTCAATAATGCCTCCAACTGGGATCTGAATAGCTGTAAGTGTTCGCAGTGTTCAGGGCTATCTATTTCGGAGAGGCATGACTTTGAAAATAGCCCTGGGACTTCATTGGAATTGAAATGGTCTGCAGGATGTCAAGTCACGCGGTCAAAATAGCGTTGGGACTTCATTGGAAAGGCAATAGGGTCACGCGTTTCAAAATGTAACCCAGTAATTGCACTCTGGAAAGCGCAATAGCGCCCCGGAGCGCAATCTGAAGAGCTGCAAATGTTCGCAGTAATCTGGGCTATCCATTCCTGGGAGGCGCGGCTTAGAAATGGCTCTGGGACTTCAATGGAATTGAAATGGTTTGTAGGATGTCAAGTCACGCGTTTCAAAATGTGGACCATTGAAAAGGCAATAGGATCACGCGGTTCAAAATGTAACCCAGTAATAATTTATATCAGTTAAAAGCCGCAGATGGTAAACACACAGGTGGGTCTTTATCACCTTATCGACCTTATGCGGATCCATGCGGATTCCCTGCTCCTCAATGACATGTCCCAGGACCTTCAATTCGGATGCAAACAAAGTATAATTTTTTCGACAAAGTATCTCAAATACTTTCCACAGATGTTCCACATGTTCCTCGACCGTATCCGAATGAATTACTTTCTAAGAAATCTAAGAAACGCCAAGGTTGGTTCAATGTAGGATTTCAAACGACGTGGGATGCACTCACTTGTAAGGCTGGCGCCACCACCTTACCACATATCATCCATGTGCTTATATATGATCCGAACTGCGAACACATAACATGTGTTTATAGTGCTGTTTTGGCGTAATGGTTATTAAACATCACTCTCTCCAGATCATGGAAACAGATTTTCAACTTTTGATAGTTTCGCAGATATGTTGCGTCTCTTTTGCTCCCAGTGCGGTGGAGGAGTGCGGACGGAAGAACAATGGCTCGGACATGGTGTGACTGGGAGTCGAGAAGGAGGGGAAAGCCAGAGGATATGAGTTATTCTACACCGGAGCTCCGCTCACGACTTTAGGTTGACGTTGTACACAGAATCAGCGCCACGTTCCCAAAAAGGAGATTTTGCTCACCACATCGAAATGCAGCATATTCGGGGATCCTGATGACTCCAGGACATCCCTATAGGTCGGAACGCAACGAATACGGTTAATGGTACCGAAAGAGCAAACCAGAGTGCTGAAACGATCCGAGATGCGATCAGGGATTAGTCCTAGAAAAAAAGGGACGCCGAGGAGTTCGAACCCGGCTGCGCGTGGCAAAACATATAAGCATAGAATACATGCTAACCACTCCTTCCCGAGTCCGTCAACCACTTCCTCTTCTCGTGCCCCGCCTCATCCATCGTCTCGGCTCTGCCTGCCTCTCCCTCCGCATGCTCCTTTCCTCCAAGTCCGATCCCAAGCCCGTGCTCGAGTACGTCTCCGACACCGGCCGCCTCCGCCACTACCTCAAATGAACTGTTTCCTCATCTTTCCCCTTTTCCTTTTCTCTCACTTACTTATACATATAAACCTGCATCAGACTCGTCATACCGCTCTGCATATAACTCATTAACACCCTCATAGCGTACAGTTCCGCACAGAATCACCCAGATTAGAGCCCCAATTATGTGAAGTTGAGCTACTCGAGTATCTCGGCCCTGGTACTAGCTCTGTAAGGCTATCGCAAAAATTTCTGGCACAAACTTGAATCCGTACGCACGGCGACGCAGATCGCAATTTTCTGGCTTCATTCAGTTGTCATCGAGGGTTAAACATGTTCGGGTGTGTGGCTGACAGTTCTTCGAGGAAAGAATGGCCTCAAAAACACTCAATTCTTGGTCAATTAAGATGGAAAGAGCACCAAAGGATGGCATTGATACCGAAATCATGGCCAATGGGGAGGGAAAGTTCAGTTCCTAAACGGGATGTGGCTGTGATTTGATCGGGTGTGATCGGATGTTTACTTCGCGAGCACCCGGCGTTTCGGCTTATTTAAGGGCTTACTAAATGCCTTTACCCAAAAGGTCTTTGCCCTTCGGGAGAACACTGCCAGGGCAATAGCCACACGCGGATTTCAAGGGCTGAAGGAAGAAAGAGGGCTGATGACGTTTGGCGCGACCCTGTCTCGTGTTTTCTGGCCTTGTACCCCGCATCTATAGATGCTCACTATTTATTCAATATGACATCAAGTCTCCCAGTCTCCCCAATTAAAATCCTGGGTATCAATGATAGAGGTGCAATAACTTGAAAATTTCGACTGTCTTAATTTTTTCTTTTTGTTATGGAGTCTGACTACGGGAGACTAGAGGTGCAATGTTATTCAGACTAAGTGACTCTTGTCATACAGAAGTCCGTCTGATGGCCAGAATCCATCGTGTCACAACTTTGGATCCCAGTTGATCTTAGAGGAGGAAACTCTATGTCATATATGAGCTATCGTGCCGCTGTATCCCTGCACAATCCACTTACTTGAGAACTTTCGCGTCTACGAGCCGCCTAACTGCCATCGAGAACAACGTGATGCGTGGCGGTGTGTCGAGGGCGCAAACCATAATTACAGGGACAACGCCCGTTTTCGGCTCTATTTTCTCCGTGGACCGGTTCCATTGGGCTCCAGCCTCTTTGACTTCAAGCAGCAAGGTTACATGATAATCTGTGAGAATGACAAGCGGACATTGTGCATCGACGCTGTACCTAGGGGCGTATATTTGCGACTGTTCTGCATCGCGGAGGATTGTAACTCACTTCTTTACCGGCGGAAGGATATCGGCGACATTTTTGGCACCTGGAGTTGTTTTGGTGGGGTAGTCGGACGTGAATTCATCGATATCCAGGACGTTCGGCTTCTATCATTATCTTAATCGTCATACAATCACATTGTGGAAATGAACAAACCTTTTCCTCGATCACACCAAGAACGAGCCTCGGGTATTCAGGAGCCGGGTCCTGAGCGGCGTGGGATTCCTCCCACTGCTGACGGGCCTTGAGCATGTCCGCGAACTCCTCAGGGCTCTGCCAGAAGACGTCCGTCGGTGGCGCCTTAATCTTGTCGTCCGGACCGATGCCGTCCATGTGTTCCAAGACCAAGAAATGGTCGCATCTGGTCAAATCTGTCGGGGTCTAAAGTGAGTTCATCTCGAACATCCAGTGAGGTGACCTACCACCGGTGGCGGAGGGCTGCTGCGGGCGGATGTTAAAGAAGAAACGAGCTTTTGCCAGATCTGCCCTCTTCAACAATGGCGCCAGGAGCGTTTGCAATGCATCCCTTACTGGGGCTAGGACCACCTTGAAAAACACTTCCCTGAACGCATGTGTAAGGGGGGAAGTGCGGAGAACAGTGGTGGGCGGCACATACGCGACGGCCTGTTCATTGAGCAAAGGTTGAATGTAGTCATCCTCAGGGATAATCAATGGTGCGTTTTCTGTAAAGAACGCGCGGATGTTGCCCTCTAGATACCGGGGAAGGATGTTGTTTGTCTGAGTCAAGCTGGTGGCGGCCCCGCAGGCCGCGAGCGAAGACGAGGAGGCGGAATGAGTACGACTTATGGTCAAGGTTTTCTTTTTTTTCTTCTTGCTGACGGGACTAGGGAGTGGGTCGTGTGGACACTTTGGGAGGGCACTTTCCAAGTAGTCCAGCCATTTCACAGCAGTTTTGGAAGGGATTATGGGCATCGTATCGCTGGACGGATTGATGAATGTGCCGAAGAGTGGATGTGGGCGTGTCTTGGTGTTTCAGGTTTGCTTTATATCCTCTCAAACATGATAGCCGGGTATGGAGATTATCAGCTGCCGTGACGCCGTCGACTTCATGATCTAGGAACACAACATCCTTATTGTGTTCGGCAGTGCACGTATCAACCGAGGACAAGGATCTCTTGTTCTCTGAGCTTCTCTAATAGTTCTATTGTTCTATTAAAAGGACGTACTTCCGACGTGGATCCGCTGCCGTGACGCCGTCGACTTCATGGTCTAGAAATACAACATCCTTATTGTGTTCGGCAGTGCACGTATCAACCGAGGACGAGCTTCTATAATAGTTCTATTGTTCTATTAAAAGGACGTACTTGCGACGTGGATTAGCTGCCTTGACGCCGTCGACTTCATGATCCAGAAATACAACATCCTTATTGTGTTCGGCAGTGCACGTATCAACCGAGTACAAGGATCTCTTGTTCTTTGGATCGACTGGCGTGATGCCGTCGACTTCATGATCTAGAAATATAGCATCCTTATTGTGTTCGGCAGTGCACGTATCAACCGAGGACAAAGATCGCTTCTATAATAGCTCTATTGTTCTATTAAAAGGACGTTGTGGAAGAACTGAGTTCTGCGCTGGTAGACAGCAATGTGGGTCGGGAGTCCGGAATATGGGGTGCAAGGGTGAAGCAGAAAGTCAATGAATGGTCCCAGAAATGGCACGAAGGCGTGGAATGGAAATCAAGTGAGAATAGGGGAATGTGCCGTGTGGGCGTGAGGTACGGGTGCAAGACAAAAAGACTCGGTGAGGGTGATATTCTGGTGCTCAGTTGGAAAGTGTTCACTGGCGGCGCACTCGCATTGGAGTACTCAAGTCACTGGCCGCGACGTAGATGGTGGTTCGTGGGTGAAAAGGTGATATTTGTACGTATGTACATACAAAACAAATGTACGGTCCGAAGACCGGCATACCGTAAAGTACGTACGGAAATACAAAATAGGGGGAGGACGACGAGCGGTCCATCCTACCCTTCCACAACGTACTTCCGACCCGTCGGAGAATGCCGAGACAATTTTTTTCTTTTTTTTTTCCCACCAAAACCTCTCCAAAATGCTTTTGGAGGGTAATAGAAAAAAATTCGATTTTGGGGGAGTGCCTGGCATCGAAATTTACGAAGTCAAAATATGTTCAGGATTGTTTTGCCCCCCTGTATTGACTAGCGGCCTGAACGAGAAGGGGCTGGAAACTGGTTGAAAATTTCATCTCGCTTGACTTTCGAGGAAATTTCCATATGGGCAATAAACGTGACCGTGGCGGGGAGCCCGTAATTCACTTTTTCGACGCAGTGTAGCAAATTTCTTCAGCGGGTATACTATACCATGTCAACCGTAGATTCAGTCACAGGTCACAGCCCATTTTTTTTGATGTGTGCAGAAATCGCCTTACAGCCGTTTACAGAACAAAGGGCGCGGACGAATTCTCTTTTGGCCTTTTTGGGCACTTTTCGATCGTTTTGCTCAGGACACTCGCCCTGCCCTCAGTTCTGGTCGGAATCCCTTGGGAATAGGCTCAATCGATTTGCACTCAAATCCGCAGCGGACTACCTCCTCAGAGTTTTTGTCTGACCCCGAGGACTTGAGTGATGAACTGAGTTTTATCCGGTCATTTTTCAGCGTGACAGCTGCCCTGCCCTCAATTCCAAGCGGTTTTCTTCGGCCATAGGCTCAATCTGTTCGCCTCGAAGGTGCGGATGGGACCGCAACCTCAGATTTTCGACCTCGCTCCCGGAACCATTTCCTGACAAGGGAAATTAGTCCGACAGGACAGGATGTGATCGTTCATCAGCAGAACAGCTGCTGGTCAGACCCTCTAGAGACGGCTCAGCGGATTTGATTGGGATTTGACCACGAGTTGTAGCCGGAAAAGACCGGCCGCCTTCATGATTACGTAATGTAACGTGACGGCCGTGACGTCCAGGTGGCATGTGACAGCGTGACAACCGATCGTTGCTGACGACGACCACCACCACTACTTCAATGTCTTACGAGACTGTTGCGCCCTACCAATTCCGCAAACTGGATTTCAACCCGCGCTCCGAAGACGATGTCGAGATCGTCTACCAGGAGAAAATGGAGGCGCGTCGTATTGCCCTCAAGAAACCGTTGGAGACCGGACTCGGTTTCACGCTCGATTTGGAAGTTCCACCGCTCAACCCAGATCCAGGATCACGCCCTTTACCCTTTATTCCTAGGACCAATTCCAGTACCGGTGTCGTGCTACGGTTGCACGAAGTTCTGCAGCCGGGTGTAAACGCATTTTCGCAGGTGTGGACGGCCAACGTCGTCGGCGCTGAAACGTGTCTCGTAATGAAGATAATTCAGCCCTCTCTACTCCGTTTACCCTCTGACTGGGCGAATGAGTACTACGACCCCTGGGATCTCGCACACAATGAAGCCTGGGTGTATCAAAAACTTGTACGCCATCAGGGTCTCTTGATCCCGTATTTCTTTGGCGTTTTCGAGGTAAGTCAATATAATCTTTGCAGCAAGTCCGACATTCATCTGGTCTCAGATAGTCGCCCCGTGCGGAGAGGTCGCTTGGGTGCTGGTACTGGAGTTTGTCCCGGGGCTCACAGTGAACGACGTCGATGAATCCACGTCAAAAGCTGACATCCACGATTTTGTGCGCCTTCACTTGAGGTGTCTTTGCCTTGATCTGACCCTGTTCAATAAGTGCGCGCTCGGTGTCGACGCCGTGCGAGATTTTGCTCGCAGTGGTTGGAGTCTCAGAGACATCCGGGGTCCCAACTTCATCCTCACCGGCGCACCGGGTGCATGGATAGTCGTCATAATCGATCTCTTCCTCGCGCAACCCTGTGGATCATTGGACCTCGAACGCGTCGCCGAAATCGAAGCGCGGCAGTTCTTTTTTAACTTTGCCATTTGCGTGCGAGACGTCTGCCCCGGCATCTACAAGTGGGCTCGAAAAGACCTCCCCCGTCTCGTCTGGTCTTTCCCAGAACAGCCCAGTTCTCTTGATTCCGAGGAAGAAGATCCCTCCTTTGAATCCGGGTCGGAGACGAGTGCTGGCGGCGATGCGGCGTAATGGGGTTGATTATCAACCTTGGATAGGAGACAATTTGATATGTACAGTGGCGGCAAAAAATAATGGCCACCGCCGTTCGAGCCCATTGCTTGGCCGAATCTCTTGAAATAAAATTCTAGCATCATTGTTAACAGTCTTTGCATGGCATCGAAAAATGGTCATTGCGGCCCTTCAGCAGCCAATACCCGCCACTTTCTGTCGAAGGACTGAACGACGAGTATGACTTCATGGGTGCACATCCTGTAGCTTGCGGAGGGCGGTGCAATGTCTTGTGACGGCGGAGTGACGGGTGGCGGGGTCTTTCTTCCTCCTGACGACCACGTCGCCACGACACGCCGCCACAAATTCCCAGCGGCAGCTTCAAGCCTGCCCGTCTCCGACATCTGTCGACAAAATCTTTCCCCCACCCGCCCACACCTTTGACAGACCTTTGACAGACCTTTGAATTCAAAATCCTGGTTCAAAATTCTGTCCTATTCACTACAATTTCCTTAGCGCACTCAGTTCTAATTTATAGGCAGTACGTAGAGTGGGGCATGAGGATGGGTTCATTTGGTTCATTCTCGTTCATCCCCATCTCCCCACCCCCTGGAGCTCAGTGGTTACGGATCAGACCACCGCTGATCTCTCCTTGCCCAAGGAAATATACGGCTGCCTTGTGTAGATGTGGGATGAAGCAAGGGAACAAGATTGTCGTTGGAGGTAGTGCTTTCTCAGAGTGCATTCCCGCCGGTTGTTAATGGATCACCTTCAGGCGGGAACGCGGGATGTGTCCTTGCTTGGCGATTGGCAGGAAACGGCAAAAACACCGTCTTGCTCATCGAAAAAGGCGATGCCGGCGACTCGTGAGGAACCTGAAGTCCTTCGCGCGGGGAGGTTCATCGCTGACGGGGATAATCACGAAGATGTATGGACAAAACTCCTCTCACCTCGCTCCACCACTGGTCGCCGACCAAGAAACACAACACCATGTTTGACAGCGCTTTCGACCCGACGTTTGACCGCTCTTTTCCTCTCGTCACGGGTGTTGGCCTCGGCGGCACCACGCGCATCAACGGTGGCCAGTAGATCTGTGGCGCGCCTGCCGAATACAATGCTTGGAGCCAGGAGGGAAGACCAGGCTGGGGATACAGCGATTTGAAGCCATTTTCAGCAAATCCGAGAGCTGTACGGGAGTAGCGGCAGATGAAGTCCGCCTGCATCGGGCTCCCGTCGTCATGGAACGCCTGCGAGCTCCCCGTTCGTATACACGCTGATATAGCCAAACGGCGCGTCGTCTTCCTGTGGCGGACTTGCTGCTGGGGAAGCGGGGGCGATGGGGCGCCCTGCGGCTGCGACGCGTCCCGCAACGTCGACCCCGTGCGCTGCTGCAGGTACGGGCTCGCCGGCAGCCGGCAGCCGCTTCTTCAACGAAAGCGGGCTCGTGTCCGCGACTAGGTCGCCCGATGATGGCGCCTCCAGCGGGCGTCGGAACGCCGCGGCAGAGATGGTGCGCGCACCCGGCGGGGGCTGCGTGTTGAGCGAGGACGTCGAACGGGCCGCGATCGGCGCGCGGTACGGCGTCTCAGGGCGCGGCGACGACGGGGCTCACGGGGGGAGTGAGCGGCCGGCGCGGGGGTGAGGGCCCAGGAGGGCGTGGTGTGGTGCCCGGCGACGAACGGCACAGGCTGCGCGGGCGGGGGGGACAGGGCTGGCGTCCCAGGAGGGCGTGCTTTGGTGGCCCGGCGTGCTGTCCTTATGCGAGAACGGCGCCACGGGCGGAATTAGTAGAGACGGCTCGCGGTTCGGAGGCGGCGCATACGAGCGAAAGTTCAACGCGTCAAGCTCGCGGCTCACCTCCCGCGCCGCCGCGGCGTTCAGTGCGTGTTCGTCCTCGACCAGGTCCATCGTCGGCGGTGGCACGTGTTGGGTTAGACCAGTAACTGGTCTGTATATGACGAGTCGAGAGCCTAGCGTTGGGTCCCACTCCCAGCCGACTCTGACGACGGCTCTCGCTTCATGCACGGTGGTTCTACACAAGCGGACAATGAGCACCCCGCCCTCAATACAACTCACACGACTCACCAGGCTCCACAAACGACTTCTCGTCCCAAAACCTGACATGCTTCGACAACCGGGTCTCGCATTCCGCTCGTTCTCCTCGGGCGCGTCTCCCATATTCATATAGGCCAGCCCAATGTCCTCCGACACCGTCGACTGCCGATCGCCCCCGCCCCCCTCGACCGCGAGCCCATCGTCCCGCGCCTCCCGCTCCCTATCCCACCGTTGTAATTGTTGTTGCTGTTGTCGTTGTTGTGGTGGTTGCCGCTGTCACATCTTCGAGGGCAGGGAAGGCCGCAACATGTTCTTTTTTAGTATGAGCGAGAGGGGCGCGTGGGGCAGGTCCACAGAAATGATGGGAGTTGTTGAGAGTAAGAAGGAGAGGGAGAGGAGGCGGCGAGCGCGTGTTGTTTGTTTGGCGAGGTATGCCGGGGCGAGATGGCGCTGGAGGTCGGTCAAAAGTGAGAGGACGATACAAAAGAAAAAGACGCACGGATGGCGAGGTCAGCGTCTCCAAAGATGATCTAGAACTCGCACGCCTCGAGGGCGACGTTCGGCAGGTAGGCAGGCACCTTGGCCATTTCAAGCATTAGCTTCTCGGGGCGCTCAGCGCTCGTTATCCGTGGGACACGAGCTATGAAGTCACAAATAGGGCCTGGATAGTGTGGATAAGCAACGACGAAATTTCAACAGAGGGCAAGTACTCGCCGTTGCAAACGGCGTCGTGAAGAGAGGGCGAGAATTGTGATAGTGCCCGGCCCGAACACCGGGGCATTGTGGCACCTGGTCCTGGACGCCAGGCTCCAATAAGTTGGAGCTATCGGGAGGCGCGTCGACGCGTTCGGAGTCTTGGGTGGCCCGTCTCACCGGGGCGCGCGCCTTCTGTAGCATGGAAGTGGAAAAAAATGAGGGTTACGCGGTCTAGGAGATCATTAGCTACACCGCCAAATGGCCGGCACGTGGCCGACAGCTGCGCAGAAGATGTGCGCTACATGGCGCGGGGGACTGGCTGCCAGGTGCCTGTCATATGCATGCCAGGTTCAATGACGTATGGCCCCATGCTGGGACCAGGTCGGGCTGGCTGCCAGCTTGTGGCGCAACCTGGCAAGGGGTCATCGCCAAGGGGGTTCCAAAAAAATAATTAAGGATACCCTGCCGAATTTTGCATTAAGCCTTCCCCAGGGGGGACCGACCGACCGCACAGCATTACATAAGCACCCAAATATGGTAATTGCTCGTACTTCCCGTCCGCCAAAGTGCCTCTGTGGCTCTCCACCACCAGTTACTACCTTCTAACCCGTTTTTTGGAACATCCGTGGCATTTCCAGTGAGGCTCCGGATATTTTAGGCCAATACATGCAAGGTGCCTGGTGGTGTGCCAGGCCAGGTCATGAAGTCAAACTTGAAGATGGTAAGTGAAATCCACGCACTCACTCTGTGAAATAACACTGGAGACAGCTTTAGATAGAGGCTCAGACGAACGGGCGACTGAAAGAAGGAAAATTTAGAGACAGGTAACACTGCCACCTGTCATCGGCCACGGTCCGCCTCGACCGAACTTCCATATTTGGTCTTGCCCATCAAAACTGGCACGGGGAAACCCAAAAGAATGGGGAATGAGCGGAATGTGGTCAAACAGGTTCCAGAATGTCTTCTAGACTTTCTTTCAAAAAAAATTTTTAAGGGTCTGCCAGGGGGACCGACCGACCAGCAGGGTACCATCAATTTCTTACGTGATACCCCCTTGGTCATCGCCGCAGGCGTGATAATAATGTTGAATTTGATTCCATTCAGATCATGTAGGAAAACCAAATGTAGTAAATTCAAAACGTGTCTCTATCCATATTCGCCGGATTGTGATCTCCGCTACACCCATTGACCTGATTGGGAATTCAAACTCACGCCTCGAACTTTTGTGGCTGTGCCACGTGGAGGCGTCCCGGACCACTAGCCGGATCGAAAAGTCCAGATTTATGTGCGGTCTCTTGCTTTCTATCCGTTAGAGCGCGTCCTGCGTGTTTCAATATGTTTTGGTGAGGTCGCGCGTTCGAACACCATTGGCCGCAATTTTTTTTCTGGGACTACGTGTGGGGCAGGCGTTTGCTGGTTTTGGGGCGAGCGTAGATAAAACTCTTATATGGAGTCTGATTCAATTGCTCATGCCATCGTATCAACAACGTCTTGCTCCTTTTGGAATACCTGCACATGCGGCTGTGCACGTCGGCCGCCCGGCGAGGTGGCTGTCGAAAAGGAAGAGGCGGCCGGAGGAGAGGGGGTACGCGGAGACGAGCCATTGGATGTGCTCGTCATCAAGAATGTTTCCCCGCGCACCAATGCAAGCACAGGTCGCACACTAAATAATATCAATGCTCGGCTTGGACCGGTTCGAGCGCTTACAGAGTGCATATGCAGTATTACTGTGCAATCCGTAAATCGCAGATTCTATTGCTCCTTGTGTTGGGGAAGCAGGAAATTAAGATCTTTTTCACACTCCGCCCACTCCTGCCTCACTACCTCAGCCCGGTGCACGGAACGTGGCTCGAACACAGCAGGGAATTCAAATGGCGCATTTGTGAACTGCAACACGTAATCAGTATCAGAAGTACAAACGCCTGGCGATTTCGCTACGCGCCTCTCCAGTGAAAGCCAAATCGCTATCGTCGTATTTGAAGGACAAGCCGGTCTTGGGATCAGGCTCGTCTGACTTGCGAATGTTGAAGATCCACAACATCATAGCGATATGACTCCAAAGAGCACGCTCAGCAAACGGAATGCCGGGACACGCTGGGGATATTTCAGCTTGTCAGCAATTTGAGTGACAAAGCTTGAAGCAGCAACTTGCCTCGTCTTCCAAAGCCAAAAACACTGGTCTCGTAACCCGACTTCAAATTATTTGTGTCGTCGAGGAAGCGCTCTGGCTGGAACACATCGTGGTTCTCGAATCTTTCCTGTTCGTGCTCAATTACCCTATACACAGCAATGATAGGTAAATTATACAAATACAAGCGTTCACCTGTCCTCGGCCTCGGAGCTGCGGTCCCCTGAGATACGAATGATGTTGAGGAAGACATCAGCGAGCGTCCCATCCTCGTCGTCATCGCTGGGTATGTCCTCCTCCTCCTCCTCCTCTGGCGGCGGCACCCCGACCGCATCAGGGCCAGGGGGTGGAGAAGGCACGTACATCTCCACATCCCGCTCCCTGGCGACAAGAGTGTGGCGCTCGCGGGAGATGCTGATGCCGGGGAGGATGTCGCCCGTGAAGGCGGGCACCTTGCTGAGCTTCAGCAGGCGCGCGTTATGAAGGTCGGTGAAGCGCGCGCGCTCCATCCGTACCAAGCGCACCTGATGCGCAATCCCCGGCCTCCCTTCCTCCCCAAGGCGACCTTCGTCGCGGATGAGGAATGCCTCTTCGTCCCTCATGTACGTGACGAAGCGGCGAATCTCCACATTGAGCCGCTGGATTTCCTCGTCCGCATGGAGCAGCTTGAAATGCTGGTCCATCGTGGCTCGACCCGCGGGCTGCGCCCAGAGCTCCACCCATATGTCCTCTCTCCCTTCCCGCAGGAGGTCGAAGTCTGCAAGGAAGGCATACTCGATGACCTCCTCCCAGTCGAGCGTCGGCTTCGGCGGCGTCATCGCCTCCGCCGCCTCGTTGTACCGCGCAATAGCGGTCTTGATTGCCTTCGACCGTGCCTGTAACTAGTCCCTGTTACAGACCAAAAACGGATGACGAACAAGTAAGTATCCGTATATGGTCTGTTAGTAATCACGACCCCATCAGGAAGACACCGACTGACTTTTGAACACCGCGTCGTGGCACATACCTTCCAGCGATAAATCTGGAAATATTTGGAGACATAGAAAACTTGAAAATAGTCAAGGTCTTCACTCATCTTTAAGCAGCTCATCGGGGGCCTGCGACGATATGTGATCAACTTGCCAAGGCAAATTTTTTACTCAAATTTCAGGCTGATCTTGTATTGAGATATTGGCCTTCTGTATCGCTTGACTGTCGCCGTAAGAAATGATTCTATATGCCTCCTTTATGCGTATGAATATTATCTGATTTATTGGGGCACCTTCCGGCTGCGGTACAATGGAAAGAACGCCTGGCGGCACAGCCACGTAATCAGTCGGTGTCTTCCTGAGAGCCGCGTGATTACTATAAGACTAGCCTGTAACGACTTTGCGATGTGCTTCCGTAGTTTGTAGCCTGCCAGATAATGTCAGCGTTTGCTCATCGGCCAGAGAGTGAGAATAAAGATTACCTGTACCTGACATATATATATATTAACACGAAGTAAAGCAAGCGCATATTGCTGGTACGTTCCTCTGCGCGTCCTCTATCCATCCGTCATCCCTTCGGCCTGCACACATCCCCACCCTTCTTCACCCTCCCTTCACCGTACCTCCCCGCGCCGAATTCAGTAGCCCGCCGGTCTCCGTCTCCCCGCCATCGACCCGGATCTCCCTCCCCTTCTGTCCGTTCTGCCACCGCGCCTCCTCCTCCGACCCTTCCACACCCCGCATCTTTCTTCTTATCGCTCCCTACTCTACCACTCCCCGCCACGTCGCTCAGACTACCACCCTCCGCACGCATGGTCCCCGTGCAATCTTCTCCTCTCCCATCGCCCAACCCCGCTCTTCCTCCGTCCGCTCTCTCCCCCATCGTGCAAAGGCCGCTATCCACTCATCCTCCGTGTCCCTGATTTCCTCCATCCTCTCCTGTTATCGTCCTTCCCGCTACTCCACTCCGCTACCCAGCTCCGATGACCTCGCCCCGACATTCCCTAGGAACCCTCTTCCTTTTCTTGCATATTTGATATCGCTCCCCATTCCTCCCCATTCGCGCTCCCCATTCGCGCTCCCCTTAGCAGCGCGTTTTCTTTTCATTTTTGTGCATCCCTCCTCGACAATCACTCCCCTTAACTCTTTCTCATCCCCATCGCTCACGACCAGGAGCTCAGCGGCTACGGATGTGGCCACCGCTGATCTCTCCTTGCCCAAAGAAATATACGGCTGCCTCGTTTCCCTTCTTGAAGCCCGATGGAGCTTAGGAACAAGATCCCTTACATTTTGAAACGCGTGACCTTATCTCACCGATCTAGCGAAAACGGCTCAAAAAAGAAAAAACCGGCTACGCCCTATGTCCCCTGTAATTTTGTGCTAGAAACCCTATCTGCGGGCCGTTCGTACCGGGTCGCACTGTCTTGAACTCCGCTGACGAAATGGTCAGCGCTATCAAATCCCCAATTGTCAGGCATGCTGAGATCACGGCCAACAAATTGTCCAAAAAAAAGTGCGAGTCCTTTTTATTTGTGCCCCGCCGCTTGCCGGCCACTCACTTTCATTCTTGTGAGTACATAAACACAACTTGACAGAAAGTAACGTGATCTTCACATGATATACTCATGATATCCGCATGATTTTCACGGGACCTTCACGTGTTGTGGCGGTGCGAGGAGAAAGGCGCGAGTTCGCCGGCGAAGGACCCATGACTATCCCATTGGAGGCCAGGTCCCGAAAATCTCGAATCCCCCAATTTTTGGCCGACACTTTTCGTCGAAAATTTTGCTGATTTTTGGCCGACACGGACCTAGCCGAAGCCGCCAAAATGGGTAATTTTTGGCTCCCACAGCCCCAAATGGTAATTTTTTTCTCCCCAGCCCTGTTTTTTGCAGTATTGGCGACCGATCCAGGTAACTGGGGTGCTTTTTGCAGCTAAAGAGCCCAATTAAGTGTGTCTTCGCCTCCAAAACTCTGACCGACCAGCCTGAATCACAATCTTTTTGGCCGAACTGGACCTAGGATTTGGGGCGCCGGAGCCAATTTTTGGCCGACCAGAACCTAGGTTTCCGAGCCAAAATCTCAAATTTTTGGCCGGTGTCCAAAGGGATAATCATGGGTCCTGCTGTCGAACGAAGCGTCCGTATTTTCGTATGCCGTGCCGAATTGGGGTGCCGTCGGGAACCAGAAGGAAGTCACTATATGAGTGCCGTGTGGCTCAGGGTCCCGAGTCGGATTTAACCGACACTGTGACAGTGTCGTCAAGGGGAATCGGGATTCGAAAAAAGGATATAGGGTCGAAAAGTTTTTTTCGACCTTCTCTGGACCCCCCCTCCCCTACCCACCTTCCATAAAGGGAAGGAGCTTCCCACCCCTAGCGGCGGTCCGTTCTTTCCGGTCATGTGCGTCCCTACCGCCACCACTACCTCGTTTTTGCCATTTTGGGATACCGCCGGAAAATAAATTCGGTAGGCCATGAAACCGTGGTCTAAATTTGCGAAAAATATCTCTATTCAGTCATAGGATGTATATCTTCGTTTCAGAACTCATATACCTGTACCCATCTCACTTTATGCGCCGGCTCAAGGTCAAAAATGCTAAGGTGGCCCGGTTCCCTGTCTCAGATAATATGCTTCTGAAAATGTGCAATAATAACGTCGGGAAAAACAAAGCACTGATCGGATGCTAGAGAGGTCAATAATGTTTGGTGGCCAGTGTCAGACAAAGTACAGGTTTGTATAGGTTTGACTTTGTTTCATCATCAATCATTGCAATTGATAGTCATGACAGTTCATTATGAATCCTAGCCCATCCTAGTCTTGTAGCAATCACGCCCCTCTTGGGAAGACACCGACTGATTACGCAATTACGTGGCTGTGCTAACAGGCATGTTTTCCCTCGTACCATAGCCGGGGGGCCCTGTAATATTCATACACATACAGAAGCTATATAGAAACGTTTTTTACTGCGACAGTTAAGTGATACGCACAGTGGATATCTCAATACGACATCACCCTGAAATTTGATCAAAATTTTTGCCTTGACAAGTTGACATACCGTCGTGCGCACTGAATGGATTGCTTAGCATCAAGTGAGGACCCATAATATTCTCGAGTTTTCTATTCCTCCAAATATTTGTAGATTTATTGAACGAGAGTACACGTCGCAAAGCGGTGCTCAAAAATCAGTCCGTGTCTTCCCAAAGGGGTCGTGATTGCTAACAGACCATATACGGATACTTACTTGTTCGTCATCCGTTTCTGGTCTGTAATGAGACTACCTGATTGCTACGAGACTAACTTTCACCGTACTCATGCAGCACTACAGCGAAAAGGTGTTTCCAGACTTTGCTCCGCGACTGCTCTCGTCGACAACCAAGCCGCTATCCGCGCGGTCGCCAATCCACGCCCACAACCTGGCCAGCATCTCGTCCAACTCTTCCACAAGACTCTCCGCGACCTGAAACGGAAGCGACGCACTTTCAAACTCCATATTGCGTGGATTCCCGGCCATCAGGATGTCGAAGGAAATGAGGCGGTGGACGCTGAGGCGAAGAGGGCGGCACAAGGCGAGTCATCTGAAATCCCCCGCACCCTCCACGCCTTGCACGATCTCCCCATTAGCATCGCCGCCATGAAGGCGTCACACAAGAAGCGGATCGCACGCGAATGGGCTGACACCTGATCCTGTTTCGCGTTGGCACACGCTTCGCGGACTTCGACAAGACCCCTCTGAGTCAACGCACGCTCCGCTGGTATGAAGACTTACACAGGGGCCAGTGCAGCATCATCACGCAGATGCGCACCGGCCACGTCGGCCTCAATGCGTACCTCGCGCGCTTCGGGGCGGTGGACTCGGGTCTGTGTCAGACATGTCACGAGCCCGAGACCGTCAACCACTTCCTGCTGACGTGCCGCCGCTTCGCGCAACGGCGCGACACCTTGCGATGCGCCTTATTCGCCGAGGGACGACAGCCAGTCACCAAGAAGTCCTTACTAGGCAAATCCAAGAACAAGACGGCGCTACTGGCGTATGTTGCTGCAACGGGTCGGTTCCCCCGATACACATCTGCACCCACATGAGACGGGCCTCACTGCTCCCTGCCGTTGACCGGCAGTACAAATGCCCCATCCCCCTATGCTCCATATGCCCTCCCTCTCTTATGCATCTCTCCTTCCCTCTCTCCACCCACTGGGACCCATTGTCATCCCTTCCCGGCACCCTTCCCGGAACACGCCGCCTCCCTACCCCCCACCAGCTTGCTCTTAGCAAAAATAGTTGCTCGAAGGTCTGCGGCCTTCTGTGGTTGACCCAGGTGTCGATATGAGGCAGCTAGGTTCCCTATGGCACGCAGAGTGTCCGGGTGCTCCTCCCCGCGGAGGAGCTGGCTCTTCTCAAGAACGAGAGCCTGGAGCCCTGCTGCGTCCTTTGGTTTGCCCGCTTCGAGGTATGACACTGCGAGGTTCCCCATTGCGCACAGGGTGTTGGGGTGCTCCTCCCCAAGTAGCAACTTACTCTTCGCCAAAATGACAGCTCCGAGGTCTGCTGCCTGCTTTGATTGACCAAGGTCACGGTATGAGCGAGCCAGATTCGCCATGGCAAGCAGAGTGTCAGGGTGGTCCTCCCCCATAAGCCATTTGGTCTTATCTAAAACCACAGTGTAGAGCTCTGCCGCCGCCTTTATTTGACCCAGGTCACTGTATGAGGCAGCGAGGTTCCCCATGGCACACACAGTGTCTGGGTGCTCCTCTCCAGACTGCAGCTTTGTCTTCGCCAAAATGATAGCATTGAGCTCTGCTGCCTCCTTTGGTTGCCCCAGAGCACTGTATGAGGTGGCGAGGCACTCCAACGCTTCCAGAGTTTGATCATGATCATCCCCAAAATATTGCTCGGCATCGAACACATGCCTCTCGAACAGCTCTACCGCCAATGCCGCCCTTCCTGTCTCTAAGCATATGTGACCATACATATGTACATGTACTGGAAGTTGCGTTGTGTTTCCTTGTTTTGAGCCAGGAGGGATTCAACATGAGGTCCCAGGTTTATCCTAAATTGATGATCATCTGGGTGTTCTCCCAATGGCACGCACATCCCAACGATTGCTGCAATACACTCCTGCACCAAATGTGGATCAGTGACGCTCTCTCGAGTCCAGTCCTGCACAAGAGGGTGAATAGAGTACAGTTCTTTCTGGGAATCCACTTCAATCAACGAATAGCCCTCAATCTCAGCAGTGATCTCCGCATAGGCGAGTCGGTCCCAAGTTCCAGATGGTGTCAGAAATTCAGCAAGAAACTTTTGAGCATCTTCGAGATCTTGAGCTGTTGGCCCCATCTCCCCCAACACTGTTGAATCATACAGAACCGCATTCGACAACATCTTTTCAGTGATGCCCTCGTGGTGGAGGAATGAAGAGAGTTGCAAGAGTTGAGCCGCGACCTTGCTCAAGCGATCAAAGCTGATCTGCCAAGTCGTATACACTGTCCAGGCATAGTCATCATGTGTCTGATTAGGTCGTGCGCGGAGCAGATGGGCCTTGTTTTGCATGTAAAGGTCCAGATAATGCTTGAGAGCTCCAGACTTAGAAATGAATGCCCCAGCCTGGACCACAGCAAGAGGAAAACAGTGCAGTGCCTGGAACACGTCTTTTCGTTGTCAACTGTCAAGAAATAGATCACACTCACCTGAACAATATTTCTGGCTGCCTGTTCATTCTCGGAAGTCGAGTCTTGTAGACTGAGATGGACACAGCAGAGAGATCCCTGTAGTCAACGCGGATCGCAAGGAGACGGTGCACGTTGCTGTGGGTTAATTTAGCAAGGCACGACAGCGAGCCCGAAGAGACGCACACGCTATAGTCCCAGGCACCGAGAAGCACTTCTCCCCACTCGTCAAACGACGCTGACTCTACGATCACATGTGCTCCAAGGTCCAATGAGGCACAACATTCCGCGGGATCCACACGGATGTTCCAGCACGCCACTCGATTTCCTGACGTGGAACCGCATCTTCCGGTGACCAGAACGAGGCCAGTGCCGGGGATTACAATAAGCTGGGAGTCTTCCCCAATATACCCGACCTCCCGTATTGACCGGGGCGTCGGTGCGGGCGCCGTCCAGTTTTTGGCGAGTCTATAGGTCTGTCTAGCACCGTTCTGCAGATCGTGCAGATTCAGCTTTGAAAGGTCTTGACGGATTGGCTGCGCAATTGGCTGCATTTCCGTTTGCTGAGTCCGGTGGAGGACGTCAATCCAGAGGGACCTTTCGGCTGTATAGCCGAGCAGAACGCCGCATGACTTTGGCAAAAATTCAGTGACCAGGGATATACAAGCACTTGGATACTGACCGAGAGAAATGAGATTAGGTCGCTGAGAAGCATCCGTTGGCAGAGTGCAAGAATGAGGTCCATTGGAAGGTCTAGGAGGTTTAGCATATCGCAGGAGAGAAGTGGCGTGGGGCTTGCGTGTCTTTTAAGTAAACAGGTGGCGAATTGGCGACGATCAGGTCACAAATATAATCACCAGCCCTTAGTCCGATCTAAATCTCTTTGAGATTACTACATCTGGCTGGCCATTGTTCCTAGCATCCCGGAGTCCCGGCCACTCGGCGTTATGACGACAAAAGGAAATGTGAGAAGCACCCAGAAAATTCTACAACACACGAGGTATGAGTGCATATTGTTGTAGTGTCTGTTCATAAGAGACTAAGAAAATTCAGGGTCACCAAGACGAGTCAAGGTTCTGTGAGAATTATTGTTGCTTCGGCGTGCAGTGGTGAAAGTATATATATATATATGGTCGACGGCAGACTTTAACGACCGAGAAAGTATATAGTGCACTGTGCAAAGTGGTCGAGTCCCATTCAATTATATTGGGTCATCCGCGCCTGTGTCAGTGTCTGTGTCTGAGCCAAGGTGCCACTAGCATCCCCATCCATTCTATTCCCCTCCTGCATTTAACAGGTTCTCATTCCCACAGGCATTACAGTATAGTGCCGCTCCTTGGATCACGGACTATCTGTGAATCAATAATTTATTGAGCCCTCTACAGAGCCCTTGGGCACAAGTCCTGGCATATTTAACATTATATAGTTCATCGGCATCTACTGAATTAATTTCACGGTCTGAATGTCATTGGATCTGAAATGCCACGGGTTTTGGTGTGAATCGGTGTGTGATCAGGCATCAATCAACTTTCCTTTTTGTCGATTCTACACCAATTTCATACGATATTGGCCTCAAATTATTTTCTATCTAATATATGGCCTTCTTAGGGATAGTTTACCCCGAGCCGCCGTTGCCGGACTGGTGCGTACTCTTCTTCGCGATGAGACCGTCTAGCAGCGCATAACATTCGGGGTCAATCCAATGAGCCTTGCCTTCGTCGCCAGCCATGAGAGCAGAGAAATGGGAAGAAGAGAGCGAGTGACAGAGCGTGACAAAAGATTCTATCAAAAGATTCTATAGAAGCATTTACAACGATTCTAGCCGAGATTCTAGAGTACCCGATCAGGCCCTTAGTCCTGAAGCCGAGCGAGCAATGAACAAATTTCAAAGTCTTTAGGGCACGTTCCGGCAAGTGGTGCCGGACCGCTGATAGCGGAGTTTAAAAGGGCTTCAGACGGGGTAATATCAGATCGCAGCACGTAATCTGACGCATCTGGAAAAATCGGTTGAACCAGCGCTCGGAGTATTCCGGCCATCGGACAGATTCCACAATTTTTGAGAAGTGTTAAATTCAACGGGGAGGATCAAATCAAGTCCCTCGCAAAGTTTTAGGAAAATTAACCCAGAAAAACTCGGATGCGAAGTCGCGTAATCTGACGCACCAGGAAAAATGGGTTGAAACGTTCAGAGTATTCCAGCCGTCGGACATATTCCACAATTTTTTTGAGGTGTTTAATTTAACGAGGAGGATCGAACCAAGGCCCCCGCAAAGTTTTAGAATAATTAACCCTGAAAAACTTGGATGCGAAGTCGCGTAATCTGACGCATCCGGAAAAATCGGTTAGAACAACGTTCGGAGTATTCCAGCTGTCGGACAGATTCCACAATTTTTGACAAGTGTTAAATTCGACGGGGCGGATCGAACCAAGGCCCTCGCAAAGTTTTAGAAAAATTAACCCAGAAAAACTCGGATGCAAAGTCGCGTAATCTGACGCATCGGAAAAATTCGGTTGAAACAACGTTCAGAGTATTCCGGCCGTCAGACAGATTCCACAATTCTTTTGAAGTGTTGAATTCAACAGGGAGGATCGAACCAAGGTCCTCGCAAAGTTTTAGAAAAATTAACCTAGACAAACTCGGATACGAAGTCGCGTAATCTGACACATCGGGAAAAAGCGGTTGAAACAATGTTCGGAGTATTCCAGCCGTCGGACAGATTCCACAATTTTTGAGAAGTGTTCAATTTAACGAGGAGGATCGAACCAAGGCCCCCGCAAAGTTTTAGAATAATTAACATTGAACAACTCGGATGCAAGATGACCTAATCTGTTGCATCGGAAAAAATCGGTTGAAACACCGCTCGGAGTATTCCTAAATTCTCACCCATATTGAACCGCCATTATTACCACTTGTCAGTACCTCATGTTCAAACCTCGAAACTCCTCCCACCCGCACGGAAACCAATTCCATAGCATAGCGATTTCAACCCTGCATTCATCATGACCACCGGTCATTGTATGAATAAACATCTCCGGGGTACAGCTCATAATGAACCATGATCCATTTTTCAAAGCTCTTATACAATTCAAACTCTGCGGGTAACGTCAATATAACATATTGTATTGTGTCCGACCTGAATTGGAACCGCTGTCACCGCTACCAGCGCTCTGTAAGAACGTCTTTGGTAAATAACACAACTTTATAACCAACACGTTATTTACAATTGTCACACCGGAAGGCCCCAGACGCATGTAATTAATACTTGAGAAAGGGACGCTATCTATGCCTTTAGCTATCATTTTTCGTCAGTGACAGCATACCCAGCCTGGTGTATTACATTGTTTAGCTTGAGGTCATGCCTTTCAAATGGGAGCCTGGTCAATTGTATTGTTTAGATCGAGGTCATGCTTTTCAAATGGCGATCTAGTGTACAGCTTTGCTGCCAGACGACATGATTGTGAATATTTCTCGAGAACAGGTGTCAATACTGCCCAATTTCTCCATGACCGAATATTCTTCTCAAGGCAAGACTCGAGACTTGAACATTTGTGACCTGACAAACTGTCGCACTCGGTTCTCGTATTATACGTCTCTTTCGCGTGGAACATCTGCCGAAGGCACGGTAATCCTGCAAGTTACACAGTGTTGGTTGATATCCACGTAACGTATGCGGGCGTCTTCTACAAGCTCAGAGAGTAAGTTCACATTTCGTGTATACATTCTTTTTCCAAAGTCAGTAAATAGGTCAAAAGAATCAGGATAAAGCTAACGTCACGAAGATGCTAGAGATTGGCTGATACTTGCCGGATTCCGTGAAGTTTCCCTACTCACTATCTTGGGTACATCCGATCTCGATCCAGTGCCCTCGTCAACGGAAGAGTTGAGGTAACCGGTAGATTGGGGCATATTCTGCATTGCCCATGATAGTTGGGTTAATCCACGTCTTGACGGACCACTTGCGGCGTGAGTTGGTAGCGTTGACCACGAACTCACGGGAGCTGCGCCACACGCCTTCTTGTGTCCAAGTGAAATGTAAGCCAGAACTCCGAGAACAGACGGAAGACACACCAGAAATAGTATGACCCACTCGTACGCTTGGATCACCCTCGTCAAGTTGGGCAGTCATCGAGTATTCTTCCGGGTGGCGTGCGTTAAATCAACAGGAATAAGAACAAAAAAATCACAGACGAAATCTGAACCGAACTATCATCCACTGAAAGAGCCTCCGTCCCGTTTCAATGATTGATCCTAGTATGAGCAGCTTGATGCTTGAGCCGAGGTAGGCCTGAGAGACTATTCCAAATGCCGCCAATGGTGTTGAAAGTCCCATGAAGGAGGTGATCCATTCGAACCGGGCGCCACCTTGAAGCTGAGGATTATCGACGGCATCCAAGGGCATGAAAGTAGATAATTGGTCGGAGAGCCAAGAGGTGAGTGGATCACAGAATGAAAATTTTCGTAGATTTTTCGGCGTGTAACGCGTTACCATATGAATAGTATGTTCCCACGATCCACCCCCCCCCCCCTGGAAAAGGCAAGTATGTGTCAGCCGCATCAATTCGGCTGAGAAGCATTTTACTGTGTATGCGCCGATTCCACCTGGTCTGGGCCGCAGATCCATCGATACTTGTGAACAGATGAAGGCCAACACATCTATTTGAGTGTCACTCTGAAATTCTTGACAACTGAGAGGTTCGACCTTGGTTGCGGCAAACTCCGATGTCCATCAGCGCCAACTCGCGTGGCCAAATCAAATTCCACGATCCAGAGATTGCTCACCCCTTGCGGAGAGTAGTGCACCAGATATAGCACACGTGACTTCTTTTTTGGGTGTCGGGCTTCCTCTCGACGCGTTTGGACCGAAGAGGAACGGTGTACCGCATGGCAAAGGACTTGTGGAAGTCCAAGAGACGGGAATCTCGCTCCTTGGCTCAAAAGACGGGCGTCTTCACCGTCAATCTGGGCCGCACCATATCTGCCTCATTCGGCAACAAGAAGAACATACCACGACGATACGCACCTGCATCACCCTCGGGTGACGATGAGGACACGGGGTCCGGGACAATCCTCGCCGTAACCCGGGGGCAGCTTGACGAAGAACGGCGAAAGGTCTCGGAGGCAAAAACAGCATTAAAAAACGCACGGCGCCGTGAAAAGCGAGCACAGGCCGGGAAGCTTGACCTTAAGGGGCCACGGGAACTTTCATTTGTTCCATCATTTATATCCATATCATATCATAGTATATTATACCATATTAATATTATGCAGGGCTATCCATTTCCGAACGAACCAGCCCAGAAAATGTCTCTGGGACTGCGCTTGAATTGAAATCAATCCAAATGCAGCTTCGGGTCACCCACCGTCAGAGTCACGCATTTCAAAATGGTATCCATTGACCAGGCTGTGAAAAGGGCAATAATGCCTCCGAGCGAAATTTAAAGAGAGAAAATTGTTCAGAATGACCAGGACTATCCATTTCTGAACGAACTGGCCCAGAAAATGGCTCTAGGACTGCGCTGGAATTGAAATCAATCCGAAAGGCAGCGGCTTCATTGGTGCAGTTTCCGGTCCGGTTCACCCCGCCATCTACGCGACAAGAGCTCAGGGCGGTGACGAGGATGACGGTAGCATTCCCGACTAGAGCATCCGGAATCCAGTATTCGGAAATGGTCCAAATAGGGCAGATTGAACCTCCCCCCTCGATTATCTATTCATGAAATACACTTACTACCCACACACGTCAAAGTTATGGTACTTTCCGAGGCCTGAGGCGTCAATGTTCTGCATCCAACCATTCATAAACTGGAATAGGCTGGAAAAACAGGTGATGACTATAGTGACGATGTAGTGATGGCGAGACGACGTACTAGTCGAGATTGTTCTGGCATTGGCAGCAGGACGAGTTACTTGCAGCGGTTGCCGCGGCCTGGTTGCCTGTCATTGTATCTGATACAGAATCCAACTGCCGAACTGCTTACTTTGGTCAGGCCTTTGTACCAGCCGTTGTACGTACCGACGGAAAGCAGAACATCGCCGTTATTACCATCCAGGGTGTCGGAAAAGTACTCCGCGGCAACTCTGATGTTGAAGTCCTGAGAAAATTATCAGCCAGGGAGGGAAGGAGTGAAAGGACCCAGGGGAACGAACAGGATCTCTGCAGTTTCCACCAGGCGCGCCCGCGCATTTGTCTTGACTGATCTGCATGAGACCCTGCTCTCCACCCTCTCCGACAGACTCCGGATTGCAGCTTGACTCCTGCATGGCGAAAGAGGCCAACATGATTGCTGGGATACCGTACGTCCCCGCATAGGTCTGGAATATCCCAACGAATCTAAGCAATGTTCAGTTGTGGACAGCATGGATAGGTACCGAACCCACTGTGAGCAGGCGACGAAGACAGAGCTGGACGACTGGAGCGCGTCCGACAAGTTCACAGCGACGGTTTGATCAACCGTAATGTATGGTGGGTTCCATCCTAGAGAATGTCGTTTAGAAAGTGAACAAACAGCCTAATGGGCGCCCTTGCCATCCGCATCAATGCCACAATTGAGCCAATCGATGGAGCCGTTAGGACCGGTAGTATTGGTGGTCTCCTCTATTCGAAGGTTCAGAAAATACGCCTGGAAAGGCGGTGGACTCACCGGTAGCGCCTGATGGGCCACAACGGTCAACAGTCGCGCTGGCCGCGGGGGTGGCCATCGTTGTCGATGTCAATTCAGCCATCTTGTTGGGATTAATTCAGTCTCTGGGGTTAACTACTTAACGAACATACGGTAAAATCGGGGTCATTTGTCGTCGAGAGTGAATTATTCATGTTTGCCGAGTCGGACTGAGGTACTGCAGGTGGTATTAGTATGATATATGTAGAGATGAAAATCATTGCCAAATCTCACAGGCCGTGGAGTTCGGTGGAGAGCACCGCAGTTTCACTGTCGAGCGGGGGATATGAACCGAACTTTCGGAACGAAGATTCACCCCGAGGACAAATGAGTGGATAAAACCGCAGGCAAACAGAATACATAACACAACCATAGCCATTTTGATGTGAAGTGTGGGTTTTCAAAGAACGTCCAGCGCTATAGAGGTGAACATTTTCAGCCAACAACTTATAAGGACATTCGGGTGCCGTTTGTATTTTGATGGTCCCTGCTGGATTATGTATCCTTAGATAGCGAAAAAGCATAGGGGCGTTCATGCCTGGTCGTTACGAGCTGGATCCGAGGTGGGCGCGGAATCGCGGAGCGCCCGTGTATCTCTTTTTGCAATCTACATCGCACCCAATCACTGGCGCTTCCATTATTAATTCCTCCGAAGCAATTTCACGTCCAGGGCAAATCACTTCCTTGAATGGGGGGGAAGAGAGATTGGTAATTAACGAAAAAGAGCAAGGCATGATTGATGAGTTTGAAGCAAGTCGAATCGGGCTAAAGAGGCGCTGCTTCTGTCTCAGATTTCCCCAAAACGGGCATACAACAATGGACGACTTAGTACAGAATTTGAAGAAGGAGATTTCGTGGTCTTGAACCCGCATTCGCTCAATCTTTTACGGGATCAGAATGAATCAAGGAGGACCCCATAGATGAGCAGTGTGTTATTCAATGGGTTCCAGATGAAGCTTGCGATGTTTTACCAATTTGGTCTCGAGCCATGGCTTGAGCCGAGCCGAGCCAAAGCCGTCTGAAGCCAGCGGCTTAATCCATAGCCGAGTCGCGGCAAAACTAGAGATTTCATGGTCTCCCGTAGTCAGACTCCACAAAATTTTATGATAGTCGATAAAATTTTAATATGGAGTCTGATTCTGTTGGCACTGGCGAGGCCGGACCTCGGATTTACGTGAGAGCAGCGTGACCCCACGTGTAGAGATTCCATTATGTTACAGAGCCATCCTCATTTCTTTGAGGCTCGTTTGGGCACCGGATCACTCCAAATGAACTCTGGTTATGAAATATGAACTATTTGAGGATTTTCGAGACAGTTCACTGCCCATAGGACATGTGTGTCGTTGGCTTGCAATAAAATAATTAGGGGGTTTCGCAAAAATCGACTCTGTGGATTCATTCTATATTAAAAAAATTGTGCATACGACCTGAAAGTACTTTTAAAAGAGACCATATCCATATGTTGTTCGACCGAAATTCATTGGGAAATGGGCTTGTAATGTCCACCGCAAGTTACGCATTTTTAGCGTTTTTTGGCGATGTTGAGCACTTTTGACTACAAATTGTGGAAGGAAATATGTATCGGACCTAGATGTAAAAAATCTGGTATATCAGATTGATGGCCGATTCAAAGTATCGAGGTACTTACTACTTTTGACGAAGAAGGGTTTGTCATCGGGATTGATGGTGCTTGGTGTACTTCAATAATGCTAGCCAGAACAACTTCATAGAACACTTTGGAGCCTCAAAAGGTGTCTGGAGGTGCGTCGGTTGGATAGACTTGGCGGAGAAATGAGTGAATTTGGCCTACCGGAGTACAAGCATATTTTGCTGCTGAGGGAACGGTTATGGTGCCAGCACTACCCAGATAAATGCTCACCCTGGATATCCTGCCGAATCCCAAGCGCATAATTGCTGGCGGGGACCCATTATACTGCAGCATGGTGGCGTGCCAAATGACGACGTGCGTGGGGGCCGATTGTGTACTCGAGGTGCGCTTCTCAACACCTATGTGTATGCAATGATTCCCGTCTTTCACTAAGACATCCTCCTGAACCTTTTGCTGCTTCAAACCCAATACTGAACTTTTTCGTTCAAATCGACAGCCACGCGTCACGCCGTTTTTTTCTGATCCCGAAAATATTTTTCTCTCGATTTTTCGGATTTTCTGAGATTTTTTGAAAACTCGAAAATTAGGGGGTCCGTGTCGAATTGAACGAAAAAGTAGGTTCTAAGGCGGGCAGATTATGATTAAATACGACTCCAGCCCATAACATAATGTAACGGCAATATGATTGGGAAAATCGGGCCTATTCTTATATAATGGTATGCGTATCATAATGTAATGTAATCATACGATAATATATTTAACTGCATTTAACCACGGATTGTGACGCCCTCCGAGTACCTTGTCCCAGCTGGCGGACTGAAAGTATGACAAACGGATAGCAGGGTGGAGTACTAACACGACACGATTTTTAGAGCGGAATAATGTTAGGAAATAAAATTCGTACCAGCTCCAATGAGGACGTTGTGGAAATTTTTTGAATTTTCTGGCTTACAGCAACTTAGGGCGCGGATCAATTTTTTTCAAAAAACAATGATTTCAGCATAACACTCATAACACCCTCAAATCTTGGTCTTTTCTCCTGATTCCAACACCATTGTACTTGTATGGGATGCCCGCACCTGCATGCACCCGTGGATATATGATGATTATATAATATGTACCAAATATGGCAAGTCACCAATTTGCACGTATATCACCTCCCATACAAACACAAACAGTCTAGGCATCATGATGTCCTCGCATATGTCTAACAATATATATATCCAGCTGCCGGCATGTTTTGACTTTCAATATCAGAGCCCCGTATGGTCCTGGATATGACCCAGTATATGTAGGGCAATGGTATAGCATAATTACAGCACATGGACGCAAAACGGGGATCCCTGCGCCTATATATCATACATACTATGTTTATTGCAAGATATCCAGTCCTATAGTTACCTAGGGCATGTACAGGAGGTGATATACACAAAATGATCTTAATTTCCGTATTTGGTGCAGATTATATAATCATCATATATCCACGGGTGCATGCAGGTGCAGGCATCCCAATGGTGTTGGAATCAGGGGAAAAGACCAAGATTTGAGGGAGTTATGAGTGTTATGCTGAAATCATCATTTTTTGAAAAAAATTGATCTGCGCCCTAAGTTCCGCAAAGAGCTGTAATGACCTTGCAGTTAAAACGCGACTGTTTCAATTCTATAGCAGTCCCGGAGATAGGTTCTGAGGCGGGCCCCCGCCCATCTGGATAGCCAGGGTCATTGCGAACATTTCTCTCGCTTTAGATTCCGCCCAAAGCCATTATTGCGTTCTTCGCAAGGCATTCATCTATGGCACATATACTGCCCAATAATTCATCCCATGATGGGAAAAAAGACACAACTTCATGGAGCCAACAGAAAAAAAGCACACCTTCAGATATCACAGATGGGACCCAAAAGGCGACATAACTTTGTAGGAACCAGTACCGAAAAAGGCGCACTGCTGACTTGAATTTGATGGCTCGAAAGTGAGCCGAAAAAAACACAACTTGGACTTGTAGCATTCCAACGCAATGTGTTCTAATGTATTGGGTACATTACAGACATTCCCCGTATCTCCAGGGTCTCGATGTGTGACCAGAAATCTCTCACTCTGAATATATTATGTAGAAAAATTCTCGTGTCAGGCGCTGTAGAGTTATAGAGTGGATAGATCTCCAGATCATTTCATTAGAAGGTGAATATTTTGAAGTTTCTTCAATAGAACACCTGATGCGTTCCAGGTTTGTGAAAGTGACCTTGCGATGGGCTCTTGGTTGTAGCATTCGTATAATTTTCCTAAATAAACTCTGTGAGCCTCGGGATAGTAATATTCCTGGACACTCGAACATGATGTCGATACGTCTCCGCCGCATACTCCATCTGGAAAACCCCCAGTGGCTACATAAGCTCGGGTAGCCCTCAGTAGAGCCATAGACTCATAGGCACCCCCCCAGTCTACTTGAGTATACATAGACTGGGGTATCTACCGTAGATCTCAGAGCCATAGAGCTGTAGGCCAATAGCGCTCCATATACCTCCATAGACTCGGGGTCTACCCAATTCACCGGCCATCTTTGATCGCAATCGCTCCTGTCATTTCTTCTCGTCATCATCAATGATTAGAAAATCGCACGAAAATGCAAATGAAATGAATGAGAGTTTATTGAGCTATTTACTACAACGGTGGCTAGCATGGACAACAAGACAAGGGCCACAAAGGCCACACCCAATTAAAGACTTACCGCGTAAATACAGAGTCGATATGGGATCACGATAGCCCTCCCCTTGGCAACTGACATCAGGAAACGTGAAAGTCGGCCTGCAGTACAGTAAGTTCAGAGCGAGCAGAGACAGCCCAACAACTTGAAGGAAGCAATTTTAGACTTGACGGGAAGTGTCTTGCAGATGCTTGAATCTTGAGGTTTCCGCAAGCAACAGTAGTCCATCAACTTGAGGTTGAGGCGTTGCGCGCAAGTCGAGGAAGGGACCTAGGAATATGTGGAGGATTAGACAACACTGATTGAGGACCTTGGTTTGGGTGAGAAGGAGAGTGAGATGGGCCGAGGCGGAACTTGCTGGAGATGTGGTGGAAGTGGGGGGAAGAAAGAGGGTAACCGACGACAATTTGATCAAGCTCGTTATTTATGTTGATGACTCACAGCGCTTCTGGGAATCATGCACTTGGAAGCCGTGATCCTATGCTGGACGACATAGGGCTGAAAAGCTATGGTAGCACTCTGGTAGTTTGCGAAGTCTATGCGAGGTGTTTTGATCTATGGGAGTCTATGGAGACGTCACAAGTCTATCGGGATCTACCGAGACACCGCCACTCTACCACGTCGGCGGCGGATCTATCAAAGAAAACCCCGTTTCCAGATGTCCAAATCACTCGTAACGATATCGTAAAGTTCGTCGCCGGTCTTGGGCCTGCCGGTCATGTCGTGAGTGCGCAAAAGATACGACTTCATTTCGATTAATATCTTAAATAGCGGAACAACGCGCATCACGTACCGTGCCTTCGACGCTAATTATTGAAGTGTCTACATGGGTCCTTGCCACGTTACTCCAACCATCCTCCGAGTACGTCGCCAGCTTGCCATTTGTTTGCTGCCGTGTCCGAGAGATGACTTTGGCCGCTTCCCGCTCTAAAATCGGCCCGGATAAAACGCGCCGGTCAGGCAAAGTGGCTTGTGGCATATATTTCCCGAAAAATAGCTTGAACTCCGGATTTTGAACAGCATTCCATGACCACGAGACCGGCGGAGCGGCGGGTGATGCTGGAAAGCGATCATCGTATTGAGGGCTTGGGGGTATTGGGGGAATGAGGAACCGGACGGAAAAGCAGGTGGCGGCATTTCGCTATAAGCTCTAGAAGAAGATGGTTGTGACGCAGGATGGGATTGGGCGCGCGGAGGGGGTGCAGAGTTTTTCGCGGCGTCAACTCGACCTAATATTTCATCGCGAATACGTTGTCGTGCCGGAGAGGCCTTTATTACAGTGCACTTCTTCATCAAATGTGTTCGCATTCCTTGGACCTTGCCACAGATAGGAACGACTTTCTTGGACGCTATACATCACCATCAGGTTTACAAGAACTTGGGAAACAGTTCTGACCTATCTCGCACCATTCCTTTTCGGTCTTTACTGGCGGTACTACGGAGCCATGAGCTGAGGCGAGTATCTCGGACTGTTTCTCGGCCGCAACGACGACATCGAGACACGCGTAACACCAGGCATTGAAGTGATTTTGGTCGGTCTTATAGCGACTCCGGTTCTCGTAGAACGCGTCCCAGATGGCTGACTTCTCGGGCATAGGTGTAGAGAGAGAGGGTAAAGCAAGAGGGCGCGGTGTGAGGGGAGGAAGCGAAGAAGAAGCGCGTCGGACGCGTCAATCAACCGTGTGGGAACAACTTCCGCTTTAGGTCCTTGACAGGTCAAAGACCGGTTAATCGATTAACTGTCAACCGCTTGACCCTTTTAATGTCGTTTTTTTGTCTGACTCTGACAACACTGCATTACATAATCACCTGTCAAACTTGCACGCCGTACACACTGCTTTCCTGGCAGCATTTTGAAATTCTGAAGAGGCAGAAATGGAGGCACAGGTAAGACAACCTACCTTATGCCAAGGTTGGATGAAATATCGCGTTCTTAACAAAAACGACTTCGCGACTTGAATTCAAACTCCGCCGATTAGTAATAATGGCGTACCACGATCGAACCCCCACAATAAAAACAAGACCAACAAATGACACAAAAAAAATGTGGACGTCTGTGGTCCTCGGTGTTTGCCGCTCCGACCGGCGGATATCATGATGATTGTCGTGTTTCACATGTTGTTTTGCGTTTTCGCGTTGTACACCAAGTCAAAAGGGATCATTGGTAATTTTTTTGTGAAATTTTTGAGAGGGCAAAAAAAAAAAAACCTGATATATGGTCTAATTCCACTTGTCAACCAAAAGCCGTAGGTCAGGCTTCCGGATTGGGACAGTCCCAATCGGGAATCACAGAAATGGGACTCAGCGCCGCAATGAAGGTCTGGGTGGACCACAGGTGACATGGTTGTACTCCACAATCACTATGTCAATGAACTCAGCAGGATTTTCAACTGGTAAATTCAAGGGTTCGGCTCACCTTCTTGTGGGACCACAATGTGGCTGTGTCACAAATTCACACGGCCAGATTTTCTGTTTCCAGTGGAACCATGGTGAAATAAATTGAGTCGCTTACACAGGTTGGTAGTCGGAAAGACCTTCTTGTATTCCCGACACTTCATATGGCACTGGTGTACATATTGAGGACAGCACAGCAGGAGCGGCGGAAGCTCGACCTACGGCTATCACATGACAACTAAAACTAGACTACTATTTGGCCGCATGCGGGTGAAAGAAATACAAAAGCGGACATGCCAACAATTTTCTCTACCCAATTGAGCCCCTGTATTTTGGTGGCAGCAAAATTTAAAACTATTGCGACGATTTCGGCGTACATATCTAAGTACTAAGAAATGCCGACTGCATCAGCAACGACCTTGCTCGCCACATCCAAAGGAAGATCTCAAAAGTACTTTTGAATTTACTTTGGGGACGCCTGCTTGCGCCATACAGTACAATGTTTTGCAGTGATTCCAGATCTCTGCACGACGTGTGCCCCGAGGCATTTCCCTCAGTCATTGATACCACTGTACATAGCAAATTATGTCTCTTCGTTCGTCCGACTGATTTTCTTATCTGTTTTGTCATACACCTATCAGTGGCTGTGCCATAATAAAATAAATGGCCGTTTTCGGCGAAATCAGCTCTGTGAATTCCCACGGTATGAAGAAACGGTCAGCACAGCATGAAAGTGCTTTGTAAGGTGATCATATCCCCATTTTATTTCACCCAAATCGATGGGGTGTTCAGCTCGCAATGTCACGGCGAAGTCACTGCGTTCCGCCGGTCGGTAGGCACAGGGTTTGCCTAACCGGGTAGACCGAGATAGGCAGACTGGGCCGTAGACCGAGTATGCCTTCGTTGGCCTACACATGTGTACTTTCAAACCATATTCAAGAAAGCTGATGAAGGGAGCCATGCTCGGCTCATTTGCCTGCTCTGACTCCAAGAATTTGCTGAGATCAGAGAGGCATTGCTCTGATGCGTAAGCTTCATCCCATGCGCGTATATCGATGGGAAAGGGAAACGTCGCATCCCAGTTCGAGAGGGCATGATTGATACGCATGAATAGAATGCGTTGTTTGAGGATCATGTGGATCCGGTCCTGCAACAGAACCTGGCTGACAAAAACACACAATATGCTCCCGAGAACCCGACACAATGGGAAAATGACGGCGATAACGGTGTGCTGGTGGACAAAGAACTGGATATAGGGTGTGGTACCCAAGCAGGCGACCAATAAGCAGACCGTTAGGAACCGTAAGTTCCAGGGTCGTATATGAAGGGAGCTGCGAGGGATCGCGGGTCGTTCCACCGAAACGTTGGCCGACCGCGCATAATGTTTGTCTAGAAGTTGGAGGAGACGTGTTTCCGCGAGATAGCGTCTGCCGTCCCGCCTGATAACAGCCACGGAGTGCCCCTTGGCCTCGAGACCGACGGCTCGCAACATTTCTTCCCCAAACGGAAGGCAAGCGACCATAATACCGAATGCAGCCTTTGCCGGGCCAAGGCTCCCGAAGATCGAGACGGAGGTGATGGCGGCATTGAGGTAGCCCCCGTCGAGGGCCGATCCAGCCTGCTGCTCGCACTGCTCCGTCCCCAGAAGTGAAAGGATGTTGGAGATGTCCTGAATTCCGGAGGAGAGGGTCGTCCCGAATGAAGGAGGCCCGTTAGACATGGTGGTCGGTGGTAATCTATTATACAAAAGAGGACGGCCTTTGTCTCAAGCTAACTGTCAATCAGGCGGCTGTGCTTGATCCCTCCCACGACCTCACTCCCTCTTTGCTCACTACGACCACCCTCTCGACGCGCTGTTCGACCCTTGCACAACTCATCTGCACCCATCTGCTGCAACCCCCCAGGACTCACTGGACAATCCGACAACTTTTGACACCTGCACACCCATCTTTACCTTACCTCGCTGAATATCACCTGTGTACTACGTGTCTTTCTGAGTAGTTGGGATGGCCCTCATGCCCAGTAAGCTTGCTGTAGTCCGCTGCTCATTAATAATTTTATCTTCGTGCCCATGATGGGACTGCGTGACAACTGAAATTTTGCCGGTTTGGGACTGCTTCTACTTTTTGAAAATGTGCGTCGCTGTGCTATAACAATTCTGACTCTAACAACGACAACCCAATGACATGTACCTGATCAATGGAGGGAGTGCGACTGAGACTCCTCCTTCCCATTTTTCACGACACGACATGGATGTGCAGGTGGACCCGCAGCGCGACTCAGACGACCTGTTCTATGTGATGTTCTATGTGACGAAAGGCCCAGCCCACGGTCGGCTCTGGTCGCGGCGGAGCGTGCATGAATATTCATGCCGCCTTGCACTGGAGCGGCTGTGAGGCACGGAGTAAAGTGCGTTCGTCAAATGGGGAGCTACGAATGTGCGCACGACGGCGGAAGGGCAGGGGCGAAAACATTGGAAGTGTAGTCAAGTGTGGTGCTGGGATAACTTATTTGCGACGGTGGGCGGGGAAATGGATGTGGAGGAATGGGAAGCTAAGTATATATGGGTGGAGGATAGACCAGTGATTATTTGTAAAGGTTCATATTCCAGCATTTGACACTATCTATTAATGGCGTGGGACAGAAATAAGTAAAGGAAGTGTGGAGGGAGATACAGCAGTTGCACCGGGTATATAAGTTAACAACAGGCGCACCAACAGGACAGAGGTAATTAGAGGAAGTGCAGAGGGGGACATTACAAGGGTGTAGGAGCGCTACGGTGGGCATGCGGCGATGTTCGCCGGCGGCTGCACTCGCGTATGCGGAGTGGCCACAATAAGGTAAGAAGGGGAGACGTTGGGATGGCCCAACATCTGAAAGCGTTACAAAATTTGTGACTGTTTACACCAAAAGCAGTAGTCACGAAGTGATGACAGGCACTGTATTTAGCAGCTAGTGCAAGAATGATACGGATGGACTCGAGATTCGCAACGGGAACAAACACCTCCTTGCGGTGTTCATTGTCGCCGTTCGCATCGAGTTTGATTCGCATCACAATTTTGGAGGTGATGAGCTTCACGCCCGCTGGTGTTGGTACGACCTCATAAACGTTGTTGTACCGGAAAGCCTCAGCAAAATTGCCTTAGGGAAGCAGGTTGCGACGTGCAATGAGAGGTGGGGGCCCCAGTGACTCGGATTCATCGTCTGACGAGTCCGATTCATCTTCTTCCGCCTGTGATTTGCCATGGCATTTACCTGAACCATCTTCTTCGGATGAGGACTCTAGCTCGGATTTTTTTCCCTGTGGAACCGGATAGCGCACACTCCAGTGATTCTGAGTCGACGAAATCGGCGAAGAAACGCGCGAGGCGGCGCTATAAGGAGGCGATATTGAAGTTGAAATTCCAGCAGGGTTTTCTCAAGGTTGACCCACCATTTGTGTATCATTTCTGTCAGTTTTGGCTGGGATAAGAGAGCACTAGTCATATTTAAGCTTTCCACAGCCGCCCGGCCATCAGATATCGGATTTGAATGCCCGTGAGCAAGAATACATGAGTGCTTTTCCACGCAATTTTGAAGGTACTGGATATAGAGAATATATAGAAGTAAAAAGCTATGTACTGCAGACTGCGGGCTGCGGAAAGCAGCCAACTGACGTACCGGGTCTTCTACAACACTCCCCCAGACCCGGAGACTGCGTTGGAAGGGCGGACGTTGAGCTGGGAGAGGTAGGACTCGTGGGCAAGGCGTGGAAGAGGTTTGGTGAAGAGATCAGCGGGGTTTCCGGTACCACGAATAAAATCGACCTTGAACTCCCCCTTTTGGACGAGCTCACGGATGAAGTGGTACCGAATATCGATGTGCTTGACCTTGCTATAAGACTTCGTATTCTTGGTGAGATCCACGGTGGAGATGCCCAGGCAGGCTCGTAGCTCTAGCGAAGCAATTCTCGATTCTGCCCTACGCGGCACCGACCGGCGATCTACATGGTGTAGCCAAATAAGTACAAACAGAGATCGGCAGCCTCCTCGGCTGCAGGCTGCCCCCTCCACTCTCCTCGTTGCGCCTACTCAAACTCCTTTTTGGGCATAAATCGAGGTTTCCATATGGACTTTGTTTTCTCTCCGCCGCCGAAGGTCTATTATTGGTCGGTGAATTTGCACCGTTTTCAAGAGCGGGATTCATTTGAAAAGTGTCGGCGAGTTCGGTGCAGAAAACAAAGCGAAGGGGGAAAAGGGGGAGACCGAGAAACCCAGGTGCAGAATGCTGGACATGTTGCCCTGACAAAAAGTATGCTCTAGATTTTCGGTTTGGCCGCCGTAAAAATGACATGTATTTTGATGGTCATGAGAGAGAAGATGTTGTTGCATATCGTGATTCATTTGTGAAGCGATGGATTGAGGAATATGAACCACGGATAGCCAAGTATAATCATGATGGTGTTGCAATTGGAATTCCAGGAGGAACTTGCCCTGATGGAAAACCATTTCAACTCATCCTTGGTACACATGATGAATCAACCTTCTATCTTCATGAACGGAGCAAAGATGGATGGATACATCCATCTTTCAAAGCAGCACCAGAACCAAAAGGGGAGGGGGAATCACTCATGGTCTCAGAGATTCTGGTTCCCGAGTGGGGACGTCTTGTACATGGTGACCGAGAAGCCCGGTTATTTTTCGAGGCTGGCAAAAATCGAGATGGCTATTTTACCAATGCTGAGCTGCTTGACCAAGTGGGGATATTTTTGAAGCGAGGGTGGGAGGAACTGCTACTTTATTGCTTGTCTTTGACAATGCTCCTGGTCATCAAAAAAGAGCACCGGAAAGTGCAACATGGGGACAAACTGTTCGGATGCGCAAAGGCTCTCCACCCAATTTGCCTCCTCAAGATTTATATTGGCCTGAGGACCACCCTACAATGCCTGGCTGGTTTAAGGGAATGGAACAAATTTTGAAAGAAAGTGCCACCGAAAGGAACGACTAATCTTCGTGAAGAGGGTAAAAACCATTTGCGCTTGATGTGATTTGTTTTTAGAGTGACATTTGAGGTTTTAGAATTCCGGTTCAATGAAGAACGCACTCATGTCTAGTGCAGAGTTTGCAATGACCATCTAGCTCTGGACCGCCAGGACTGGATCCTTGTCAAAAGCGGGGCGAAACACTTGTCCAAAGCTTCCCACTTGAAGGCCGTAGAGCTGGCAAAGGAGAGGCGGCGGCTTCCCCTGTATGCTCGGTTATGTCTGCAAAATGGTACTCGATTGTTTTTAGCAAGGTAGAGCTCGGGTAAGTCCGTGATTCGGTGATCTCCGTGATGGTCTGCCGATCTGCGCAAAACACGATTCTTTTAAACGCCATAAAAACCCACTACATAGGTGGTGGGAATATTGGTGCCACTCCAAGACTAGGTGCGCAAGGTCTCTCGGGTTTCGTGTGCAAGATCTATGATCCCGATTCAGTCGCGTAAGATTTCACTGCGCGTTGTAGTGAAATCTTACGCGACCTTCCTTATCTACACCCCTCCGAGTTACTTTCACACCGCAATATTTTAAAAGACAGGACCTTTCTCTCCCTTGCACTTTTCACGCTCCGCAGAAGGAGTTTGTTCGAGTCGATGGTTCGTTTCTTTTGTTGCTGCGGTGAGTGCGTCATGAATGTAAGCCAAATATCACTCAGGCTGACAATTCTATGCAGTCTCAAAGCGTGGGAATGGCATCAGTGATCTCGGTGACGTACCATTTTCGAGCCAGGATTGCGCCAGGAACAACACTGAGATTTCTTTCAATTTGAACGAACAGCTTACTGGCCCAGTGGCCCTTACATCCGTGATCTCCATTCCTTGAATACCCCCACTGAAAAGTCACCAAGAACTGAGAAAATATTGTCCATCTCTTGTTCAACCCGAAACAGACTCGGTCTGCCATGCGAAGCAATGGCCCCAAAGCCTAAGTTGTATCCCTCACTGAATGGTTTCCATTGCATGGCCCCATAAGCGATGTCGTTCTCTCCCCCTTCATGTGCTGGGAGCCCAATCGAATCGTGTTGATGGATTTCAATTATCGTTTCTAACTGTTTTTTCCTGTAAGGACTGTATGTACTGTATGTTTTATCAGTGACGTTGTGGAAATGCGACTCGCACGGCTCATCGCATTCGGGTATCGGTAGGCTCGTGACCAGCCTGCCTACGAATAGCAACAATTGGGCGAGCCAGTTGCCGTAAGCAGGCTGGTAACTCTCGGAGCTGTCAAAAGGGCTGGGCCGGAGTTTTGAAATTAAGTCGTTCAATTGAGTGGGGCCGATGACGCAATGAGCCGCGGCACTCTCGGACATCACGGTCCGGAGTTGATCTCACCTTGAGCTGGCCTCAACTTTTACGATGTTTTACAGTCTTTTGGGGTTCCTTTACACACTATCACTCCTTTACACGCCTCAGAATTTGGCTACATCCGGGCAATTTTGGACCAAATATGTTTCGTACATGAAGAAAGGACCATAAATAGCTAACCTAGGTCCTTTTGGGCATAAGAAATAGCCAAGAATTGAAGGAAAAAGCTCCATCAAAAGCGATCAAATTCTGTCAAATCCGACTTTCGCTCCGTTACACACTCCAGTATATGGGACTTTTTACACTTTTTCTCAAGATTCATGACCCTCAAATACTAAGTCCTGCCACTGATTTGGCGGGCCCACTCAAAACGGGGACCACGAATCCCAGCCGCTTCGCAACCGTGATAAGCGCAGCCACGTGATTGCGAAGTGGATGCTCACGAGCCTACTGTATTCACACAAACACCGATCGTGGCCCATAATCGAGAAGCCAGACCAACCCTCGTAGGTTCTGCATACATTGACCAGCTCTACCAGGCCACTATGGATGGAAAGCAGACACACAATGAAGCACTGGACTAGGGCTGCCGCCCGTGCCCGTGCCCGTTCCGTTGGCCATTTTCTGGGACTTTCCACGGCACGGGTACGGCACGGTTATTGTTCCACCCATTAGAATCGGTCAAGCGTTTCAAAATGCAAGCCATATCAATGGACTGTCAATGCCCCAGATCGCGCTTTTCACAATGCAGGCCATATGTCTTGACTTGAACTGTTTCAGTGCACAAGGAGGCCAAAACTGAGTGTATTTCTACGGCGTCCTGCGCGTTGGAATGCCACTCCGTCTCTTTCCGTATTTACCTATTCTCACTCTGTTGCATCAGCATCGCATTTCTTATTGCTCTCCCACCCTTATATTTACCCACACCTAGTCGTACTCAGTACCTACTCGTCCTGCGCTCGCCATATCGGCACCTCGCGTCTTCCTTCTAATAGACTCCGGAGCCTCTTCGAGGCTGCGTCTTGCTACACAGACTCTCGGACGCTCTTCAACCTAAGTCCCGTCGCAGTATTCCATCATAGCCGCAAAGTCGTTGAACACTCGGGTCAATCGCGACAAACTCAACTTTGGGCGGAACTCCGACATAGACGGTGAAGGTGTCGGGTAAGTGTGTCAAGGAAACCCCGCGCCGCCTCCGAATAGATTCGGCCCGAATGCTTTGCGGTCCATGCCATTATTTAACATCATCGAGTCCGAGCGCTTGCCTGCCCTTCCCTGCGGCGTTCGGAGTTTACTAGGCGGGAAAGCCTTGATTTATGGGACGAGTTCGCGATAATTTGACCAAATATTTTGTTTCTTTTTTATCCATACTCTCTATGTGAGGACCACGTATATTCAAGCGAAAGTTTTTGGAAGTGGTGGGACAAATAAGTACGTGGGAAAATGATTCAGATGGACCAACTGCCCCGTACACTGCCGCATAACTTATTTGACGGACTACGCGCCCAGGGCTATACTTCTGATTGAGTTTTCTTCTTCTTTGTATCAGAAGTTACGCTATGTTACCCGTAGTACCGTGTATGATTCCTCTAATCCACTGTCAAGGAATACATGTAAATCGGCACCAGTCGCATTTGATAGAAATGTCAATGAGTAAAATCCTGATTCTGTAACAATCAATAATATCCATTCTGATTCCCTGTAGTCAAGCGCGGGGGCCACTTCAACGAAGCGCGTCCGATGTTGCCAAGTTGTTTGATCCGAGTCGTCAACACAAAGAAACAACATCACCGAAATGGGTTGTGCAGTATTCCTAGACGACAAAGGAGTAATGATATTGCCAGCGATCTTTATGGGATAAAAATTAGTGTTTTCCTGTTTCAAGACAACAAAAATCACAATTTCAGGTTTGGGATGTTTTCAAAGAATTACCTGTAACTCGGTCAGTTCCTCATGAATTTGGATAAAACCATGCTAGATAATCCAGGCTAATTCATACGGAATGAGTGATAGAAAGGATTGTGTAAGAAATATCTCATATTGAATGATCTGGCTTTTTGAGGCCTTTTGGGGATGAATCTGATCTGGCATGCCCAATTCATATCCTACTGGTCTGTATTTTGGCTAGGGAAGACTTGTTAACATTCTCAAAAATGTCATAGAGTCAAAAGTACATATCTCCGCAATATTTCAGATCCCGCTGGGTTGCCTCGAGCTCCTAAAAATCAGTCATGTCAGCCTTCGTTTTTTTGCTCCTCGTAGGCAGACCGGTTATGAGTCTATTCCATAACATGGTTTGCCGGGGGTTGAAATCTCTGTGTGTATGTTGGAGGGTGCATTCACCTAGCTAGACTATTAATTGACCAGAAAATGAGCACTCTTTCCACTTCTGCACTGGGAAGGGATGAAATATGCGCACAGCCAGAAAATTCAAAAAATATTCCATAACGTGGTTCGCCTGGGGTTAAATTTTCCGTTCGCGTGCTGGCGGATGCATTCACCCAGCTCGACTATCAATCAACCCGAAAATGAACACTCATTCCACTTCTGCACCGGGAAAAAGCAAAATAGTGCACAGCCACATAATTTAAAAAAATATTCCATAACGTGGTTTGCCGGGGTTTAAATTTCCAGTGCCTGTGTTGGAGGATGCATTCATCTAGCTGGACTACAAATCAACCAGAAAATGAACACTCATTCTACTTCTGCACCGGCAAGGGATAAAATATGCGCACAGCCAGAAAATTCAAAAGATATTCCACAATGTGGGTCGCTGGGAGTTAAATTTTCTGTTTGCGTGTTGGAGGATGCATTCACCCAGTTGGACTATGAATCAACTAGAAAATGAACACTCATTCTACTTCTGCACCAGGAAGGGATCAAATATGTGCACAGCCACAAAATTCAAAAGATATTCTACAACATGGTTCGCCGGGGGTTAAATTTTCCGTCTGCGTGTTGGAGGATGCATTCACCTAGCCAGACTATGAATCGAGGGGAGAATAAACCCTCATTCTACTTCTCCACTTGGAAGAGGTAAAATATGCGCACAGTCAGAAAATTCAGCAAATATTCCACAACGTGGTTTGCCTGGGGTTAAAATGTCTGTCCGCGTGTTGGAGGGTTCATTCACCTAGCCAGAGTATGATTCAACCATTCTCCACTGGGAAGAGGTAAAATGCAGAAACATTGCGGGTCAACACCTCAAAAGATGGCTCTGGGATGGCGCTGGAATTGAAAGTGTTTGAAAAGGCAAAGGATTGTGGCGAGGGCAATAGGGTCACGTGTTTGAAAATGTAAAGGCCTGATTGGCCACAGGAGAGGTTAATAATGCATCTGAGAGGGATTTGAATAGCTGAAAATGACTGGAATGGTCAGGACTATCTATCGCGTGTTGACGCCTCAAAAAATGTCTCTGAGACGGCGTTGGAATTGGAAGTGTTCTGTTCGAAACAGTGTGGCGAATACAATAGGGTCATGTGTTTGAAAATGTAAACCACTGATTGGCCACTGGAGAGGTCAATAATGCTTCTGAGGAGAATCTGAATAGCAGAAAATGACCGGAATGGTCAACCATTGCGGGTCAACGCCTCAAAGAAATGGCTCTGGGACGGCACTGGAATTGAAGGTGTTTGAAAATGCAAAGAATTGTGGGGGGGCAAGAGGGTCAAGTGTTTGAAAATACAAAAGATTGTGTCAGAGAGCGATGCGAATAAATTGAAAGCATGTGCGTTGGAAGAATCCGCACGCCCGCTGAAGAATATGATCGAGCGCGACCATCCTCCGCTGAGAATTCACAGCAGGAGCTCGCGCTGCATCAAGCTAATCTTCGTGCTAATATTGCAGCTCGGGCGGAGTGTCAAAACTCGCACGCAGCGTGCACTGTTGCTGTCCCTACTATTTCAGCACGTCAAGTTTTGAAACTTCAGCCCCATATTTCGCGAGACTTGCACAGCAATGACCAGTCGCGCGACGTTCGCCGGTGTTCTGGTGGTAAACCAGAAACCGCGCAACCTCGGGCTTCAAGGGGATCCCTCTCCTCCCATTGTAACGGTGATGATGACCATACAGACCATCTGGGCGTCGACCCTTCGAATGGGGGAGGAACATCTTTCAGTTCCATTCCCTCCGAGGCTGCTGAGAATATATTCGATTCGGTCGAGGACAATTCTCGTCGCCGATTGAATTATTCTCCTCCCGACTCCATTGCTGGCGCACATACTCGCGCTGTCACGGATAACCGGGAGATTCTAAAAACCGTTTCCAGTGACATAATGGATGTTAATGCGCCGAGTATGGCTGTTGCATCCGTTACGCTGCAGACGAAGACCCTGGCTGAAGGGATCACTTATTGTGATCCTGAAGCTCGGTCTAGGGAACTTATTGCACCGTCCGCAGGACTGTGCGGGGGAGATATCCCATCGACCAAGAACGTTGAGCAGAATTATTCAAAAATGGCGATGCACGATGCGGTTGATAAACAATCAACGACACCGCGCTCTTCTACCACATCTTCCTCATGCGAACCACGCGATTCCCGCGCTGTACGCACTCCTCTCCATTTGTACTCGTCAACCGAGCATTCGACGTCGATTGCAAAGGCTTCTGACCGTCCGAAGACGCAGAATGCCAAGCGAGTTCCTGCAGAAAACGGAAGGATGAAACAGAAGGGAATTGGGGAGATCGGGTCGCGGGACAACAGCGAGACACGGTCGAGGAATAGAGGCGAGTTATACAGCTCCAACTCTTCGTCTTTATCCATTCCTCCATCTCCCAATCGACCTCCATCTCCGGCGGCGCCGTCTTCATCCAAATCACGCAGCACCACCGGCCCAATATCCTCTCGCTCGTTCTTCTCGGGTTCTCAGACGTCTTACCATCATTCTCCACTAACTTCTTTGCCGTTTCCATCCCCGGCTTCGCAATTGGCGCCATGCGATCCACTGTCGAGCTGGGATACTGTGTCTCGGAAGTCTGCGCTCCAAAGCGACGCGTACGATGCCCGGGCGAGTACACTAGCTCCCGTGTCGAATCCGACCCATCCCTCCGGGCTTCCGCATGCGCCAGCAACTCCGAAGCACGCGCACGATGTACCAACTCCATCGTCTGCCGCGCGCCGAGGCGACACCGTGCTCAATTCTGCTGCCGCCACGTTGATCGCCGTGCATCGAGACGACTCCGCGCCTGCGTCCGTTGTGCCTGCTGTCACCCACCTTTTCTGTGTCGTCTCCATCCCCTGGGCCCGCATCGACACCCGCTCATGCGGCTTCGGCCTCTGGGTCATCACCACGGCTCACGCCTTCGGCTTGGGAACCTGATTGCAGTGCCCCGCGTGCTACAGGTGGGCAGCTCGCGCCTCCGTTCGGTTCGCGCCAAAACGCGCTACCTCCCCAGTCGCGTTCGATGCCGCTGAAGATCGACGCAGCAATTCCGCTCGGTTCCTCCATCCGCTGCTGCCCTCGCGTTGACGATGTCGTGCCGCGCGACCGCACATCCGGCCGCTGTCGCTGCCTCGAGTCTTCTTTCATTCCCGCACAACTGTTCTCGCCTGCGGCTCCACGTCCTTCGCATCACCGCGTACGCTATAACGGGAAGGATCCACCGTGGCGCATTGGCTCACATCCTGAAAATGCGGCAAGAGCGCCCTGCGGGTACAAGGCCTTCCGAGCTTCGACATCAGCATGGTCCGCGCTCGTCTTTCCCTAACATCTCGCTCTTCATGCTCTGTTCTGCTGTTTGCTTCGCGTCGACGTATTGAACAGTTCTTGATATCACGGTCTTCATTTGCACTTCTCCCGCACTGCTCACTGACAGTTACTCTACCTTGCCTGTAGATTGCACCTCGGGGTTCAATCTAGCGGGGAGAGTGTTAGGAGGCTAGAAATGGACACTGTTGGAGGCCCCTCCCTTGCGGGCCACTCGCTCCATGCCCTTTGTCGTGTCGTCCTTCGTCGGCGACCCCCGGTGGTGGAGCGAGAGCGAGCTGCGAGTCGATCGTCTCGAAGTCCTGACGCAAGATCGGGAAAGCGGCGAGGAGGTGGCGGATGGACGAGCGGTGAAAGCGGGGAATCCGTCGGCACCGGCGCACGATGTGGTGGATGGGGTTGGAGGGAGGGAGCGAGACGAGGCTCGCGCACGCGTTGAACGCGGAGCGGTTATGTCGAATGTGGACCGGGAGGAGGTGGGAGTGGAAAGAGGAGCGAGGGGAGGGAAGGGAAGGGAGTGAAGGGAGAGAGGAGAGCGCGATGTAGGGAAAGTACGAAGAGGGAGCTCGAGTCGGAGAGGCAGCAGTGAAGGTACGGGTTGTGAATGGAAAGACAAAGGAGGAAGGAAGTGTCCGAGAAGACAAGGAAATTAAATAAATGAAGGCAGGATGAAATGGCGATAGAATGGATTGAATCGAGTCAAATACTACGCAAATAGTGCGGTGTTGCATACGTCAGAGACTCAGTAAGCTTCTGCTCCAACTTCGTGGCGTTCTTCGTGGCATTCTGGATGATTTTTAGCATTGGACCAATTTTCCAGCACCATTGGAGCATTTCTGAGGCCTTTTTTGTAAGCCATTCATCATCTTTGGGTCCGAATCCTTTCCATCCGACCTTGAATTGATGGACACGCCTTCCTCGAATTTTGCGGAGCCGTTCAGCGATGATGAAGTCAATCTCAACCCACCATTCTCGCGTATTCATCCGGCAGGTCCTTATTTTGAACTGAATCATGGTAGTCTCTTGCCATTTCTGCCATTGCTTTCGGACGAGTCTCATATTGTGGTGTGTCGGAATTTATTCCATCTTCAGTCGTGAATTCTGATATAGATTCTCGAGGATGGTAACCCTTGGCTGAGCGTGTCCAGGATGTAGTTCGTAAAGTCTCTCCTTCAATGTCATAACGTGCTTCTGACAATGCACTCTTTTTCTCGGCTTCTTCTCTTAATCGATCATTGATTTTCTTCTCAAGCAAGTAGGCAGTTAATGTCCTGTCAGATATCTACAAGATGCCAACAGAGCACACACTTATTCCAGGGGTTAGATAACTGCAAGACGTTGGCAAACCTTGGACTGGCCAGCCGCTTATATGGCTGGACCTCTGGTTAAGACCTGAGCGGGGTTCTCCCCCTCCCAGGTGTAAATCCCCAGCATCCACCAATCTACAGAAGGCTGTCGCAGGCCGTCCCTTTGTAAAGTGCAGGGAAAAACGGAGACGGACCTGGCGAGCAGTGAAAGGTGAGGAGAAGATTAGGAGCCGAGATTCTCCTGTCTCCTCGACCTTTATACTCGCTCGGCGTCTCGGGTGGATCGGCCACTCGGTACGCTGCTTGCGCCGTGGGCGAGAACACAAGCAGGAAATACGGCCACTCGCGCGGGGCTGTACGCTGCTCACGTCGTGGGCGAGAACGAAAGCAGGAAATCATGAGAAAGAGCTGAGTCATTCATGTGCTTCACGAAGACAGCCGCAGCCGGAATTCGGTCCTTTGATACACTACATTGACTAAGTTTGGATCTGGCAATATTCTTGAGCCATATCCAAACGGTTTAAAGTTATTAGAAACGTATGTGGTGATCACAAGTTATATTCTTCTTCTTGTCTTGGCAGCAGAACAAGGTTCTGGTGGATGGGCCAAGTCCGACCAAATAAAAGTCGGCCACCCCGTGGCAGCCACCTGGGTATGAAATGCGCTGGAACTGTTTGTGAGACATCTCGATAGGCATTAATTTTTTTAGCAACAGGTGTAATGGCCACGTACAATTTTGTTTCCCTTGAAAGTGCACCAACATTGTGATTGATGGGGACCAACACTTGAACAACTGTGATACTCTTCATTAGCTCATGCGAAGGAGATATAACCTGTCCAGCTGTCATTAGGATCTCTATAAACAGCTCTACTTTCTCAGCAGTCTTCAGAACGCAGGTGTTGGGGGAGGAGCTTCAGTCGAGACGCTCCCATAGGGCTGTAGCTTGGAGCATGGATGCTAAGGGTCATAGGGATGGTGTCCCAAGGTATCAAGTTTTTTTGTGACTGCAATTCATATTAACTGGACGAAAGGGCTACTTGGGGACATTCCCTTGATACTCATCTCATATGGCATCTACATTTTAGTAGGGTTGAGCACGGGTCCGGGTCCGGGTACAAACGAGCCGACCCGGACCCTGACCCGCAAAAACCCCAACCCGAACCCGCGGGTTTACGGGTTGAGAACGGGTCTCGGCTAGCCCATGCCGGGCGTGATCCGGGGCTGATCCGAGCCCTGGCAGCCAACGGCATGTCATTTTTGGTGAAAATCTTGATGTTGCAAGTGAGTTTTGACTCCATACGTGTCCTATCCATGGGGTTCTACCCATCGCATCACTTCTTTCTTTCTTTTTAATTGCTATTTTCGGCTTTATCACAGTACCCGCCGAGTACCCGCGGGTTTCAGGTATAGAAAAGTGCTGACCCGCGACCCGTACCCGGCTGACCCGACCCGTAAACCCGTCGGGTTTACCCGTACCCGTGCTCTTCCCTACATTTTAGAGTGAGTGTGGAAGGCTGGAGCGACGGCCAAAGAATGGAATAAACAAGAACAGACAGCCATTTGTTTTTTCGCAGGGATTGCCAGTACCCACACAATGTAGCGGGCCGACGTGAGGTGCAACGGCATCACAATATCCGACTTCAGCGATCAAAGCAATCCAGCCATTTTCCGTAGGAGAGATCCAAATCGTTTCCTGTGGAGAGAATAGGCGAGAATTCTCGCTCGATGAGTTACCGGTCGAATATTGCAAATTCTCTGTGAGGCTGATGTATCAGTGACTCAGCGTATTGCCGAAGACGGACTCTCACCTTGTCTTTTGCCTTTTGTATTTGTGGGGTGGGGAAAGTTTTCCGCAGCCTGAACCCAAGAAAACTCTGAGTTGTACATGTATCAATCGATTTTGGATATCCGTGCTAAAGCACCCACTTGGACAGCGTGCCTTACAGCCACAGAGTTAAGAAAGTATTACTCAACATCCTTCGCCGGGGGTCAAATTTCTGCGCGCGTGTTGGAGGATGCGTGCACCCTGCCGAATCATGATTCCACCAGAAAATGATCGCACATTCCACTTTTGCCTCGGGAAGAGATAAAAGATGTGCACAGCCACAGAGTTCAGAAAATATTACACAACGTGCTTCGCCGGGGGTTAAATTTTCTGCGCACGTGTTGGGGGGTACATGCACCTTGCTGGATAATGATTCCACCAGAAAATGAGCACGCATTCCACTTTTGCCTCGGGAAGAGATACAAGATGCGCACAGCCACAAAGTTCAAAAATACATATCCACAAGGCGGTTCCGTGTTTACCGGCAAAATGCGGGGCAAACTCCGGCTTTGGGACAGCATGGGTCGGCTCCCGCAGCCCTAACCCGCAGAACCCCCGGATCCCGGAAGCCGAACATGCATATGGAACTTAGCATCGAAATATCGACTGCATCTCCGGCCGGCCCGGCTTCCTTTAAAATGTCACCGCACCCACTCCGGCCCGAACATCGGCGGAGCATACCAGCGCTAAAGATTAGGGGGCTCAAGTTGAATTTTGATGTTTGCGGGCACAGGAGAGTTGAAAAAACCTTCTACAGGTGGCCTGACGGCACGAAAAAGGGTCCCATAATACGGAAATAATACAATAATAATACGTGATATGCGATGCTGCGTATCGTATCCATATTATCATGATTATAACAATATTATATTATTTCGTATTATATCAATGGACAGCACTAGTCTTGGCTGACCAACGGTACAGTGGGAAGGAATGAGCAGCGACATGGCGGTATGTAGCTGACAAGATGGATGGATGACTACTATAACATGCGGCTAGGATACGGACCGGATATCCCCACTACATCTGCCCACCCAACAAATAGCGACGCCCTCATCGGGATCCCCAGAAACTAGCCCGTCCGAGCCTCAGGTTTCCAACTCGTCCTCCAACTAGATCCAGGGAATACCACAAAGAAGTCGAAATGAATGAGCGGTGCTGCAGCCTCCTTCCATCTGCCCACCCAACAAATAAGCGACGTCCTTGTCGCGATCATATGCCTCGACACCGGACGAAAGTTCGGAACAGACTGGTGGCAGCACATGCAATCAAGGGTACTATGGCCGGCGTCCACCTGAACCTCCGACATTGGGGCGAGTCAACGATGGGGAAGAGAGTCGAATTTTGGAGGAATGGGTGTAGTGAAATGTCCGTGCCAAGCGTTTTAACAGCAGGTTTTATCAGCAGGGTCTATTGGTAGGGTTCGGCGATGTCGGAAAAATGAACACGTTCAACTGGAAGCGGACAGTACGATCGGGGCCGGAGGATATCTCGGACGGCGCGAAAGGGTAACAGCAACAACGCAGGGACCAATAGTCGATGTAGCTCTCCCGGTCAATTTGCCCGTACTTCCGATATACCAAGGCAAGGACACCCGACTGACCACAGACGGGCATCACCACATCTCGCAAGCGCGTGGCATTGCACGAAAATGCTCCCACACTTCCAAATGGAGGTAAGTATCTCCCACGCTCCACCAGAGACGGGATGGGCAACGAGGAGGGTAGAGCGGCGAGCGCAGGGTGAGATGAGTCGAGAGGTGGAGAACACTGACGATTCCTCTTATTCGGCTATCGGGTAAGGCTCGGACCGGGCCTATTAGTCACTATGATGCGCCATCAACCAGGCTCGGCAGTCGTCGGCGGCGACATTCTCGATGTTATTCAGTCCTCGGAGGTCACTGGCAGGGTCTAGATTAAGGCGCTATTGTATTATCCACAAATCCTCTATATTTAAGAAGAATTTTAGCCTCAGCTGGAATACTTAACCTTCGTTTAACCATTTAATGAGCCGAAGTACTTGGTTTCGCTTATGAACGCTGCCAAAAAATCTCTGAGACAAATATTTTCACAATGGTGCTTTTTCCACCTCAAGACAATATAAAAGCCAACTACATCAATGAAAAACACCAAACTGAACAGAGTTTGGGTATTTGTTTGATTATTTTTTCAATTCTGACCCGGCTGCTGTAATTCTGAGGTCCTTAGGATGCTCCAGCGAGGATTTTAGAGTCTTTCTATGTGTTAAACCTCCACAGTCTTGTCAAACAGTCAAATCTTTCCACATCCCTGAATCAGCTCATTTGGCACATCATAGCCAGAAGAAAACATCTCAAAAAAAGCTCAAACAGCTAAAGGACTTCAAAGGCCAGTTACAGGCATTCAGAGTACCAAGGGAGCTCGACTGACACCCACAGAGAGCCTCTAGATGGTGCCAAGAATCCAAAAGGAGACATGACTAAAGTTTAGGTAATACCCGAATAAGAGGAATCGTCCCTCCCCTCCCAGAGGTGCATGTGAAGTAATGGTGGTACCAATAAGATCTAGCTCAATCGGCCGACTGGTGAGCTGGATGCCAGCGAATGTAATCGGATGTTGTGAATCGAAAACGGAGGGATTGAGCCGTAGAAAAGCCAGAAATGATCCTCGCAACGGTCAGGAGACCACCGATTCGTTAACGTTATCATTCCCTAAATGCCTCCCAAACCGACCCCACACAATGTATATGGCCTCTCATCGGTATTTCGGAGTGGTTGCAGCGGACGCGTCCCAAAACGGGGCCGGAGGACTACGGTCCCGGCGACGGGAGTTAAGTGTGTCCGGTTCCTCGTAAAAGGGAATATTGTTGCAGTTGCAACAGTAATGTCGGATCCCCAAGAGAAGTCGATCACAGGCAGGCGTACAAAATGGTGCAGCGGAGAGCGTAGGGTTCGAAACGGCGCCAGCCCCCGATGTTACGCCTACGCTGGATACGGCCACAGCCATCGATGTGGAGGGAAATCCACAAGTAAACGTGGGTAAATCTAAAGGCCGTGTGATGTCTGCTGAGGAAGCTCCTAGGACATACCCAACACACACAACAGGAATCCTGTGGCTGGCTCAACGACGAGTACCACCTTGATGAGATCTATTGATTGGTGCATTCATCTCAGCTAAAAACAACAATTTTTTTTTTGGTGGGCTTTGCTTGTCTACAACTGTAGATTGTTCCCAACAACTCCTTGGCGACCCCAGTCTGCTGCCTTTCCATGGATATCCAGAGCAGCCTTTAGCACCTCCATGACCTTGCCATCGTTATCTATAGAATGATATACATGCCCTTGTTCGAGGTAGCGGTCGCCATCCGGACCCAAACCACTTTCATGGACGGAGGGAATATTTGCTGAATTTTCTGGCTGTGTGCATATTTTACCTCTTCCCAGTGGAGAAGTGGAATGAGGGTTTATTCTCTCCTCGATTCATAGTCCAGCTAGGTGAATGCATCCTCCAACACGCAGACAGAAAATTTAACCCCTGGCGAACCATGTTGTGTGTTCAAATCAAGTTTTGATTAAAGCCGGGATTTCTGTCTCGTTTTGATTTCTTCATGGAGGCCAACACTGCCACTGATGGCCCGACCGTTTTCTCGGCCAAGGGAAAAGCCTGCATGACAAAGTAAATCAGGGATAGGGTGTCATAGGAAAGGTGGTTAAACGGGGTCCGAACTTCGACACCGAGATCCCGACCATTACAGCCGTTGTCAGTACCGATGCCCCATCCATTGCGAGAAAAGGCTCAAGGACGGCCAATGTTTCGTCTGCGAATAATGCCGTGGAGCGATGATATTTCGGGAAATGTTAGCAAACAATACAATGCACATACGAATATGTATGTTACCAACCTGAATCTTCCCCATCACAAGCTGCAGCAGGAATATTTCGTTCGATTTGCATCAACATCTCCCCACGCCTCATCCTCAGAACAATTTGTGGCGCTCAGCCAAGATTGGTATTTATCAATGGATATATTTTGTTTTCTACGTGTCTAACACCGCTTTAGTATTCCTGGTGTCCGGCATGAAGCATACGACTGCGAGTTAGAGCAAGAGATCCTGTTTGAAATTATTCCGTATGTTCTACCAGCCGATAATCCCCAACAATCAGAGACATCATCATATATTGGGATGGTCGGCAATTATGGCTGCCGCCGTGATCTCACAGGCGGTACCAAAGAATATCGCGAGACCGATGAAGGTTACGGTGCGCTCTATAAGGTATTTTGACCATAGATTTCCTTTGCCGTGCACTGATCTGTTTACTTCTTTAGCCTGGAGAGGCGCACCAGAATGATGTGACCATTCAAATAATTCGGTGGCAGGTCTGGATCGCATGTCTGGGTGACGAAACTGCGTTGGATGCGTCCTATACATCGACAGGTGTCAAAGATAAAATTTCGCAATATTGGATTACACAATTTCTTGAAAAAGCGAAAGTGGCGCATCAAGAGCAGCTATCTAACCGAGAAACTCGGGATCCAGAACTGAACCGGCCCAGTTGTCGGGGAGAAGAGCGTGCAGCACTCAAGATTTATATCAAGCATCGCATTCAGAAGGACCTGTGGGACTGGGTTGTCCAGCAGCCGAACGAGTTTATCCCACTTCCGGAGAATGATCGTGAGTGGCTCTTTTTGGGCTGCTATATCACTCATACTTTTCCCTCAGCCCTGAGACTCGGACTCGATTTAAAATCGGGAGTGCATTATAATGTCCTTTTGAGCCTTCGGGGTATTCAAAGTTAATAGACCTTCGTCCACGTGAACTAAATTTTTGGCACAGGCATTGCTCCACATCATGATACACCAGGCGAGCTTCTGCATACATATCTGTCGGGGAACAATAAGTACGTCTGGCACGACTCGACCAAAAATTGGGATGATAAAAAAGGGGACTTGTTTGCGAGTCGACTTCAAGGTTCAAATCTTGACAGTCTATCCATCCCTCCCCCTCAGCCCTACATGTTTTTTTGATGCAAATTTTGATGTGGTCGTCGTCGCCAAATGGTCCCGATGTTGATGTCAGCCCGACTATGTCTACGTCGGTCTACCTCGGCCCGGGTCTGTCTACCCCCATCTACAGGGTAGACACATGGTAAGTGTCACCTAAGTATCGAATGTTACTTACGACATGGGGTACCAAAGGAGACCCATGGACCACCATGGACCCAGATTGTATTGTGCCATAGGCCGTGCTTGCTCGGAGTGGAGCGTATCGCTCATCCAAGCGATGAGGAGAACGAGCCATACCGTCCACAAAAAATGACGCCACGCCCTCGCTCCCACGTCAAATGTGGCCTGCTCCCACTGCAAGAGGTGCCCCCGATCCATGTAGGTCCCTCTCCACAGTGGAAGAGCCCTGGCTACGAACACTTTCCCACAGGCAACGGGAAGGGCGATGCACGGTATCGAGAGGCCAAGGACGTCGATTGTGGTGAGAGTCTGAAAGACGATGGCCCGGGAGTGGTCCTCATCAATGATGTATCTCTTCCGAAAATCGGCGAAGTAATCGGTACGCAGAAACTCCAGGATGACGGTCGCGCCCACCACAGTTGCGATGGTTGCAAATGCCTGCTGAATTTTCCGCCGTATGACAGAGAGGACCATTTCTGGGGAGGGGCGCTCTGGAGGCTGGTGAGTATATAAGGAGACACGTAAGGGGAGGATCCTCCGGCATCCTCACAGCTTCCGATCGAACGCTTTTAGTATGATGATCACATTAATTAGAAAAAGGAAATCGCTGCCCATCAGATTCTGGTATTGACAATCACCGCCGCTGAATTGTGCCTCGAGAACTGCTGATAGAAATTCCCGCTATTAGTACGGGTTCTTACAGTGCGCAGCGCCACCTCTCCAACACCTGTCAAAGTGTATCGAGAAAATTTTTGTAATTTATTTCCGATTTTTCCAGTCGCGAAACCATACAAAAGAATGCGTTATACACAAGATCTCATTTTTTCCCACGGTGTTTCACTTTTTTGGAGGTCAGAAAAAAATAAAAGTGCTTCAATACTAGTCCCCTGGGGATGAATAATTTTGGACCACATCCAAAAGTGCTATAAATGTTTTCCCCTAGTCTTTGGACATGTCCTTCGGTCTTCAGGGAACGAAGGTAAAATTGGTGTCGGCAGCCCCTATCAAACACGTGACTGCTAACCCTACCCAATATGGGAATTTGATGGCATCATTAGGGTTTGTTTCATTTTTTCTGTGACGAAAAAGCAAAATCTTCTCTGAATGACTAGCAAAGCACAACATAACTTCTTTAGCATCCCTCTGAGTGTTTCCGAGTGTTTTTGGACCCACCCATTCTGACGGCATAATGTAGTTTCAAGTTCAAAGTTTTGACATGTTTACTGCCAAAAGTGGAGCCGTGATGTGATGCCGTGCACTGTATGGATGTTGCAACCTCCCACCCTACGACCCATACCACAACCACGAACTGTGGCGATTCCACCCCTGAATCTCCCGCACAACGAAGGCCTTGAAAGCCTTCGCCGGGTTCCGTCGTGCACAATCATGTGTTTCAAAATGTAAAGGATTGTGGTGAGGGCAACAGGGCCATGCGTTTCAAAATGTAAAGCACTGATTGCCTCTTAGAGAGGTCAATAATAGCTCCGATGACAATCTAGCTGCATAGTTTCATGGGCAACTCTAGCTTTTTTTACATCCCAAAGGAAGACTTGCTCTTCCTTAATCAATGTATCCTGAGTATCCTTTGGCATGCCCTGTATCATACTCTGGTCACGTATTGGGTTCGGCCTCCAATGATCATGTTTATGATATGACATTTCCCTTCAAGACTCGGTGTTGTCACTTTCCACCTCTCTAAGACGCCTGTCCTGAGGCCAATCTTTGGCCAACCTCAAATCCGCCACCATCCCGTCCTGCTTATGCTGGCCCGCATACTTGGCTTTGGGGGCAAGCAAGTACACGTCTGCGACTCTCTCGGCCAAGAAGCGCACAATGTCTGCGTGTCCATTTAGTGCGGCCAAATGAAGGGGAGCTAACCCGTCTTTTTTAGACAATGTCTGCGTGCCCATTCCTTGTGGCCAAATGAAGGGGAGCCCACCCATCTTTTTCTGAAATACGATGGTGGTAAGAGACAGGACGTGTATATTTGACAAAGAACATACCCTGTGCATTCGCGTCTGCGCATTTCTCAGCCAAGAAGCACACAATGTCTGCGTGTCCATTTAGTGCGGCCAAATGAAGGGGAGCTAACCCGTCTTTTCCTAGAAGGCGGGAGTGGTAAAATACAGGACATGTAAAATTGGCAAAAACACACACCGTGTGCATTCACGTCTGCGCCTTTCTTGGCCAACAAGCAGACAATGTCTGTGTGGCCATTTTGTGCAGCCACATGGAGGAGTGCCAACCCGTCTTTTCCTAGAAGGCGACCGTGGTAAAAGCCAGGACATGTAAAATTGGCAAAAACACACACCCTGTGCATTCACGTCTGCGCCTTTCTTGGCCAAGAAGCGGACAATGTCTGCGTGCCCATTCAGTGCGGCCAAATGAAGGGGAGCTAACCCGTATTGTTCTGAAATGCGATGGTGGTAAGAGACCGGACGTGTAAATTTGCCAAAGAACATACCTCGTGCGTTCACGTCTGCGCCTTTCTCGGCCAAGAAACGGACAGTGTCTGCATGTCCTCTGTGTGCAGCCAGATGTAGGGGAGCCCGCCCATTTTTCCCTAGACGGCGGCAGTGGTAAGAGACAGGATGCGTAAATTTGGCAAAGAACATACTCTGTGCATTAATGTCTGCGCCTTTCTCCACCAAGAAGTGGACGATGTCTGCGCGCCCACTCTGTGCGGCCAAATGGAGGGGAGACAGTTCTGAAATCATGTGGTGGTCAGAGACAGGACGTGTAAATTTGACAAAGAACACACCTCGTGCATTCACGTCTGCGCCTCTCTCGACCAGGAAGCGGACGATGTCTGCGTGCCCATTTTGTGCGGCCGAATGAAGGGGAGCCCACCCGTCTTTTCCTAGAAGGCAGCAGTGGTAAGAGACAGGACGTGTAAATTTGACAAAGAACATACCCTGTGCATTCATTTCTGCGCCATTCTCGGCCAGGACGCAGACAATGTCTGTGTGGCCATTTTGTGCGGCCGAATGAAGGGGAGCCCACCCATCTTTTTCTGAAATATGACGGTGGTAAGAGACAGGACGTGTAAATTTGACCAAGAACATACCTCGTGCATTCACGTCTGCGCCTCTCTCGGCCAAGAAGCGGACAATGTCTGCGTGCCCATTTTGTGCAGCCAAATGGAGTGGAGCCCACCTGTCTTTCCCTAGAGGGCGGCAGTGGTAAGAGACAGGACGTGTAAATTTGGCATAAACCATACTCTGTGCATTTATGTCTGCGCCTTTCTCGGCCAAGAAGCGGACAATGTCTGTGTGCCCATTTTGTGCGGCCGAATGAAGGGGAGCTAACCCGTCTTTTCCCGAAGGTGGCGGTGGTAAAAGACAGGACATGTAAATTTGGCAAAGAACATACCCTGTGCATTCACTTCTGCGCCGTTCTCAGCCAAGCGGACAATGTCTGCGTGCCCATTATGTGCGGTCAAATGAAGGGGAGCTAACCCCTCTTTTCCTAAAAGGCGGCAGTGGTAAGAGACAGGACGTATAAATCTGGCAAAGAACATACCCTGTGCATTCACGTCCGTGCCTTTCTCGGCCAAGAAGCGGACGATGTCTGTGTGTCCATTTTGTGTAGCCAAATGAAGGGGAACCCCCCAATCTTTTTCTGAACCACGATGGTGGTAAGAGACAGCGTGTGTAAATTGGCAAAGAACATACCCTGTGCATTCACGTCTGCGCCTTTCTCAGCCAAGAAGCGCACAATGTCTGCGTGTCCATTTAGTGTGGCCAAATGAAGGGGAGCTAACCTGTCTTTTTCTGAAATACAATGGTGGTAAGAGACAGGGTGTGTCAATTTGGCAAAGAACATACCTCGTGCATCGATGTCTGCGCCTTTCTCGGCCAAGAAGTGGACGATGTCTGCGTGCCCATTCCTTGTGGCCAAATGAAGGGGAGCCCACCCATCTTTTTCTGAAATACGATGGTGGTAAGAGACAGGATGTGTAAATTTTACAAAGAACATACCCCGTGCATTCACATCTGCCCCTTTCTCCGCCAAGAAGCGGACAATGTCTGCATGCCCATTTTGTGCAGCCAAATGGAGGGGAGCCAATTCTGAAATGAGGCGGTGGTAAGAGACAGGACATGTAAATTTGGCAACACACACCTTGTGCATCCACGTCTGCGCCTCTCTCGGCCAGGAAGCGGACGATGTCTGCGTGGCCATTTTGTGCAGCCAAATGAAGCGGAGCTAACCCATCTTTTTCTGAAATACGACGGTGGTAAGAGACAGGACGTGTAAATTTGGCAAAGAACATACCCTGTGCATTCACTTCTGCGCCTTCATCGGCCAAGAAGCGGACAATGTCTGTGTGCCCATTCCCGGCAGCCAAATGGAGGGCAGCTCTGCCATCTTTTTCTGAAATGCGATGGTGGTAAGAGATAGGAAATGTTTGCATCCAGTGCAGAACTGACTCCAAGAATAATGGGTGGCGCATGAAACGCGTAGTGGCAGCGCGTCCAGACGCGTCTTGACGAGTCTCCATGGTTCCGGATCATGACTATGCGTGTAACGTGCCTCACGGCCACGTCTCTGATACGCGTCGTCCACGTCCACGACGCGTATGATTGCGGCCAAAACTTCATGACAAGCCGCAATTCTGACCCCGGGGCTTCTAGATTCAGGATTAGGCAGGAAAGTAGGTATAGTTTATATGTAAAATTTTCGTTTCAAAAAAATTGGGGCGTCTCGAAGCGTGGGAAAAAAAAACGCAAAATCTGGAGCCAAAATTTCGAAATTTAGTGTACCTATTTAGCCTTCTGCTTTCACTTGCCCTTGCGCTTGACCGGCACCACCCCTCGTAACATCACCTCTGCCTTAGCCTTCCACCCCGCCATTGCATTAACCAATTCAGTTGCACGCACTCCGCGGTGCGACCGGTATTTCTTGACGGTGTGGAATGCGAGGACTAGGGATGCACGCCGTCGCCGTCTTTACGGGTGGGACGGGGCCCGTAAGCGGCACCCCGGCCCGCGCCGTCCTGGCATCGGCTTCAAAAAATAAGCGGGCGGTTACGGGCGGTAACGTTGCCGTCCATACCCGTCCGTTGACGGCCGCTGACGGCCGCAGACGGGTTAATTAAATTTACCAAAACAGTCTGCGCGTTTGAGAAACTTGCTACAAGGTGATTCAGAAGCTAAGTATGTGTGTACCCCCATTCATCTATTAAATCCGGAATAGTATCGTCGTCATCTACGGTCAACTCATCCCATTTTTCCCAGCCACAATGCAAATTGCATAGCGCATCGTGCATCGACATACAACCTGTGTGCATAGTCGTTGCGATTTGAGCCGGATTTTCTGCTGACTTTTTTGTCAAGGCACGGAGAGCACCACCCGTAACATCCTGAAAAATCATAAATATAAGCCGGAAATCCAAAAGTGTGACGGACCTGAACTGAGTAGAGACTCGAAGAGTTATGAACTCCGATGAATATATATCCAGCGAGAGGTGTCACGTAGAGTTTGTCAAGAAGCTCGGGTTCAGTGATTTTGAGGAGATCAACCATCTCGCAGAGGCGGGGGTATATTGTAGTGGATTTACTTAAATGCCAGCGATGGACATTGAGCTGACGAGGTGACCAGCGAGTGGGGAGTGCACCCTAATGAGAACTGAATCACCGCTGGTAAAATATAGAAAGATATATCATACCGAAAGTCTGAGGACTTCTTGAAAATCTTTCGAGGCTAGTTGGCTGAGGGGAATGCCTAGTTGGGTCATGGTGGAGACCGTACCACTGATTAAGCATGAACAAGAACGATTTAAATTATCCTGGGTTGCCGAGGAGCCGGCCTGAAGCGAGAGTGACGCGATGCTGTGATGTGGCGCGACGCGTCTTTTTCCTTAGCCCTCTCACACAGTTCCTTCCGTCCAAGACCCACGGGCCAATCCCCGTCCTCGAGTTTGGCCGCTGAGCACCTGGCTAGCAACGAAATCAAGGAACCGAGGCAGAATCCCTGGCTGCAAATGATTTTAATTTGGCTGTATTCTCACTAGCTCCTTCCCCGGGGTTCTCCGTCGGCTGCGACTCCAAGCGCGCCCACTGGATGCGCCCAAATCGGCTGGTATGTATTCTTTACTAGCACCTTTTTTTTTTTCTTCGGGGTTTTCCGTCGACTGCAGCTCCAAAGGTGGTCACCGAATGCGCCCGCTCGGCTCGTATGTATTGGAACTTTTTTTCTACGGGGTTTTCCGTCGGCTGCGACTCCAAACGCGCTCATTGGACGCGCCTAACTCGGCTGGTATGTATTCTTCACAAACACCGTTTTTTTTCTTCGGGGTTTTCCGTCGACTGCGGCTCCAAACGCGGTCACTGAACGCATTCGCTCCGCTCGTCTGTATTGGAACCTTTTTTTTCTACGGGGTTTTCCGTCGGCTGCGACTCCAAACGCGCTTATTGGACGCGCCCAACTCGGCTGGTATGTATTCTTCACAAACACCGTTTTTTTTTACTCGCAGCATTTTTTTCTTTGGGGTTTTCCGTCAATTACAGGCCCTCATTGGATGCGCCCAGGTTGGTATTGCTCGACCAGGCCGCTCCCAGGCGTCCGGCTGATCCGCAATGCGCTCCTTAGATACCTGGGTCAACTAGTTTCCCTCTACTTGCTCCCCGTTGTCACCCTGGTGCGAATAATTTTTTCTTACAGGTTTGTTTCGTGACGAACATATCTCAGGTCTTGTCGGACATCTTCAGCATCGGGTCCCGCCGATGCATCGCCTGTATGAGATTCTGAAGGGACGTTCAGAGCCACCAACACAGGATGAACTCGATATCGCCGCTGGTAAAAAACATCTTGACTCAGCAGCGGCGTCTGCATACCTCGGCAAGTTGGAAACAGCATCCAACTCCATCCTCGCTGCATTTCGCAAGCAGGCCGGGGATTCTGTAAGCCTCTCTTTGATATAAAATCTTTTGCACGCTGACTTCTCTGCAGGTTCCGTTCGATCAGGAGATATTTGAGAAACTCCTGATTGAATGGATGGTGGCTGACGACCAAGCCTTCGACCTGGTTGAAAACAAAGAGTTCCAACGTCTCCTTCAATACACACACCATCCTACATCCACCATCTCCTCCGATAAGCTTCACATCCCCGGGCGCATGTCTGTAAAACGCCGCATCCTACAACTTGGTGAAGATACGACGGAAGGAATTCGCAAATTCTTCTTGGTGCGTAAATCCTCCGAACCTTATTCCCTATCTCACTGGCTTTTCCAGGAGTTGGAGTCCAAAGTTACCATATCTCTCGATGCCTGGACCTCCAGCAATGGCTACGCTTTCCTCGCTATCGTCGCGCATTACGTTACGAACGACGGGAGACTTGGTATGAGTTCACCTTACATGCCGTGGGTTAACTGACCGAGATCTAGAGGAGATGTTGATTGACTTTCGCGAGATTCTGGGTGAGCATTCCGGCGAGAACATGGCGGCCACGGTGTGGGACACTTTGAAAAAATATGGCTTGGATAACGGACAAGCAAGTGTTCGCGTTGATATTCAAGCCCTATTGCAATAATATTACATCCAGGTTTTGGCAGCCATGATGGATAATGCGAGCAACAACGACACCCTCGTGGCAGCACTAGAAGTGAAGTTCAAGTCTGTAGGAATTACCTGGTGGGATGCACTTGAGGCGCGAATGCGATGCTTTCCGCATACCACACATCTTGCCGTTCTCAAGGTTCGTTCTGCGGTATTAACTTCTAAATTAACCTTGCTCATGAATCAAAGCTCCTCGAAGCGATAGGTGCTGTTGGAAGACCAGACCCCAAAAAGCGGGGTGTGTATCAAGACAATGTTACAGCTGGCGTGGATAGGGAGGATCATGGGGATGGGGAAGACGGAGGCGATGGTGACGACGAAGATGAACCAGATGACGAACTCTACAATTTGCAGGCCGTGGCGAGGGTATGTTCTTCCAATCTCTCCGTTATAATATGGATTTCTTATCAGAATCCTATGTCCCCAGTTGCGCCGCATCGTCCGGGCAGTTAGATCCAGCCCTCAACGGCGCAAGCTCTGGCTCGACCTGGTGGGGACCATGGGGCAGAAACCTTTGATGCTGATCCTCGATGTTCCTACTCGATGGTCCTCTACTCACCAAATGCTTCGTAAGTCCATACAATCAATACCCTGTGTCGCACTGCTCACTGCCTCCTTTCCTTGATTCAAGGCCGCTGCTTAGACTACCGTGGCGCCATCGACACCTTTGTTTACCGGAATAAGGAGCTTCGACAACTTGAGCTGTCCGACGCTGATTGGAATGCGATAGGATTGGTCACCGACTGGTTGAAGGTTTTCCGTTCTGCAACCACCGACATGTCTCGCACAAAACACTCAATGCTCTCAGTAACACACGCAATCTTCCGCGGACTGCAGGACCACCTCCGCCAAATCATCCACGACTTGTCAGACTCGGCGCCACCACGTCTCAAACGAGGTCTTCTCGAGGCCCATCGCAAACTCAGTGACTATTACTACAAGTCCGACGCGTCCCCCTACTATTTGTGGGCTGCATGTATGTCCTTCGATCACGCTCTTTCAACTGAATCTAATGGCCCTTCAAGTACTTGATCCTCGCATTGGTTACGAATCCTTGCGGCGGGATTTTGCAGATGAGCCCGACCTTCTTGACAGCGTCGATGCTTCTGTGCGGCATATGCGTACGCGTTTAGATACACTCTATCCAGGTAAAACTACTGCCCCTGTCGTAACCACCCCAGCTCCACCGATAGTGTCGTCCTCCCGCGCACATTTTCGCACATCCCCGCAGAAACCCAACTTCACTCGGCGGTACCAACAATCCGGTCGTCAGCCTGTTGACGAGATCGACACATTTATCAAGTTGGCGCAGGAGGATTTCGAGAACTGTGACCCCATTGCATGGTGGTATGCGCGGCGCTTCCAGTTCCCGCGACTTTATCGGCTTGCGCGAGACGTTCTGGCAATACCGGGTATATTCACTTCCTCTTGATTCTTTTATATGTCGCTGATTACGATGTTTTCAGGGTCTGCCGCTGCTGTTGAACGCATATTCTCAAGTGGTCGTGATACACTATCGCTGCGCCGCTCGAGACTCTCTGCCGAAACCATATCTACACTCATGATTGTCAAGCAACATCTCAAGTTAGCACGTACGGCCATTGATGAACTCGCTGCGATGTAATCTACTTGTATTTTTCTTTTGAATATAACACCATTGATGCCTAGTACCACGAGAATCAGTTGCGGGGCCCCATTTTATATACTAGCTAAAATTAATGCCGTCCCGCCCCGCTTGCGGCCGTCTTTTTTACCGCCCGTCCCGCCACCAGGTTATAAACTCGAGAAAGACGGCCGCTAAATGGGCGGGCCGCCACCGTCTCGGGCGCGCGGATTTACGGCCGTCGCCGTAAACGGGACGGTGTTCATCCCTAAGGAGGACGCCAGGCAAGATTGATGGCGGAGCACAGCCACCGGTTATTACCGGCCCGAACCGAAAACGCAAAATCTCGGTAAGAAAAAACATTTTTTCACTTTTGCTCCGGGGGATCTGTAGAGGGCCTTCTTGTAGTGCTTTCTACTCAATAAATTGATGCCTGAGTTAAAACTAGAGGAACAGTAGCAATTTCCAAATCGGGACCAAAGTTTGTCGCGAAGTTCCGTCTGCAATCATACCATCCGCGTCGTGCCCCTCCACGTTCGCATCACGCTCACGTGGCTCTGCCCTCCAACCCGCATCGGTGACGATTCCAATAATATGGAATCGTTTGAGGAAATATCCCCATTGCAAGAAGCCAGTGATTTGAAAGAAGAGCTTCACTTCTATGCAGACATGCCGCCGCTGTAACTCGCTGAGAGCTTAGAAGGTGAAGGCTCGTGAAGGCTTGTAATCTCTCGCCCTCTGCAACAGCCATCACGGTGTTGTAATCTTGTTTTGTTCACGCAGTTTGTGCACAGCATGTATGGGTTTGGTCTCTAAACGTGTACCGAATCTCTTCTTCGACTTGAGGTAGAAAATGGAATGGCTCAAACGTATGCGCGTAGAAGTGGTAGATAATCTCATGTTATCATCCCCGATTCGCTAACAGCATCTTCCGCTGAACGTGCCTAATCAATACTGGCATTACATCAATAAAAAAGTGCATACCAAAGACTCGATAGCCACAAGCTGCGCTGCAGTGAGCTCGGTGATTGGCGTAGGCATCGGCGTCAAGACAATCGAATGAGAAGTCTGTGAGGCGGGTAGCAGTGAATGAAAATTCAAGCGACTTGAAGAAGGGGAACTTGATGTACCTGTGAATTCTGCGCGTCGCCACTGCCATTTTGTAGTTGGTAGGATGCCGCTTGCGACGGTTGGGGTTGTTGATAAGGAGGTGGCTGTATGGGCTGCATAGTAGGGCCGAACATCACACCTGGAGACGGAGCCGCCATTCCTGGGGGCATCATGCCCTGCACCATCTTCGGCTGCTGTAAGCGGGATGGAGACGGAGGGTAGGCTTGATGTTGATGTTGTGGGGGAGGGGGCCCGAAGTTTTGCGGCGGCGGCGGCGGCGGAGAGTGCTGGTGAAGATCCGATACAGGATGCATGGCATCGTGACTGCCTTCGAGCATTGGCGAAAGGATATCCTCAGGAATAGTCTTGCTTGTAAGCAACCCCATGACGACTGCATAAGCCACTTGTGGATGATGCGACAGGAACTGGCGGGCTCGTTTCGGATAGGTGATTACGAACGCCTGGAGGAAGAATCATGATAGAACTATTGAGGATGCGGGAGATTCGTGAGGATAGACTACCTTCATTTGGGCGAGGACTTCAATCAGTCGACTTCTGTCCATGTGGGCGATGGCATGGGTGATGGCGTCTTGGGCTTTTTCATCGGCGCCCAGAGGCTTCCCAGCCGGTATTTTGGCCAGAATTTCGCTCCCATCAGGCCCGCGATCGTCAGTGCGCCGTGGTTTCCAGCGCTCAGTTGTGGTGGTGGGCACAATTTCTCCTCTCACCGTTGTTTTGCCTTCAAGATAAGGATCGGAGTCTGCAAGACTGCACCGCAATGCACGACCATCTATATTGTAGCCATCCAGCGTGCGTACAGCAGAGGAAGCTGTTTCATGATCTGAATGATATGGACAATCGGCGAGTTGGATTGAAGATCGCGACGATCAGTAAATTTTCATCCGGAGATTGCCAAAGTTCAAGGAGAGGTGAATTGGAAAGTGAAGAACATCCGGTCAGACACGAACAATGACAATATTAAAAGGGAGAATAGATGTACCGACAAATTCGCAGAATCCGTAGCCATGTGGTTGGCCCGTATTCCGATTGAAAGCAAGCCTAGGAAAAAAAGTTGAGCACAGGATAAAGAGAATGTATTGCCGTATACCTGAAGCCAACGACTTCACCGGCAACCTTGAAAACATCAATGAGCTCCTCCTCGCTCATGTTGTAAGGCAGATTGCCGGCTGTGGAGAATCAATCACTGGAAATTGGAAACAATACGAAGAGCTCACCAAACACAACTTTACTCATGACAGAAACGATTGAATGAGGGTAGCGGGTGTCGGTGGGTGGCGAGCAGAAAAGAGTTTGTTGGCCTTGTTTTCGCTCCAAACAGTGAGGCGGATCAACGAGCCGATGAACGCGAGCCCTTGACATCCTCGTACTTCATCTCCAAACCGTCATGCCAGAAGGCTCTCGCGCCCGCGCTTTCGCTCGATGCATAACCCCACCCGCAGGGCGTTGGATCCCAATAGCAGGTTAGCCGTGGTTTCATCTTCGCCGACGTGTCAATGCATTCGCTTATTGAAATTCGAGTCAGCGAATAGTCTCTCTCGAAATCAGCAAAAGTTCCTACAATAACGAGCGAACGACGATGAAAACCACACCAGATGTCTGCTTCGGCAGATGACGCTAATTGCAAAGATCCTGGTACGACGCCTGACAAGGGGCGCAAGTCGACGCTGGGGTCGGTGCTTTCGAGTGGGAGCTCCGCGTACGCGTCCGGCTTTGACAACCTCCTCAATGCGCGGGGGAAGACTCGACCCCGGGGAATCATTGAGGATACGGCGGCGGATGGTAAGTGCATTGCTCCTCCCGTGCTGAGGCTGATCTGATGACTCTAACCCTAGCGTGCTTACCCTCCTTGACGCCGCTACCAAGGACCTCGTGCACATCACGCAGCTAAATCTGAACGCGACGCTCGGCACGCCCTCCCCGGACGCGGTTTCATCGGGAGGAGAGCCCCACGCTCACGTACATCTGCTCGCTGCGCCCGCACGCCGCGCGCAATCGCGAAGGCTCCACGCATAGATAGGGCCCTGGGTAACCTAAATTTTTGTTTTGAAACACTAACGATCATTCTCGAGGGCACCCCAAAGCCAGAATTTGATCGTGACTCAGGATGCGAGGAAATCAAGGTTCGGATCGCCTCAAGACCTTCAGATGCTCCGAGATTCAAGGCCTCCAATCGGGCCAAACATGGCCTGGATGTTAGAAGGTATACGTTACTGTATGAATTGGATCTTCAAACCAGATGGGACAAGGAAAAGGACACTGTCGAGAGTCGGCAAGTTTCAACAGAAGGCCGCCCAATGGCATAAACAATGTACTTCAATTATATGATGGATTTGATCACCCTTTTGATTCACTGGCGATCCTGAACAGGGCCTAAGTGCCTACGGCATAGTGCTTGCACTCGGTATTGCTGTTTTTCGGCAGGCTGGTCACGAGTCTGTCGGCAGGCAGAGGAAGTTCCGAGTTGCATGCAGGACTGCGCTGTGGACGCAGACCCGAGGCCGTCGGTAGAGCGTGACGTCTGCCGATTCGTGCGGAGTCTGCGGACAGCAGGTCATCAGCCGTCAGCAGCCCCGCAGAACTCTCCGACGGGGCCACGAAATGTAGTAAAGATGTGCATTTATGCCAACGAGGTGAACGTTGTTTGGTATGAGCTAAGGGTTTCCAAACAAGGAGGGTGTTTCTGTCTGCAACCGGGCTTCTTGTGAATGAACCTACAGTTCAAATAGTACTGTATGCCCGGACAAAACATCATGATATTTGCATTTTAAGACTTTTGTGTTGAAATTCACTCCGAACACTGTTCACAGTGTGATTCAGAACTAATAAGCGAGTCTCGATGGAGACCACTTACCAACTGTCCCGTCCGGCCTTGACCTCCGCCATGTTAGTGCAATGCAGCTGTGTTGAAGCACTGGAAACATTGTGAGGGGTCGGACCCACATGTTTGCTTGGTGAACAGACACTATAACAAAATTCACTTACCACACATGCTGTGATTGACCCTGGTGCTTGTTCAAACCTTGAATGCTGGCTTGATTTGGTCATGTGTCTATTTATCAGCTTATGGCATGTTTGGGCAGCACTTTATTCGCTTCCCAGGCCTTTGTTTGTCTCTCTTTTTCCTCCCGCCATTGACTTGCTTTCCTTTCACCTGACCTACCCACATAGAGCAACCCATCAGTTGCGATGATCCACCCGTAACCATGCAACCAGTTGGTATCAAAATCACCACCCAGCCTTACCCGCTGTTAATACTCCCCGCTAATCCACCGCAACATACTTGTCTTTTGAGAACACGCCTCGGGCACTGCTGGCGTATATGATGGCCCATCACAGGCCTCTCGGGCCATCACTCCCGTCTTCCTTCGGCACTTTCCGCCCCTCACGAGAAGTGTGATGCCGCCGCCACTGGTGTCACAAAATTGTTACCGCTGTGTCACATCGTCGCCACTGCCGCCGCCACCCAGTGCACAACATTCGGGACTTTAGTCATATAATTAGCCATGTATTTAGGTACTCTGCCTTACAATAGCCTTAAATATAAATATTTTCCAAAGAATCAGCATGGAATTGAATAGGCAGTGACCCGAAAACAGGTGCCGATGCGGAAATGCACAATTGATGGGTCCTGTCATTGCCTTACGATTAATGGTTGCCTGTATTGGGTTGCAATTGATGCCTGGTTGCTTTAAATACCAATATTTATTCAAAAAGTGCTGGCTCTCAGAAAGTATTTTGCATTTTGCAGGTCAACAGGGCCACCAATTGCAAAATGCTCTAGATGACTCTTGTAGCCCTTGATGAGCTCTACAATTTGGGCATAGGGATCAAAGGTTTGGCCGATGACTTTCCCTTTTGGGCCTTGCACCGTCTAGCAGAACTTCGCACTTATGTAATTTATGCAACCAAGAATTAACATGCCGGACAAGCAGAATTGTTAATTGAGTTGAACAGCCTTGGCCTCACCCCTGGGGATCCCTCCAGTGTTGGAAGCACCTTTGATTCCAGCCCCTCACATTTGTGAGCCATGAGGTTCGAGTCTGAATATTAAATACTTGGAAGAAATGGAGAGGGGAAATATGGCATTATTTATCGTTTTTTATTCACACGTTTTGTGTTGAGCTCTAGGTTCGTAGTCCCTAGTTTTGATGCAAGTTTCAGTCCCATCAAGTCCCGATCACGTTTTGATCTCGGGCCGAGACATGCCGATGTCCTAAACGGGAAGTTTGCCCCCTATCTCCAACAGAATCTCGAAGAGACTTGTGGCAAGCAATATGAATGAAACCTGGCCAATGGACCTCCAAAATGTCGCTTCAGTGTCAATACCTCCAAAATACTGTATCAGGGGTTAATAATTGAACCGTTTGCATATTGATTTATTTCCAGATTTCTGTGACCTGTGAATGGCAGAAGCGCGCCAGAAATTATGGAGCATATCATCACTTATGTGTCGATCTGGGACCCCTTTGGTACACAGTGCTTCGTGGGGGAGCATAAACTGTATCCGGTCCATCACGGTATTGAAATAGAAGATGGCCAGGAGAGGCCCCCGGTCACTCAGGCACAAGTCGGTCCGCTCAAATGGCCAAAGTTTCTTTGATTTACCTTACGATTTTTCAGACCGTTGATTTACTTTATGGCAGACCTAGTTTGTGGGCACATGGTTCAAAATGTGGACCATCGCAAAGGCGATAGGAATTTCCTTGTGTATGGGTAGCCAACTCTCCGGCAGTAATAGCAACTGTGCGCAGAGGTAAAAAGGTCTATGGTTCTTGTTTCTGCAAAAGATGCTTTGTGGACGAATTCAAACCCAACGGTGCAATGCTGAACCCATTATCACAGGGGCGCCAAGCAACTCATTCTCGTTAATTATATTTCCACCCTCAGGTCAAATTTACCGTGAATATGCTGGAGCATCGCTTGCTCAATTGTTCAGAGCTTTCTCGGGAAGTTTCAAAGAAAAAAATCCATAGCTGTTTCAACCCTGCGTCTGCAAGTAAACGGTGCGTTGCTGGAGGGAGCGCATGTTGAGCAAAGGGCTTCGGACTGTGGTACGGGCATTCTCTCCGATCCGATTGACATTGAGGATCAAGTTCTCGGGGTAGTCCCGAGCTGGAAATCAGAACAATCTGAACTGCATGAATGGCTGATAACTGTACTTTTCCAGCCCAAAAGATGTAGAGCCTCGAGGACCATCGACGTTTCACGGACCGGAAACGTTCAGATTGGACAATGGACACGCGTCGTGCTCTCTCCGGCTTGACGGCCTGACGGCTTCACCGGAGGAAGGAGATGGAGCCGTAGGACTGTTAGTGGATAAGGAAATTCCGCGCGTGCGACTGGAGTCCAGACTAGGGATTTCAAGTGGCGGCGGTCAGTGAGGGTCATAGAGCGCGTTGCAGGCCCAGGGAAAACCACAAGAGAGGCGACGCGTTCTCCTAATTTTATTTGTCACACATGTCACCTCATGCTCAGTGACAGCACCCGTTTGAGTCGCTAGCGCAAAGAGCTACTAACTTTTTCAAATGTATCTTTTGAGCACTGCTTGGAAAGTCATATATAAATGAACCCTCCGTAGGCTGGCCAGATTTCTCAGAGTCTACATCGTCGCCGAGAAGTTGCCAGAGAGGTCACCAAAGTCGGCAATATCTCACCTACTGCCACGCACCGCCTACCGTCGACATCGTGCTCTCTATTCATCGTCCAATTCTATCTCGCGCTATGGGGCACATGTGGCTCCTACGGACTGTCTGAAGCGCGGACTTTGCTCGATATCAAAACAAAAGCTTAAGACGACACCGAGTGAACTTAGCTTCTTTCCTCCCACTCCCATCCCTGATTCCATTCAACACAGCCACTAATTCCATTTGCATAAAAAATGTATCTCTTACTTTTCACTCGCTCTTTCAATTGGTGCCCCACAATCTCGAGATCTTAGAAATCACGTACACGTGAGGCTGCCTCACTCTTCCTGTATGCCATATTTAAGAATTTTAATTCATCCAAGGGACTGCTCGGCCGCTTTGCGGCCTCCCACTCCCTCATTTGAAATTCAGTTATAGGGGGCGAATTGGGAGCAAGACACCATTCAAAATTATGATGCACTTGGTTGAATTGAACTGAGTTGAGTTGGCTATTCACTTCGGCGCTGACAGTGGAAGGGCGAGATAAATTATCAGAACTTGGCGAATAGAAGCACAACACTTGATTCCCCTTCATGACACCTCTATTTTAGTCTGTTTTTGAGCCTTCAATCCCATCAGTGGAGAAGGTTGTCTCTCTCTGCATAAAATTGAATGCCTTGCAGAAAATGCAATACAGTGTTCCCCCGGTCAGTGAAACACTTAAATGCAATGATCATTATTAGCACTTCTGTTTGCCTTTGAGGAAATATTAAGAGTCCAAAAGCTTGCCTCATATGCAGTGTATTGGCGAGCCAGATGTGGGAGACGTTATTGCAGGGGTTGGGAGCGGTTGGGAACGGGTGAAGGTGCCGGAGAGTCGGGAGCTCGAACGCCTGACGGTCCTGGCCCGACCTAGCACAATTGGCTGTAAATTTTCGCAGTGATAGAGGCTATCCATTCCTGAGACGCGTGGCTTAGAAAATAGCCCTGGGACTTCATTGGAATGGAAATGGTTTGCAAGATGTCAAGTCACGCGGTTCAAAATGTGGACCATTGCAAAGGCCATTGCATCATGCGTTTCAAAATGCAAACCAGTAATTGCGCTATGGAAAGCGCAATAATGGCTGAGCGCGATCTGAATGGCTGTAAATGTTCGCAGTGATCAGGGCTATCCATTTCGGAGACGCGCGGCTTAGAAAATGGCAGGGGATAAGGTAGCACTTGGCGTATTTAAGATTTGAATAGACGCCCTGCGTTGCGGATTTGAATGCCCCGTCAGAAAGGGCAAAAAATGTGTCCTCCAGAGGGACAAGGGACCTATTCTGAACCCCGCACCTCACAATGGCATTTTGAACCCCGTGCGCCACACGGGGCTCAGAATAAGCCCCTGTCCCTGCGGAGCACAGCCGAAATACATTATGAGGCACGGGGTCCATGACGGCCTTTGATTTCAGCAGCTCAACAAAATTGTGGAGAACACAAATACCCCGTAAGCCACAACTCTTCCGACCAATAAATCTAATATTATCATATGTAGGTCCGGTCATGCCAAATCCTCTCATTCCCCGAAACTCGACCAGCCTGTCTTCCCTTTGATTGACCTGAACACCGTACGCATTGCCAATATGTGCATACTTCTGTGGGATTATTTGATCAATGCTGGGATAAATCTTGAGTTGCATTTCTAACACGATATGGTTGTTGACACTGGACATAGTTCATGGGTGTTGAATCCAATTAGTGGTTTACATTTTGAAACGCGTGACCCTATTGCCTTTTCAATGGTCCACATTTTGAACTGCGTGACTTGACATCCTGCAGACCATTTCAATTCCAATGAAGTTCCAGGGCCATTGTGCTCGGAGGCATTATTGCGCTTTCCAGAGAAACGCGTAATGTGAGCCCTCAAAGCAGAGCAACAATATCCAGGGAGTGTTATGCGTGACCGAGAATTTCATTTCGACAACTCCGCAGCCGCCGAAATTTCTGACACCCCCAAATTTTCGACATTTGACGAGGAAATTTCCGAAGATTTCGCCATTTTTGCGTGGGGGAATGGATTCCCCCAGACCCCCTCCCTTGCGCTGGCGCGGAGGCATTTTCGCTGGCGCTGCCCTCTCGCTGGCGCTGGCCTTTTTCCGCTGGTACGGAGCCTTTTTTGCGGTGATCTTTAATTTTTTTTGCTCAATTTTTTCATGGCTCCACTTACCTACAGCACAATTGGCAGCCCCGTCAACTTGAAGCAGAGCCCCACTGCGTGGAGCTTCTGCTCGCCATGGCTGGCAATTGTTTGTGAGTTTGTGTGGAGCCGTTCAAAAATTTCAAGACCCAGTTCTATTTGTAATAAAATTGCCTGAAGGTATAAGTTTGGTTGGTTGCGGGCGCCGGCCCCGGACGGCCCACTGCGTGGGGCTTACGCTCGCCGCGGGGCCAAAAGAAAAAAAGAGAAAAAAAAAAGAAAAAATTAGAAAAATTAGAAGCTGGCGTCGTAACAATTCCAAGGGAAGAGGCTACGACTTGAGACGCCGGGTAAATCGAGTTAAGTCCACTTCGCTTCCGTACAGAGATGGTAGACGCACCAGGATCGCAAAATCAATCAATCCTGCACCGAGGAACTCTTCCGCCTCATCAGTGGCTTGTGAATAACATATACTCCTACCTCGTACAGTCACGGCAAAAAATGATGGCCCACCCCATTTGGAAGTTGCCATCAATCCCAGTCTTTTCCCGCATATCTAGCCTTGATTGGGGACCTGTGCATGCTAAAAGTGCTGCATTACACTCCATGTGATATTGGCCTGCCTCACAGAAAACTTCCTTGTAGCTGGAGCCATACAATAGTGTATCTGGTCAAGTTGAACATCGGCTATTTGCATCATACATATGGACGGAATTGAGCTGATTTATTTTATGCAAAGTCTCCTACATGCTATTAGGAACATATCTAAAGCTCAGTCTCACAGATTCTGACCTGGATGAGTGCGGAAATGAGGGAAAAGACTGGGATTGATGGTAACTTCCAAATGGGGTGGGCCATCATTTTTTGCCGTGACTGTATGTAAAAAGTGGGAGAGCTCCGAAAGACGAAACAGAATGGTGCACGCCAAATGTCGGAGAAGGCTGAACAATGCAAGGGCCTCACTAAGTCCCGCGGCAGTAAAATGTAAATGATTCTCACACCTAAATAGATGTCGTACGGGGCGCAGGAGACACTTGGAAGGAACAGCAAGAAGGACACCGGTGGTCAATGCAGATGGATAGCGGCGCCGTGGTGCCTCTCAAGAGTGGATGCTGGTCTTCCAGAAAGAAAGGATCTCAGTATTGCACACCGATGAATGCCATGCGTACGCACCGTTGAATGTTCTCGTCGTATTCGAACTCGGCATCTATCAAATCCCGGTCCCCCAGATTAAGTATGTTTATCTGTGTTGATTTACACAAATGTATTAAGTGAGGATATTGACATCAGAAACGAGCTGCATCGTTCGGGTAGCACGGTAAAGGGAGGGCCGAGGAAAGTACCAACGGAACAGGGGGATCCGAGATGGTCCTGCAACAGCATTCTGATTATGAAGAGAGTTTTGTGACAAAAAGCGTGTTTGCTGCCGTTGGGCCTTGGCACGCGCCCTCCGATTGCAATATAGCAGGATCCAATGACATGACTGTGTTCTAAGCTTTGCATAAGAAATTTTTTATCGCCTACCTGGCCACCCTAGCTAGCTGGCCACTTGGCATCCACAGCCACCATGCTTGAACATTTTCTCTGCTGGTGAATGAGGGATCAAAGTACAATGCATGACGAAGGTCTGGACTAAATTTGGCACCAAAGTGATGAGTTGATCGACAGCTATGGCATGCCTGATCTTGATCCCGGAGGTGGGACCATCAATTTCTTACGTTCGGCCGCCTGCCGGACTTGCCTCGCGCCGTTCTCCACCAATTCTTCGTTGTTTCAGAACTTTTTGGGCTCATTCTGTCCGTATCCACCTCAGCATTCATATAACGCGGCCCTGCATGACCAAGGGCCAAATCCGTGTCCTCCATACGCTCAAGAAGGTGGTACGACCTTTTCAAGGTGCCCCAGTTGGCCAGCCTTGTAGTACATGACACTATTGTGCTGGCACTTTGGAACCTGGTACCCGGGATATCAAAATGTAATGCATTGCGATGGGATATATCTCAAAATTTCCTTCTCGTTCCCTCACATCGCTGCCTATTACCCCCAAACCCCCAATTTTGGTGTCTCAGACGTACGGATTTTTTGGGGCAGCTGCAAGCTCTTTACACTAGACTTAGGTATCCAGGTATGTTCTAATGCTTCTCATGGAGCCGCCGGTACCTTGATTTAGGCCTCTGCCACATGTTCTTCGTGTGGGACACTCATTTAGCCGGGACCCAGGATTTCGGGGGTGTCCCGTGCTATTGACGCAGATTTTTCCGCTGTTCACAAAACTTGTACCTCCATGTGATGTTTAAAGGTCCCCATGATCCCCCTGTATGATCCCTGGCGCATGTGGCCGCTCTGGAAGTCCTCGGTGCATTATTCCGTGGGGTGGCCAGTTAGGGTGTTATTTGCTGGTGTTGTACTCGCGTCCGAAATAAATTCATTGCAGCATCAAATCTACATAGATTTTCCCGGGAGTTGGCTTGAACCCTTCGTAGGAAGTGGGCCTTCAATCTGATATAGCTTATGCTTGATATCCTCGTTACAGGTGGAGATAATTATGCGTAAATGCTTAGGTGGCCAGCTACCCCATGAAAAATAGTAATTCAAGTAAAGAGTAACACACAACACTGCTATATCGGTACAATACTTCACAAATAGTTGAAAAAGAGAGCCAAAGAGAGCCACGAAGCTGAGAACTACGAACGAGTCAAGAATGGAGGTCGAGACAACCCCGTGAATTTCTTCCAAGTACTCTACTAAAAGATATTACCGCAAGACAGCGCCAGGGGAATTTCTTCCCAAAACTTATAAACACTCTTTAACACCCCTTTTCTGCCTGGCAGGTGGAAGTGAAAGTTTCTGTTTAGTTTAAACTCAAGTTCTGGACACCGTGCCATGAGAGAGGTCCAGCAAAAATTGCCTTTGGTGGCAGCAGCAGACTATGGCCGCGCAGGTGGACTCCACACAGGGTAGGCTAATCTAGAAGCTTCGTACTGCTTTCATGTACATTCCCCGGATTCAATGCTTACAGTAAGTAACACACCGGTTGCAAAGTTCTAACTGGGATTTTTCTTCGCCACGTAACCTGTCATAATCCATACTCTGCAGGAAGCCATACTTTTTCGAGAGATTTTCGCCAAACCTTAACTCTGCAGTACCCCATACTTTTTCGCATGGCCGAGGGCTAAACATGGGTTAAGACAGAGTTGACTGTAGGTGAATGCCCCCCCGAACACGTGCACAGAAAATTTAACCCCTGGCGAATCACGTTGTGGAATATTTGCTGAATTTTGTGGCTGTGCGCATATTTTACCTCCTCCCGGTGCAGAAGTGGAATGAGTGTTCATTTTCTGGTTGATTCATACTCTGGCTGGGTGAATGCATCCTCCAACACATGCACAGAAAATTTGACCCCCAGTGAACCATGTTGTGGAATATTTTTTGGAATTTTCTGGCTGTGCGCATATTTGATCCCTTCTTGGTGCAGAATCGTGACAGATGTTGACGTGCTTGACTCTATCTCGAGCGCGTTCTCCCCGTGAGGAATAAACACAGTCGGAGAGCACTCACCCGAACTTGTCCCATCGGCGATCATTTTACTTGTTCACCGTAACGTGGAGAATTGTATGTGATGTCTTTGAACAAGGTCACAGGAAAATTACACTTGAGTTGGTAGACGATCTTGGTGGTACTATGAACTCCGCCTCGCGCAGCTCGCATACGATGCCATGAGTGATGGCGATCACCCGAGGGTTCTTCTCACGAAGAAGACCACGAACATCAGGAAAACCGTAGCCGAGCCATAGTAAGTCCATAGTGCCATAGTATCTCATAGAGTCCCATAGGGCGCATAGTACTATGGGCCGGCACTACTAGCACTATGCGTTACTGGACAGTGCTGTGCCGCATGGCACTTAGCACTATGCGGTACTGGACAGTGCTGTGCCGCATGGCACTTGCGGCCGCAGAAACGGCAGCGCACCACGACGCTCCCAGTACCTCATTCTACCGAGTCTGGGGAAGCTGCCATCAGGAGAGGTGCTCATCTCGATGTAAAATAGGATTTGAAATTTGGTCTGATTGCGGGTCGACGCCCCAAAAACTGGCTCTGGGATGGCGCTGGAATTGAAAGTGTTTGAAAAGGCAAAGGATTGTGGCGAGGGCAATAGGGTTTGGCTTGATCACGGCTTTCAGTGGATAAATGTTGGAGGCATTTATCCGAAGACAAGAACTATACAGCACGTTCTCTAGCTGGCCATATACTCTCTCTCCTTCATGAATACCTTCTTGATTGTGCTTGAGCTTGGAACCGTGGTCGTTGTGTTCAGTTGAAAGTTACTTAAGATCCGTAGCTTAGCGAGGTTCAATTAATAGCGTTGTTCAAAGTTTAATTCCCACTTCTTGGCTTCCTGCTCGTCCTCCTACTTATCTCCTACTCCCCATTTTCCAGCCAAAGTGACCAAAAGTGGATGGAAAGGAGAGAAAGTAGGAGAGCCAGTAGGGGAATCTTTGAAACCACCCCTTATGCATTTTACGAATAGGAAGTAAGTGAGAAGTTATTTTTACTTGAAAACTCAGAAATGCAGCAATGTAAGTAGGAGAGTAAGTAGGAAGCACGAGAGCAATTTGGAGAAAAAGAGCACCGGGGCTCCTTCTTGCACAAAAGTCTCCTACTTGCGCTTCCCATTTGCAATCCTACTTGGACCAGGGAAGACGAGTAGGAAGCGGAGTAGGAAGTGGAGTAGGGGAACTTTGGACGACAGTATTGAATTTTAAACACATCTGAGTGAGCAGCATTCATCGTAGTACTAGTAGCTCATAGCTCAGGAACTCAAATGATGGCTTCAATAATCAGAAAGACAAGTGCAGTGCCAAATCTGTTCAATACCAGAAGTGATTCTAAATAAATACGAGACACGGGAAGTTGGGGACGTGCCACGCCAAACCTAACAGTCAACACAGATCCAGGCCATGATAATTCACCCCTGCGCTAGCTGTGTCGCCACAGAATAGATGTGAGAATAGTGAATTATACATTCAAAGCAGAATAAAGAAATAAAATTTGTTGAGCCACTGAATGTGCTCTACATATATAGAGTATATGTGGGGTAACCAGTCCGCTCTGGTTACCTTGCTGGTTACCCCCGCGTAGGCTAGCCGAAGTAACCGCCGGAATATACGTGTTTACCCTCCAGTGATCGGAAACTCGGCCCTGGCACCGGATCGGCACCCAAAGTAGCAATGCCGGCGGCAAGATTGAGCGTGTGAACGATGATCTTTGTTTCTTCTCCTTGACGTCTTCTGCCTCCCGTCGGCTTTCCCCTGGGTGAGAGGCAGGGTATCGGCACCTGGAATATCTTGGCTCATCTGGCCTTCAAGACCAGGTTCATTGGCCCCCTTGTCATTTCGCGTGCTGCGTACGGGACTGACTCGCTTCAGATCTCCATTGTCTTTCGCCAATCAACCGTGCTTAGCGAGGCTGCTGAGGAAAAAAAAAATACGGCATAGCACGGTCTCTCCGTCTTCCCAACAACCTTTTGGCTGTGGCATTCCTATCGCTTTGCCACCAGGCTGCAATCTCCAATGGTTTCTCCTTCATTCACTGTGTATACCGCGCCGAATGCACCCCATACTCCTCTGACACGGAAGGCGACGCGACTAGCATCTCGTCCATCACCCACATTCGATATGTTGGCCAACAGCCCTGTCAATGATCGCACTATGCTCTCGCTCTCCTCGCAGCATCAAGATCTACCGCCTGGCGACCCTACCATGCCACCCCTTCCAATTGCTGTCCCTTCTGCTTGCGATACCATCTCCAATGTCCCCGAGACGTCGCCTGGCCGTTTGAATCTGTCGTTGCAGTCGCTGGAATCCCAGTCACATGCAATTCGTCTGAGCATTCAGGCGAAGGAGCAGGGGGATAAAGAGACCCCAAAAACATATGCACGCCAGTATAGCGCTTACGAGAGTTGGTGGAATGCATCGGAGGCGGCGAAAGCGGCCAAGAACCGGCGCCTAGTCGCCATTCCAGCGATGCCAATCATTCCTTCGGAGGTCGCCACGTTCCTTGAATATGTAGTGGGGAGATCTTTATTCTGCATTAGACACTGGTCCATTATTAATTTTTGTTACAAGCGGAAGCCTGGAACCAACGGCGAAACAATTCCAGGATCATCCGTGAGGAAGGCGACGATTTCCCAGGTCATTTCGGCCCTCGAATCCTATCGTTTGAACTCGTAACATCTGTACAAGAACTTCCCGGAGGCGCAAATCGGCCTTCGCACCGATGCCCGCATTCGGCGGTTCGAATCGCCAAAACAGACCAGCAAATGCCGATTTCGGTCAAGTTATACAGCGGCGGCCGTATCCGGGATCACCGGAACCGAGATGTCAAAATGTCAAAATCCGAAATCGAACCTCGACCATCCCGCCTACCGTACGCAGAAGGACTGTCTCTCGTTGTTGGGTATGTACTTGAATTCGAGTATACCTTTTCTTCAATCTTGCGCATAACGTTGTAGCGGAAGCAAATGCTGGAAATATTGAAATTGCCGCGTTCTCTGCGCAGCATCGAAGTTGAAGCATTTGCTCATTCGTTGCATCCTTCGCCGTCGACCGGGTGAAGGCGAAGCACGCATTTCCCATGTCCGTATTTGGTAGAAAGAAAAATGATTGGGCTAGTCCCCTTAGTGGCTTGGACCCGAGTCGAACGGGCTCCTTCAGCTCGCAAATTGCCTTGACGGACATTTCATGTGATGCAGACGCGCTCCGAGCGCTACCAAGCCTTATTAACACCATTTCCGCCCTGTATAAAAGAGTTCGTTGCGAGTGACTTTGGGAGAAAAAGATGCCTGTGGAACGTACATGGGGTGCAGACGCACACTGAGCGCCACCAAGCCTTCCTACCTTCAACAAGTAGACCTTCTCGGTGCAAAGTTTTGCAGAAGGAATTCTGTTGGAGGCTAAAAAAGTCTGTTACGTGGTGAAGTAGTGACCTGGACCCGGGTCGAACGGGTTTCTTGTACGGGCATTTCGTCGCTCTCAACAGGAAATGCGTGTTATAGCGCTTTTCATATTTATGTGCAGTGCGAACTTTGTGCAGGTTCTATGACGCAACTGTCTCGTCCAGGAATTTCTGAATGCGAGGTTGGAACACGACAAACAGGAAAATTCGATGGATTGGGTTTTCCATGTCGAGGAGATCGTTTGCTTCCAGGTACATGAAAATCTCACAAAAAATATCCAATGTAGCCTTCCACACGTCTCTCCAGGCTCGTTCCATGCGAATATTTTGTGTGGATCTGGTTGCATTTCAGTATGTATCTGAATTTGTGAAGCTGAATCATCAACAAGAAACACCGTCCCCCGATGTAGGCTCGATGACGCTGGCCCCATTTTGCAATCATGCATCATTTAACTCCATTATTTGCCTTTCCAAAATCGCCCCGCACTCGACTCGGTCAGCCATAAATTTGGACCGCGCTCATAAATATACTTACTGGAGCGCTTGTTGTTGCAACACACAAGATATATGGACAGTCTCGAATGGCCATCAACGCAACCATGGACGTAGAATCCCCACGGTCGCAGCTTTTCGTTTCTGTCCATATGAAAGAGCATATTTGCACCCAATTGGACCCCATCGGTAACTAAGAGACTTAAACAAACGAGGTACAGGACAGTGGTGGCAAACTCTATTGCACCAGGTCATGCTTTTCAAAATGCCAGCCATTTGAATGCACCTCTATTGCATCTGGTCATGCTTTTCAAAATGCCAGCCATTTGAATGCACCTCTATTGCACCAGGTCACGCTTTTCAAAATGCCAGTCATTTGAATGCAGGTCTATTGTGCCGTGGTTTCAAAATGCCAGCCATTTGAATGCAGCTCTATTGTGTCAGGTCATGCTTTTCAAAATGCCAGCCATTTGAAATTGAATGCATCTCTATTGTGTCAGGTTATATTTTTCAAAATGCCTTGCCATGTGAATGCCTCTCTATTTTGCCAGGTGATGCTTTTCAAAATGCCAGCCATTTGAATGCACCTCTATTGTGTCAGGTCATGCTTTTCAAAATGCCAGCCATTTGAAATTGAATGCATCTCTATTGCCTCAGGTCATGCTTTTCAAAATGCCCTCCATTTGAATGCACCTCTATTGCACCAAGTTACGCTTTTCAAAATGCCAGTCATGTGAATGCAGGTCTATTGTGCCGTGACATCCACCATACTTGAGCTTCTGTGTCTCACGAGTGTAGTCTGTGTCACCAGGAGGGACATAATCAGGCCAAATGCCCCCTCCGGAGCTAGGTAGATAATGTTGTGCAGCTTCTATAAAATACCAGTCTGTGGTTGAAGTCGAACAAAGTGAGTTCCCTTGAACTGATTTGAACCACAAAATACTTACAACCATCTAATAAACTGCCTTCAAAAAAACCCGGGCCTTTTATGGCCTTTTATGGCCTTTTTTGACCTTGTACAAAGTCACAAGTCAAATGTCAAAAGTCTGATGCATCCAGCCCAACCCCCGAGATCAATACACCTTCCTGATCGTCGCCAACTTCATACTGCTCATAGCTTGCACACCACGACGATCTATTCCAGTATATCCGGTACTCAATCCTGAGGTATAATACTTACCATTCCAAGCTTTCATGACATCTGAATCCGCCACTTGGCAAATTGGCGGCATATCAACTCCATGCCTCACATGGGGTGCACAGCGTGGCGTATTTTCTCATTGCTGTACAACCTGCAGCATTCAACTCCTCACTGGTGAACAATCACAATCGGGCTTTTGTTGTGGACCGGGAGGCTCGAAATTCGGTGACATTAGACCTTTACCGCCACTACCACCAGAAGTCAGCACATTTATCAACGACCCCCGCATTTCACATGTTTCCCGGATGCTGAATCTATCGCTCTCCTTTGCCTCCCTCGAGACAGCTCAGCCATTTCCTGAAATCGACGGTCCCCCCGGTTTCATGGCAATCCAGGGCCGAGTGTATCACAGAGTCCATCCAAATCGCCAGAATTCAGCCGTTCGCTACTCTATGACGGATTTATTGATGCCGTTCCTCTTCCATGTTAACTCCTTCGTGTCTAATCTTCAATTCCTCAGACAATTAAATGTCTTGGGAAATACCAACACACGCAGAAATCAAGGCTAGACGGATGATCGTCATAAAAAGGGATGGAGAAAATCATTCAGTTTCCACCGTCAGCCATTATTGGGAACCATTATCCTATCCATTGCTTTTCCCCCATGGGACTCTCGGCTGGGGTATTGTTGGGTCCACCCATGATACTTGACTCGACCAACCTTGGATGCAAATGCTGATATTCCTACAACACAAATGTGGCATTACTGCGCCCGATTACTTCAACAGCCACGTTTCCACATCTTTGGCCGACTTGCCAATGCATACATTGTTGACATGTTCAGCCGGGATTTAGAATGAAGACTTGCATTCATTTGAACTAATCAAGTGCGTCTCCGATAGAACGATGCAGCACTGATGGGTGTAGATGATGTTCTGGAACCGAACGAGACCATATATCTCCACACATCATGCCTGGGATCCAAACGCTGGGCCTCCGAGCAGATCTCTGATTCTTAGCAATAGCTGCTGCTCATGGGAATCCTACCTTCTTCATAACCATGACGTGCAATCCTGAATGGCCCGAAATTCAATCCCAACTTCGTTAAGGACAGAATTACAGATCTCCCTGTTGTCATTGTTCGGGTGTTCAAACGCAAACTGTCCCTCCTTTTACAGGCATTAAAGTCCATGTTCGTGACTGTTGAACGACCAACTAATTGCATTCACTGTGTTGAGTTCCGGAAGCGGGGCCTGCCGCATTCTCATATACTCATCAAATATCCAAAGGATTGCCTCGATCCGAAAGATATTGATTCAATTGTCTCAGCAGAAATTCCGGGCCATGCAAGGGATGCTCAATTAGTTAGGAAATTCATGATGCACAATCATCCATCATCCTCCAAATATTGCCAATGCGAAACAGCGGATGGAACAAGAATTTGTCGATTCCATTACCCATTTCCTCTCCAGAACGAGAAACCACATTTGATGCCGAAGGACGCGTTCATTATCGTCGCCGAGCTGGTGATGAGATGGTGGTACATATTGTCTTGCTCTCCTTCGCAAATTTGAATGCCACATAAATTTGGAGGTGGCGAACAGTTCACACATGTTTCAGTACCTATTCAAATACATTCATAAAGGTGAGCCCGCCCTAACATCTTCCAAAACACAACTCATATTCTTTTCAAGCTGGAGATTCCAGGGAAGCCTCTATCCTTTGTCGCGATAGAACTCGTCGTCACCATTCGATACCATAATTGCCAGGATCACATTTATGATGTTCCTCCGAGGCGATAGCCAGTGCGATTCTGAACAAAACTCTTTTCTTTCTCGGGTTACCCGGTCCGGAATTAACCGAACGGCTGATAGCAAGTCCATCCGGCACGGCCCGCGCCCGGACCCGGACCCGGCCCCAAATCATCCCACGCCACTCATAGTGACTCTTGCGAACTTCATCCCTTCCATGTTCACGTTCACCCCTCAACATTGAGCGACACATGAGTCGGTCCAAGTTGATACCAAGCAAAGGGTATTACTGAGTCACTAAGATAGGTTACAGCTACCAGAAACTTGAACAGCTAACGAGCACGTCGAGCGCCCGGGGTACGTCGCAATTTGGTCAGTCGCACTCAGTCATCCATATCTCTGCTCACGGACGCTTCAGAAGCCCTCCATAAACGCCACAAGCTAGACTGTGCGAATGGTCCGAATCCGCACTGCCCCATTTGCAGCCTGCGAGTGCTATTTTCATGCTCTAATCTCCCCACCCCCCACGAAGCGATAAAAAATGCCTGGAGTGCTCTCGAAGTACGGCTTGTCCAGCCACGCTGACCTCGAAGTTGATTGCCCCCGCAGAATGGGAATCGCCCCCTCAATAGGGAAGATTTGACGCTCCGGACATTCAAAGCCAACAAACAAACCCGACCATTCACTTTGACGCCAGAGGGTGTTCTAGATGAAAGAACTCAATCAGAGCGGAAGAATGAACTCACGCCCTGCTACCGTGTCGGATGATAGTTCTAAACAAAGGTGTCTCTTCGGATTTCCATCTCGTGCGCTCCCCATCGAGCGCAGTGCCCAGAACGCTCTCTCCATTCCGAATATGCAAAAACAACAGAGGTGCTGGCTCTTCCGAGTCAGGTTGCTGTTAATGACCGTGGCAGAACTGTCTCGGGTCAATTCTGCTAGTCTGGCGCGGAGAACGGCAATTGCCATGTTTCGGCAAAAACTGGCAAATCAAAATGCGGAAAATTCCCAGAAGTCCCCGGAACAGTGTTGTTTCTCTAAGTTTGAGTCCATCCAACATGATGTAACTTATACATGGTTGGGATCCTTGGGTGTCGAATTTACTCTGAACTTAGCCGAGCTTAGCCGAAGTTTTGCTGGAAATTGGAGGGTGTCTATTGTTTTTGACTTAGCTGGAACGTGGTCTCGATGCAGCGCACTAATATTTGGGGTAGAATTGAGGTTCCCAAGACGTCACCATGGGAATTTGGCGGGGCTATCAATGCGATCAAAATCTAACTGTGAATTTTCTGCTGGCCTCGACTCCTTCCAGAGTGACTTAGGGCCTTGTGTGGTACAATCCATCCATCTCCAACCACCTTCCAGAGGCAATTGGAAAGGAATTGCGGTCACAACAGCAAGATTTTGCACATGTACGTATGCTTACCCAAACGATTCAAGCTGATCCATTCGGCGACTGATTTATTTCCCCGTCCTCAAAATTCCGCTATCATCTTGGCTAGGTAACATCTTTATTACATGTTCTAAGACATTCGTCCAGAAATCATCATCTCGACATCGCTGTGGAGCTGAGAGCAGGAATTCAACATTGAACCCGAATGACATCGACCGCCAAGGGGGAATCGGGATTCGAAAAAAGGATATAGGGTCGAAAAGTTTTTTTCAACCCTTCCTGGACCCCCCCTCCCCCCCCCCTCCTTCCATAAAGGGAAGGAGCTTCCCACCCCTAGCGCCGGTCCGTTCTTTCCGGTCATGTGCGTCCTCACCGCCACCACCCCAATTTGGCCACAAATTCCAACAAAATTCACGATCTGTTTCCACATCGTCAAGGGCATCGTTCCAGTCCTGTTCAACCATTCTGTGGGTGTTATTGCATTAAATTTGACTTCATTTCAATCTCATATGGCCCACATTAGGTCTAGAAAATTAAACTGAGCACTCCTTAGGTTATCCCTAGCCTCTGTTCGAGCTCCCAACAGTGAAATTATGCCATTAGAACCTCCTAAAGGCTCAGAAAGGTATTTTAGAGGCTCTTTTCCTTCCCTGCTAACATATAGGTAGAAGTTTTTTTCAGCCCTCCCGGGACCCCCCCCCCCTACCCCCTGTCGGAAATTCGAATCCCGATTCCCCCTTGTCGACCGCTCCACCTGGCTCCACTTTGACGTTTGTCGAGACACCCCACAGCTTTTCTTATATAGATGCTGATTTACTTGGACTTTTCTCTTGCGTGCGAGGCGAAAAAACGCCGCGTTGAGAGGCTGATATATTTTGAAAACTGGAACCGACTGTTGCTGCGAACCAAACAGGAACAAAGCTGCCGATCCGATCAAGGGCGGTGCGCTCGCCATCAACAACACGTGCATCGCCTGTGACGATGGCGGGACCCGTTTTTTCTTCCAGCCTCCACCACTCAGAATGCTCATCAATGAGCTTCGACAGCGTCTATTCGACCTGGATGCCACCATATCTCATCATGCGTCCATCGTCCAGGATCACAAACAACAAAGAGCCGATGTGCTCTCCCACCTCGCTTTCGTCGTCTATCCCGTCGTAACGCTCCCCACCGAAATTACCACCGAAATATTCAAGTGGTGTTACGAAGCAGGACTGCGTCTGCTTCCGTCTGTAGCACCTCTGTTGCTTACGCGGGTATGCCGCGACTGGAGAGAACTAGCGCTCTCCACCCCTGCACTGTGGGACACGATCGACGAGATCGAGTTTGACGATCCTCTTGAAGATGAAGATTTCGTTTCCAAGTGGTTCAGCCGCGCCGGTACTCGTCCTCTCTCATTCGGCATAATCTACCCCGAACATCTAGAATCGCATCACCTGGAGTCCGTCATCCATCGTCATGCATCGCAATTGCAATGGCTAGATGTGATGACTGGACATTCTCTCCGACTTCGGCGCCATCCAACCATTCCCCATACTGTCCGACCTGTCGCTCTGTTCCATGAGCCCGCATGAACCTATCAAATCCCAGATCGATGTGTTCTGTCATGCCCCTTCCCTTCGCCACCTTTCCCTGGAGTGCTTGCCACCGTCGGCGTTGAATCTACCGTGGGCGCAACTAACCAAGACTACTCTCAGTTTCGTCTCTCTGACGGATTGCTTGGATTTTTTGCGGTTGGCCACCTCTCTCCGCGAGTTCCGTCGCACAGGTCCTCCTGAAGGCGAGGAGGATGAATCGGTTCTCGGGCAGTCGCCCTTGTCCCATTCCTCCTTGACTTCTCTCGCCGTCTCTACGTCCGGGGACGAGGGTATATTACAACTCCTCACTGTTCCGGGTTTGCAAACGCTGGAGTTGGGAGGGCGCTGGACCATATACACCGACCTGGATATCGTCCTTGTTCCATTTCTGTCCCGAACCTGTGCCACGTTGCGCGCACTAAAAATCTCCTTGCCGACCAGACTCCCAGTCCATTGGTTCCAACTCTTGACGCACCTTACAACCCTGGAACTCATCCATCCTGTCGGGTTAGCATTCTCAACGGGCGCGATTCGCGCTTTGGACCGTCGCAGTGCACCCGATTTCCTGCCCAAACTCCATACTTTGGTGCTTTCGCAGTGTGGGTCTAATCGGATCGACAGCAACCTGCTGGAAGTACTCGGCTCCAGATGCGATGTGAGCGATGCCGAGCGCGCGAGACTCGAGTCGTTCAGTCTCATCTGGCCCAAATTCGATATTCCTGACGATTCGGTCGTGCGTCTTCCCCTGTTGAACGTTGGTCCTCTCCGAGCGCTGGCAGCTCGCGGGATGCGCATCCACATTGGGACCCGCAGCCAGAACAGCTTTTACTAGCAACGTCTCATGGCGGGTACTTATGCATATGGACATATATCTTTACCGAGTACATGTTCTTTCTAAACTTGTCTCTCTTTATATATATCTAAAACTAGTTGCTACTCGTGAATAAATTCACGGGGCTCGTGGTGGTGGGTTGTTCCCAGCTCCTGTCCCGGCTGGTGGTCCCAGTACGCGGTTACGTCGTGCTCGTTGGACCAGCTGGTAGTCCAAGTGCAACACCCCTGAAATAGATTCGTTTAAGCGTGCCGAGAGTGATCGCCCCGCCAAATTTCTTTGCAAAGGTATGTAAAACATCATCAAAGCGGGCAAGGAGATTTTGATGCAGCACTGACGTTTGATGCATGCAACATCAGTCTGCGTCAAACTCACCTTGAATGATACAGTCTTTAACCGTGAAGCGAAACACTCTGACGGCGCAGCAAATTGTGGCATCAATAAGGCCCCAATGACATCATACCTCTTTGTGACCCTGTGCAGCGGCTTCCTAGCTTTCTCAGTATGCAAGCAACTTTGGGGTTATAGTGAGTTCTCGTGGAGAAAGAAAGTAATCTTTCTGGCCACCCAAATTTGGTCAAATCACGTGGAAGCGAAACACTTCAAAATAACCAATTGTGCCGCATATATACAACCTGGGTTTCCAGAGTGTTGATTTTGAGTATCTTCGACCTGGACAACCCCCTCGCCAAGCACCTGGGACCTCATGGTGCATAAGAGTATGCTATCCAATTTGCTGCCAGAAGTGTCTAAACTGGGGTCAAATAATAATTGACACAAAATTGCATGGTGCTGGCGCTACAGTGCCCCATTGCACAATTCCTTTTGTCTGCAGGGACTTCCTATAGAGCCCATCCATCTCCCAAAAAATTGGGGTCCATTGGAGACGTGTAAGTTATCGAACAACACGGAGTTTCGCTTCCTAGTTGTGTTTCGCTTCACGGTTAAAGACTGTATTTGTAAAATCACAGCAAATCGCTGGAAACCGCTTTCCTGGCCGCGACTGGCTGGAGCTGTAGCCCTGGTCAATTTGAAACTTTAAATATCCTCAGAGCTTAGACGCGAGGCTCTGGGCTCTAGCCCGAGACTGATGAGCACTGGGGTCCTAATTTCAACCGTGGAAGCTGCAATAGTAAACTCAACGGCAAATTTTTTCTTTCCGGCTTGTATAAACGGCTCAAGCCAAACAGAGTAGATAAGGCACTCTATTCCAAAACCAAACAGATGGCACACCGCTATTCACTCTCAATGGCTAAATTTTGCCGTGGAGTACTCTTCATATTTGGGCCGATTCTGGCGGCTCTCAGTGAAACTGGAAACGACCTCCCACTATCTTTATTTCTCTCATTTGCAAGTGCAGTTGTTGCCTTCGGGAGCGCAAGCACAGAGACGCGCGCGAAGACAGAAGACACATGCATTCAGATTGAGCATGAAGGCTGGGGAAGCAAGATTAACACAGCTCACCTCTAATTCTTACACCCGTGCTGTGCAAATTCGCTCTGGAAGGATGATTCCACCAAGAAGTTTTTGAGAATGGATAGGGTTTGCCTGCGTATTGGGACGGAGCGGACACGGAGAAGAGCAAGTAGAGTGATGGGAGGGAGAGCGGGCAATACAAGGAGGTGCACCAACAACGTACACATCAACGGCAAACAGCGGCGGCGGCGAGGGCGGAGACGTGCACTCGCGCGCATCGATTCAACGGCGTGAGGACGACGCGCTGCGGAACTCGAGCGAAGAGAGGCAAGGGTGTGTGTGCAGAAAGGAATCGACCCCGGGCAGCATTTTCGCCTGTAACTTTAACTGTAGTGTATTGAACGCATTTGGGGACCCAGAGGAAGAATTGGGCAAAGCGACAGCCACTAAAAGGTATTATGCTAAAAAGTATTATGAAGATTTTTGATCCCCCGAGGAGCTTTATGAATGATTACAGAAGTACTCGCAATTTATGGACGCTTGCGCGCCCGACAAATTCCTTGAATCGATGGCATTATGTATGTGGATTGCGATATCCGAGGAGCGGTGGAGGAGCCAGCGGACTCCTTGGTGCCACGGCAGCTCAAAATGTGGACCATTGCAAAGGCAATAGGTCACGTGTTTCAAAATGTAACCCACTAATTTCGCTCTGGAAAGCGCAATAATGCCTTCGAGTCGGTTCTGAATGGCTGTAAGTGTTCGCGGTGATCAGGGCTATCTATTTCGGAGAGGCACGGCTTAGAAAATAGCCGTGGGGCTTCATTTCGTACACCAGTAATTGCGTTCTTGAAAGCGATAACATGCGCGAGTCAGAAAATGGCCTGGGGACTTCACTGGAATTGAAATGGTTAGCAGGATGTCAAGTCACGCAGTTCAAAATGTGAACCATTGAAAAGGCAATAGGATCACGAGTGTCAAAAGTAACCCAGTAATTGCGCTCTGGAAGGCGCAATAATGCCTATCTGAAAAGCTGTAAATGTTCCCAGTGATCAGGGCTATCCATTCCTGAGAGGTGCCGTAGAAAATGGCTTCGGAACTGCACTGGAATTGAAATGGACTTATGCCTAAGTCTGCAGACGCCCTTCACAATCCATATCTGATTTTAGAAAATACAAGCAGTCGCCGGCGCTTCGCGCCGGCTCCTACTTGTGGACATTGAAACAAAAAGTTTTTGAACAATGAATTACAATAAAAGCTCTTTTCATACAATATTGTTGGTAGACAAGACCAGCCGCCGCTTCGCTCCGGCAATAACAAGCATGCCAAGAAAGGATTAAGAAAATAATACTTTGTCGACATACAATCCAATTAGAAACGAAAGAAAAACAGAAAAAAACCCAATATCGATAGCCGAAGTTGCTCTCCCCAGCGGCAAACGACACGGGGAATCAAATAAATCAACTCACCGGAGGTTTTCAGAGAGAAACAAAAAAGGGGAAGACAGCAGGAGAGGAGCAGTTACTCTGCTGGTCAACCAAGAATAATCAGAGCTGGGCGCTCAAAAGGAGGCAAAGGAAGCAATAGCAAGAGCAGGTAATTGAGGACGACTTGAGCTGAATGTTTCGATCCTGCATTTTATTCATCTGGAGAAATGCACCAGCCAGCAACAGTGGAAGGATTGAAGATATATGAAGGTGTGAATTTGATTAATAATTTGTTGCCAGCCAGAGTGAACAATGGAAACACGAGAAAACCACAAATCTTGACATGAATGAAAGCCGGCAAGATAGGCCGCAGGGCGAAGCTATTGAAAGCAACTCGGTGTGGGTTGAGGAGGTTCAGGACTGAGATGAAAAGCAATCATGGGCCAGAAAGCAGCAGACACGACACAGCTAGCACGAGATTCAGCATTGAGAGCAGTGGCAGTTGCAGTTGTAGACATATAGATTTTGAGGGTCGAGCGGATGCCTAGGGTTGAAGTAATAATTTGAGTCGAACCCAAGTAGAGAGGACTATCCCCCGCAGCAGCAGCTCCGAAGATTAGACCAAAAATGAAAATAAGCTCGAGGAGGAAAGTGGGTGAAGGGGTTCTATCCATGCCGTTTTTATATGTGAAGAATCATCTGCTGGGGAGATACGTGGCCCCCCGGCCTGATGAATAGAATCATGAGCAACGACTGCGATCGACTGCGTCCTGTCAAGAAAACGCTGCGGGCGGGTCAGCTGTTTGACCACAAATGAAAAGGCAGTGCTGAAGAGCCGAGAGAGTCGAGGACAGATGAAGAGCAAGAGCAGAGGAAAAACAAAAGGAGAATGGTTACATCGGGATATAGCACCGCCGAACGAGCAAAATCTTATAGAATGGCTAAGTAATTGGGGCACACGCACCTCATACCACACCAGGTCCTCTAATGCTATTTTCTCGTGGCCTGTTAAACTGAATTTTTCAAGCCCATCGAGAATTAATTAACTAAAAGGCAAAGCTCTGGGCTTCCGCTGTAACGTCTGTGCTGTCCGTGGGATTCTGCGGCGAAGTTTGCGCAGTGCGTAGTCGTTGCGATGAGGATACAGGTGCGCACAAGTGGGGCAAGAACCTAGGATTTTTAGAACGAGAGGAGAGGGAAAAAAGAATAGAGATAAAGCTACATGGGGCAATTGCACCGCCGACGAGGCATTTGCTTAAAGAATGGTTAATGTGGATTCTGCTATCCCAGGGCAACACAACAGAAGGACCAACATCGACAGAAGAGGTCAAATGAAATGAGGTAACCCGGGCCGGCCATGCGCGCTAATGCACGCGCTAATCAGGCGGAGTTTCACCCTTTTCGCCCTCTTTATAAAATTAAGCCTCGTATCTCCAAAGCTTTCAGTTGGCAAGCATGGAAGAAAGCCATAGATGAGAAGCTGAGGATGACAGACGTGCAGTGGTTGATCGATGCGCAAGGCTGCAGGCGAAGTTGCGGAAGAAAAGTAGAATGTCATGAATGTTTGATCCTGGTGATCCGAAAGTACTTATGGAGATATGGCTTCGGACAGACAAAGAGGCTTAATTTTATAGAGGGTGAAGGGTGATGCCGTCGCTTCGCTCCGGCTGCTTGAAGTATACAAACCACAGTCGTAAGGTACATTGCTGAGGAGCCTCCACTTCATAAGGCAAGTATTGAACGTAAAAATCTACAAATTTGGTGCTACTATATTTACCCCATCATCCACCATCTCACGGCGCCGGCGCGCGCCCACCGCGCCGCCCTAGGCCCAACGAAAACCGAGCACATCCCAGACGGCTCACGCGCGTCCCATCCCCTCGCTCCGCTGCTCCTGCCGTGCAATGGAGGTCGACGCGCCGCGTCTTTGACACGGCCGGCAGTACGACAGTATAGTGGTGTTGAATCGAATGTGGGGTGGCTCGACGCACGCGTACAGACGGAGGTGAGTCCTGCGCGCCGGTGCGGCAGCCACGATGCCTGCCAGAGTGAGCGAGAATCAGTACAGGAAGGAGGGGCAAGGATAAAGAAGCGGGGAACATCGCCGAGTGGGACGGGCTTCTCATGGGGAACATGTTTCCGCGAGTTATGGGAGTCCGACGGAAATGCGTAGGCGATGCCTGCGAGTGTGTGGTCAGCGTGAGGAAGGGGAAAGTGTGGACAAAATAGCATACCATTGGTGCTAAATGAGAGGAACTTCCTCCAGCGCGCCACCGCCGTAACCACGTTCCTTCGTGTGTCGCGTCCACGCCGCCGCTAACACGAAAAGCGCTGGTGGCAGACACCAGAGGCGTCGGCTAACGTGAGGTGCAGACGTGTGTGCGGCGGGTGGTGAGCTGTGTACGCGTTGTGCGGAGCACTCCGGCGCCGCATAATAATACTGCTTGGATTTTGTAGAACAGATGAAAAGAGTAATCAATGCGAATTGGCACGGACGAGAGAAAGTACAAGTCGGAATTGATATGGAGATGTGTTGTGTACAGTATAGCTGCCAAGGATTATTTGGATCTCCGAAGAAGGATAAGCAAAGCGGATTGCGACTGACGATTGGTGATTTAGAATTGAAGGTTGAAGGTTGGGTGGTTTTCTGATCGAGATGAATCCCCGGGATTATTATTTGAATCGGATTTCCGTGCCCGGGACAAGCAGCGTAGCGGTCGGATGGGGAGATTGCTTCATTTAGCGTGAAGGTAGTTGATTAGCTATAACGTCGTCCGATCGCGATCGGATTCAATCGAAGTGAAGACAATCGGAAGTGAGACCAATGACATTAAGGTTCCCCAGGGGTAGAGGTAGAGGTACGAGATGCCCTACCTTTACCTCTACCTCCAAAACCTCCGACCTCCCAGAGGTAGACCTCTACTTTACCTCCGAAACCTTGGAGGTCTACCCCCCTGGGGATAAACAGGGGTCCTACTTGGGCGTCTGCACACCTGTGCCGACCTCCGCCGACATCGGTCCGCATGTGCAGACGTTTACATAGCTCGCCTGTAGAGCGTCAACACGAGCTTCAATAGCCAGGAGATGCAAAATATGATATGTTTTTGAATTTTCGTGTGAACTATGTATGTGCGTGTGTGCGTGTGATTAAAATGCTCAAAAAGGTATGCGGGGAGAATAAATAGGTCGGTAATCGATATGCACTCGATGGTTCAGGCTAAAACTTGTTGCAGGTGATTGCGTGGATGCATTGCAAGTGTGCCACCAGACCCAGAGTTCTGCGTGTGGCGTGGGCGAAAATATATGGGGTGCAGAACATTTGATCAGTCTAGAAGCTGTATCTTAATTAATGCTGCTTGCTTGAGACCAGTGCAGAGCCATCCCGCGAAAATGGCAAACGAATGTCTATTCAGTTAGAGGTGAGTATGGTAGAGTAACCGTGTGCGATAGAATCGGCCCAAAATCGGTGTCTTAATCGGTCCCTCAAATGATCTTTGACTTCCCCTATTGCCTCTGCCAGATATGCCCGGTCGATATTCTTTTTCGGTCGTATATGAATTTCTTGCCACTCGGCAAAAGACGGAACATGCTGTTGTTCCCATCCATACACGCGCGGAGTTCACGCTTTTCACTAAAATTACTGAACACGGGTAGCTTCTATCGCGCTCCTCAAGGGAAGCAAACCCCTTACTTCCATTTTGTCAAAACACAGTAGTTGAAGCGGCATCACAAGACCTGGGTTCAAGCGCGCGCTCGAAAATGATGGAAGTCAGTCCCCCACAACGCGAGGGGATCACAAAAATCCTCGATGACCCAAACCGCTTAGCGACTGTTCTGGAGGCACGGGATATTCTTGGAACACTCATTCCTGAGGCAACAGGTATTTAGAGATGATCAATCACATTTCACAGATGTTGTGAATCCATCACCGTTTATTTCTGCAGGTTCCGCGACAATGACGCTTACCAACCTTCCTGTGGGATCTTGGATAGCGCCACCGACTCAATTTTTGAGCCAGTACCACATTCCGAGCCTGCCGACCAACACTTTTATTTCTGCTATCGCGTCGGGCCCGAACAATGTCTCCCCCAAGCCCGGATGAATTTCGGCTTCCAAGCCGTTCCTTCCTCGATACCACTTCCTTCGTTTCTTACGCAAGTTCACGAGTTGTTGGTATACTGTAATACAGATGTGTTTCCTTTAACAAGTTGCCTAAACTGATCGGCTGAAGCCGAATAGAAGGAATGTAACAAGGAAAAGAAGTATCACGGACAGGCATAAGATTTATTATGTCGGGAGATTTAGAAGTCCATCAGCAGCGAATACAAGACCAGTACAGTAGGAGATGGCTTTTTGTTGGGTCCCTGGCGAACCGCCTTGTGGAATATGTATTTCCTGAACTTTGTGGCTGTGCGCATCTTTTATCTCTTCCCGAGGCAAAAGTGGAATGTGCGATCATTTTTTGGTGGAATCACGATCTGACAAGGTGCATGCAGCCCCCAACACGTGCGCAGGAAATTTAACCCCCAGTGAAGCACGTTGTGTAATATTTTCTAAACTCTGTGGCTGTGCACATCTTTTATCTCCTCCCGAGGCAAAAGTGGAATGCGCGCTCAATTTCTAGTGGAATCATGATCCGGGAAAATGCATGAAGCCCCCAACACGCACGCAGAAAATTTAACCCCCTGCGAAGCACGTTGTGTAATATTTGAACTCTGTGGCTGTGCGCATCTTTTATCTCCTTCCGCATCCGCAGGTCACTTGAGTAGCTTCTAAACACCTCAAAGCCCAAAGTTGTGGGATATATTTATGAATCCAGTAGCCAACGACGAATAGTTCTCTCTCGAGACCAAATCCATCACGCGCATCACCATTGGCCTTTGACTTCTTTAATCCCTTGCTTTAATCCTTTGGAACAACCCCGATCTACATACGCAAGTACATCCACATGCCATGATTTTGGACACAATCTTTTAGGCGGAAGAATCGCGCTGTAATCCGGTAGCGTATGAGTGTAAGCACTCTACTTTTATACTATTCCTATGTCACTACCGTAACCAAGAAACCATATTGGGCTACCGGAACAATAATCGGACCGAGTTGTACCAGTCTGCCTACGGCATAATCGTTGCACTAAAGCATTGCCATGGCAGACTGGTCACGAGTCTAGGCTGCGAGACCTCAATCCCGAAGCGCCTGTACCAAATTTTCGGGCCTCGTTACGAGCAATTATGTTTACATAATTCTCGTTTTTGATCATTCACAGACCAGAAAAAAGTGCTCTGTTTTTACTTGTCTCCCGGCATTCGTGTAATGCTTTTATGCCGTAAGACCATTAGAAAAAGCTAAGTTTCATTAGATTCGAATCTAATGAACTTAAGCACTGCCTCAGCTCATGTAACCGTTTTCCGAGTCGTCGGTGTTCGACCTTCGCGGGTCGTCAATTTTTTCTCTTTATTGGCTTCGTCGACTATGTAACCGGCCAGTTTTGAGTATGACTAGAAAGGGGTATGGTTTTATTAATGTATAGTAGGGTATTTGGGGAGTCCGTGCGGGAAGCAGGTACTAAACGGTGACAGTGGGGAGAGGAAAGGGCAGGGAATTTGTTTATGTCGGGAGGGGCCTCTTGTACGCATATAATATCGTAATTGGATGGGTTCGTGGAGTTGAGGAGGGAGGAAAGGACATTGTAACATTCTTGAGCGCTTCCTCAGCCGCATTTCTGAACCTCCTGCGTTAGCTGCCACCCCTTCCATCCGCCTCCGTTTGTTTGTTTCCTCCCGCAACCTCTTCGTCACCTCCAGAGCAACCTGAGTCGTTGATATCTCTCTCTCGGTGTGTGCAAGTTGATCCGCCAAGCGGGTGGACAAAGCTATTGCATCCGCCGATTGGCGTGGAAAATTGGCCATCTCCATCTGCAGTTGCTCGATTATGTTTTCGGTTTTGGGAGAATCGAGGGAGATATAGCGCCGGGCATCTGAGATGAGCAGTGACCTCGAAAGGGACTCTCGTCGCTTTGATATTCGCCCTCGCCTTCGGAATCCTCGAGCTCATGTCATCGCGCATTAACATGTCGACCTCTTTGCCGTCTACCAACAGCGGCTCCATCCGGGAAACCAGCCTCAGCGGTGGGGCCGATCTCGCATCGTGCCGCCTTGAGAAGTCGTTTGACCTCCCGCGCTTGCGAGGACGTTTGGTTCCCGGTGGGTCTGGTAAATTTACATTCCAGTACAAACCGAATCCAGGTTCGGTTGCTGGTCGCGCTCGGCGGTCGAAGAGCAGATTGAGTGAAAGATGGTGCCGTAGGGACTCCTGATGGGACTTCCATAAGACGATCAACGGCGGACTGACTGTACTTACCTTCCACGTTGCACCGGCCGTCCGATAGTCGCCGTATTTTCCCTCCATTGCGGCATATATTTCTCGAATAGTGCGTTTCTGCGCGCTTCCCAATATACCGCAACGTAAAATGACTGGAAACGTTTGCTGAGGTTTTCCATATGTGTCTAGCAAGCATGCGAAAGATTGGGACAGTCTGGATGAGGGATGTGCTGTGATGGGCCTGCTTCGTTCACCGAGGGCGAGCCTGGCAAGGCAGTTGCTGACGGCTTGGACAAGTTCTAGGTAATGGAAGGGGCCATTCGTCGAGCTTGAGCGAGCCCACACTAGCGCTGTGTAAGAATTAGATGCTGGGGTGTAAGTAACGTGAGATTCAAATCTGTCCCGTCGTTATATAACAAAGGCATGTAAATTACAAGTTATTCAACATGACGTCACCGCGCGGAGCACGGAAAATTTTTGGGTTTCTAACATGTAATTTATATGTGAAAATCGAAAATTACATGTAAGATACGTTAGAAACTAGTTAAGGAAATCGTCGAAGGACCGACCAGTCATCCGGGCGTCCCTCCTGAATACCATCAGCGGGAGGCATAGGGACGTTGATAGTTGCATCGGACTGCTTTGAAGGTTGTTGTTTGTAAGTGTTGTGCTGTTGAGCTTGATATATTCTGTGGTCGCAAACACCATCACCGCAGGACCAGTATTTGCCGGCGGGTCACTGAAGTCGACACGGTCCGTTTCTGCCAAATCATATGGGTCAGGATGAGTAAACAGAAGTTCCCCGATAGCCTCTTTGTCGACCATGGCGGAAGAAAGGTTCTCCTCGTGTCCATGGCCGTTCTTTTCGCGGCAACGTTGTTGTGAGCACGTGGAAGCGCAGGATGACAGGTAGTGGGGGTCTGGTAAAAATGCCGCGGTACTGCCGCGCATTGACGCGGCATTGACGAGGAATTGACGCGGCACTGCCGCGCGGCCTCTAACTTTTGAACCAACTGCTCGCTGGCCCAAATCCTTCTTCTAGCAACATTTTCTCGTCCTAATACATCGTTTGGACCGAAAAAACCATACCACAAATTTTGTCAGTTATGACCTAGCTAGACCACACTGGTACATTGGGTTCCGGCCCAGAGTCTGCCTCACTTACCATTTTAGAGTCTGAAAACAGTACCACAGAGCCACGGGGCTATTATGGCACCTCGGAATTACATTGTTAGGTCCTTGGCTTACCCAAATATCGAAAATATCTCCGAACTTAGGTCAAATTATTTCAACCTTGGTCCGTACATTGACAGATTCTCAAGTATCTGTCTTCCCATTCCAGTTAGGGATCTTCATTCACGCGGCAAACCAAATTACCTTGAAGACAGCACGCCCAATCATGCTCGTGTCCTCAGTCATTGAATAGTGTTGTTAACGGTAGCCCTTTTTCATTCATTTTTGCCTCCTTTTTGCATTCCTTTTTCTTCCCTCTTTCAAAAGCAAAAAGGAAAGTAAAAAGGAGTGTTTTTCAAAAATGGACTAGGGTGGCCCATTTTTGAAAAAGGCTCCTTTTTGGATTTTCCCTTCTTCGGACTGTGTTGAATGTTCCGCTTGGTTTTTGCAGCAATGAATGGCAATCATGCTGTCTAATACAGCTGTAATAGAGTCCAGAATACCCTCTTAACTATGTCTATTCCAGTTGAGAAATACGGACCAGATTGGTCCCCTTTTTCTACCCTTTTTCACAATCTGGATGCTTGGGTGTGTTTGTTTGTTCAACACTGGGTTCTGGAGAATGCTTTCCCATTTTGGTCCGTCAGAACGTTTCGAGCTTATCCTCCACCGTTGAGCTTGCATCGGGCTTCCATTAGTGCAACCCTTGACTTGGAAAGGCCATTTTTTCCTACTATGAATTTCTTTGAACACTATGTATTGCCCCAAGCCCCGAATATTGATCCCTTCCAAACAACGGGACCAATATATCCGAAACCCGCAGCGGGGCCGGAAAATGGCTGTCCGAAAACGTATATAAAGGTTCAGTTTTGGAGGACAATTCAGTATCTCGCGCTGTGATTTCTGTGCCATTCTGTGCAAGCCCATTTGGCCTCTGCCACCCCATTCTGTGCACGCCCATTTGGCCTCTGCCACTCCATCCTGTGCAAGCCCATTTGGCCTCTGCCACCCCATCCTGTGCAAGCCCATTTGTCCTCTGCCACCCCCTTCTGTGCAAGCCCATTTGGCCTCTGCCACCTCCTTCTATGCGCGCCCATTTGGCCTTTGCTGCTCCATTCTCTGCAAGCCCATTTGGCCTCTGCCACCCTATCCTGTGCAAGCCCATTTGGCCTCTGCCAACCATTCTGTGCATGCCCATTTGGCCTCTGCCACCTGACTGCACTCTGCTACCAAAGATTACTGTTGTGCGTTCTCTAACCCCCCCTGACTCCTGAAGACAATGATACAATCCAGCAGGTACACAGTGAGATCGCTGAACCGCTAAGCACACACACTCTTTCTCTTTCCAGCGACATTCAGCTGACTGACTCCTCACAGAAAAAGCAATACCCATTGGTCTCGATATCGACAACCCCCCCACTTTTAAGCTTTGTTTTTCTTTACCCCCTTCGTTTTCGTCGGCTTGGCCCTCTGTTATATTGTTCAATCACAAAGCCACATGGTAGTCCCTGACTGAGGTCTGATCAGCCGCTTTCATACTGTTCATACATAATGCGCCATGAATTGGGATTAGCAGAGGGTGGTTTTCTGTCTGGTCGAAATTCTCTGAGAGAAGCCAAGGCTGGGTGACTTCTAATTTTCCAGGGGCAATTTGGGTTCTGGGGGATGGAGGTCGCAATCCGGCAAGTTGCGACTTCTGTTTGGGTTCTGGGGGATAAAAGTCGCAATCCAGCATGTTGCAACTTCTCTGGGGGATTGAGGTTGCAATCCAGCATGTTGCGACTTTTGTTTGAGTTCTGGGGGATTGAGGTCGCAGCCTGGCAAGTTGCGACTTCTGTTTGGGTTCTGGGGATAAAAGTCGCATGTTGCGACTTCTGTTTGAGTTCTGGGGGATTGAGGTCGCAGCCTGGCAAGTTGCAACCTCTGTTTGGGTTCTGGGGGATCAAGGTCGCAAGCTGGCAAGTTGCAACCTTGGTTTGGGTTCTGGGGGATCAGATTGAGCTGTGGCCTGGCCAGTCGCAATTTCTTTCTGGCCAGTTGACAATGCTTGCCCCTGATGGTAGGCAGGACAACCTGGCCAGTTGTCTTGCCCCCTATCAGGCGCCGTTATCACAGGGAACAATCTGCCAAATTGTCTGCCTGATATCGGTGCCGTTATCAGTTGGTTGTTGGCTGTGTGGCCCACCTGATGAGTTCAAAAGAACGAAACCAACCTTCGATGCCCCAAGTTCCTGTAACCTGTGGACCGCCAGCATCTCGGGATCTTTTGGGTTGGTTGGCAGGGGGAAGCTGATCTAATCCTTGCTTTGTACACTGGCAAAATCCCTGGAACACGCGTTTGTGATTCGGGCTGTGCGTGAAATGATACCTACCTACCCAATTTTCTTCTTTTTAAAAACTGTTTTAGATCCGCTGTCAGGAAACTCCTTCTCAGATCGGTTTCAATGTGCCTGGGGGTACATGTATGTACCCAGATGTCCATACAAAATTATAATCCGCCTGAGTACAGTTCTCCTTGCAGTATAAGGCGGTCAAGGATATGAAATATTTTATTCAATGCGACGGACCAAGGCATCATGTGGTATGTTGTATCGGTTAAATTGGAGCCTTTCTAGGTGTGAGCTCGCGCTGGATTTGCTTCACTGATTGCTGCCCTGTTATACGACATTGTCGGCTCGGTCTCAATGTAGTTGAGGCAGCCGAGGGCAATTATGTAAATGCTCGCTAGAGCTCAAAATTTTACGCAGAGGCCTTGGTAGTGGTATAAGAGTGGGAAAGAGAGCAAGAGACGGATATTTCCTTTTTGGGAACTGCGCGAAAAAAAATTCTCGACCATTCTCATTAGTTCCCGGATCAGCTGTAACACTGATGGTCCAAAAGGTCGGAGCTGATTTCCCCAAAACGGAGTTTAAAAGGTTTCAGACAGACGTGGATAATCTTATGGAGAGATATATCCTGAGGGCTGTGCAAATCTGTTTTTTTGGCCAGTGCATAATTTATGTGATATAGCTACAAGATCTTCCTTTCGTACGATTTACCACGAAAAAGTGGACAATGCCAAGTATTGAATGAAATTGTACGTCGAGAGTTGTATAGATTATACAGTATGGCTGTTGCGTTGAAGAACCAATTGTTCATGAGCGCCGGGCGGGATGCACTCCGATATTAATCAGTGCGGACGAATTTGAGCTTGTGATGGGGTTGTTCGAGATTTTAACTGGCCCTAAGCTTAGGGTCAGACTCATCATCCATTCCCCCTTGCCCATACATTATCACTGACTGTATTATTAGTCCCAACACCAACTCTCGGATTTCTCCTTTTTCCAACCATTCTTTCAAGCTCCTTTGCATCCCGATACATTCGCGTCGCACGTTGTGCCGGCTTGGGTCCCGCCACCCTCGGTCCTGACATCGATTGCTGTCATCATCCACCAGCACTGGCAGCAAAGGCGCTCGTTCCGAGGTGGACACAAAATATTTCCTTTGCTCAATGTATGTTGTTTTCGTCTGACTTGGGGGATAACACCTACACAAGTACTCATCACTCACAGAATGACGCGAGAGATTGCATCAACGACGCCTATGTGTGTTTTCGTAACACCCCCGTGCATAGAACGCGATCCCAATGCTTGAAAGCTAGTGGCCACGGGCAAATTGGGTGGCTCCGGATGGATTTTTCCGACCGACGCCTGGCCAATAAACATCAGAGTAATCCACACATACAAACACGGACGGAAAAGGAACCAGCATATGCAACAGAAGGAATAACAATCTCTCCACCATCGATCAAGGAGAAAACAGAACAGAATGGGAACGCGAATCACAATTCCCTTAAAACGGCCTCCAGTATTCCGCAACAGTGAGGAAAGCTAACAAATAAGTGTTTCGGCTGAGTATATCTATCCAGTTTTTATGCAAATTGGTGCAGAACTGACTGAGATATATGGCGGTCAAAATGCACTTTTAATAATCCGACACTTTTTTTGACGTTTTTTGACTTTCCGACACTTTTATTGTCAGATATCCACATTTCCGACACTTTTATCAGGTTTGATACAGTCAATAAAAGTGTCGGAAAAAGGTCAGTTTTCGCGACACTTTTATTGACTTAATCTGACCTCCGACACTTTTATTGAACAGTCGAAATTTCCGACACTTTTATTGGGGTCAAAAATTTTTTATCCCCGGATATAGGTCCTAGCTAGTGTATGAGATGGTTGTGACTCGAGAAAGCTATGTAGAGTCCATAGAAGTGCAGGTATAGCCTTGTAAAGAGCAATCAGTACCAGACTCGGTTGGCCTGTCAATCAAGCACCGGATCAAGATCATGACAGCCTTCCCATGCTCCTTAGCTCAATTGAATCAAGTGTGGTTCAAATTTTAGGACCTATTTATTGAGTTATGGGACAGTAGCATATGAATAGATAGTGCCATTTGACCTTGTTTCTAACCTCCCCACCTGTACCGGTGCCAAGTTGAAGCATAGAAACATCAGGCGTGAGGAGCATGAGAAGGCTGCCATGGTCTTGATCCGGTGCTTGATTGACAGATCAACCGAGTCTGGTACTGATTGCTCTTTACAAGGCTATACCTGCACTTCTATGGACTCTACATAGCTTTCTCGAGTCATAACCATCTCATACACCACCTAGGACCTATATCCGGGGATAATTTTTTTTTGACCCCAATAAAAGTGTCGGAAATTTCGACTGTTCAATAAACGTGTCCGTGCTCAATGCGGAACCCCAAGAATCCCTTGTAAATCTGTACAAGGCAACGTGTTTTTCATGAATGATCCGAAATCGCTCATTGCAAAGGTATCGCCTTTGCTTCCAACCGATGTTAAGCCCACTAATCATATAATAAGGACTGGGCAAATCCAACCACGCGAAAACTGATCCATGTCTACCCCGAAATCCCGGAGGATGGCATTATCCGAGAGATCTGGCATGCACACAAGTGGCGGAAAGCCATGGATCCTGACATTCTCAGCCCAATGTACACTGTTGGGATATCACACTATTATGTGAACGAAGTTCCCCGACTCTGTGATGGCAGATTTGTTATTCCTATACGCTGGGTCAAGTTTCGGAGCAAGGTTTATGCCGATGCATTTGCGGTTGAATTTGACGACCAGGTTTGTAAATTTAATTGACGGAGATGGTAGTCAACTGAACTTTCGCAAGACGAGGCCACCGTGATGGATAATGAGACGGTCCGGATCTGCGCTGAAGACTTGACCGATAACTACTACGATCTGGAACAAGCGGGCAAGATTCCGAAATGGGGAAGTGCGTCGACATTTTTGATGTATTTTTGATGTTACCCGATTATTTTTAGGCGCAGGTTCCGACAGTGGCTACCCTGCTCGCATGCCTAACCCGAAAAGAATTATAGCTGCAGGTCGCCCGCTGTATTGCAGCTTCGTGAATTATTTCGGTGATGATGTGTCCGGTAATCGGACCAAATCGTGGAATAAGCACTCACTACATTTTGATGGCCCCTCGGCCAACTTGACCGAGGTCGGCTGAGGTTGGCCGAGGTTGGCCGAGGGGCCTCGACCGGGTTGGTCGAACCCCTCGGCCAACCTCGACCAACCCGGTCGAGGCCCCTCGGCCAACCTCGGCCAACCTCAGCCGACCTCGGTCAAGTTGGCCGAGGGGCCATCAAAATGTAGTGACTGGAATGCTTACATGACTCACCAAAATCTGCCACGAAAGTTCCTTCAGCAAGAGTTTCATGTGTACTTTGTGTCAACATCACCTAATGCAAATGTGTCTGAGCAGTTTTGTGAATTCAAGGCAGCAGTGGAGTACGTGTTTCACTTGTTTTAATTACAAAGTCAATATTCCACACAGTGTAATGCACACGGAGCCTGTAGAGGTTCAAGATGAGTCCGGAAACACCTATTGCTTTTGCCTGCACGTCAACACTGGCCCTTCCGATAACACGATGCAAAGCGAGGCGTCGGCTCATATTGGAGGCAAGGGCAATTGTTTCTGCCGAAAATATCTAGTTGGCGGAACTCAGAAGGAAAAGGCGACGAACGAGGGATATCACGCGCTTTTCGAGGTACTTTTATAGCTTCTCAGTGATGCTCAGGGATTGAGATGTCTTCGTCAGGCTGGTGTCCCACGTTCCAAAGAGTAAATTCTTCAAGAACTCGAGAAACAAGTCAAACTTGCGTGCTCAGGCGTCATGAAACTCGTTAAAGATTCCCAGACGAACACTGGAGTCAAGGACACATACACGCAGTTCTGGATTGAACAACTAATCTCTCGGTTCAAAGAGATGAGAAAAAATGACCCCGATCGGTCCGTTCAAGATGTCCAGGAGGAGCTCGTTCACGTCGTCTTATCATGCGTCAGTTGTGATGCTTGTGACTGCGTCACACTGACGCATGACTGGCGCTAACTGACGCTGCACGCAATCTAGTCGACGATTTTTAACGACCTCAGCGGCGACTATCCGTCTATGTTATGGTTGTAAACAATGTACTAATGACCATACTAGATGCCCGCAGGATATCAGATATTGAACTGACGCAGACTGACGCTGCATGTGTCAAACGTCAGTGCAGCGTACAACATGCGAGGCACGAGCACTAATATTGTTGTAGCGTCTGTCTATGAGAGACTAAGTGCAGCGTCAAAATCCCTTTGCCCTCAGCACTGTATTTGGATATGTACTTACAAGCCGACGCACGCACCGAGTTTCTCGATGGAAGCGCACGCATTTTGTCTGATGCCTTCATCCTGTGCAAAAGACTTGTCTTTTGGACGAGCCTGAGCCAAGCTGCGAGGACAGTAACATCTCGCGCTCACAAGTCGCCAATAACGCCCGTTGACCAGGACAGCCGTCACGCTCACTCTCGCTTCCAACCCAGGCTCCCGCTTTCAACCGCGAGGGTATAATCCACCATCTCCCGCCAGTGCAACGAAGGCGGGCCCCGAGGTCATGGGCCAACTAACGATACAATCTAGAGCCTGGAAGTGGTGGGAAGGGACGCGTTGGAGTCAGAGAGCGCACAGGATGGAGAGAGAGGGGGGGTGGGCGCAGAAGACAGAGGCTCCCGCTGCGCGCCAGAGCAACGCAGACCAGGAGACATCGGACCCGCTACCGGGTGAGGGTCGCGAACCCCTTAACGGATGAATGGTCCTGTGGATCCACCCGGCACTCATCGTACCTACACGCGTGAAATGGGACGTATACGCGCCTCGCTCGAGTATGTCGACGAGTGGTTGAGTGAACCACCAGCTGTTCGAGCCATCGGGGATGGATGAGCGTTGAGGGCATCTTGAACGTATTAGACCGCGACAAATCCCGCCCGAGTCCGTTTTCAAGCGTGGGGGTCCGATCAGAGTAAAAGCTTGTTACATAATCCGCGGAGTTTGAATTCAAGTCGCGTAGTCGTGTTCATGGAACGCGATTTCATCCAATTTTTGCGTAGGACAGGTTACCTGGTCTGTGCCTAACATTCTACTTTCTCAGACTTTTGAAATGTGCCCAGAAACTCGTTGCGGAAAGCGGACGATCCTTGGCATGTGATTATGTTATCTCGTGGTTGGTGTTTTGCTCAACTTTGGCTCGAAGACAGTGCAGAAGGATCTGAAATTAACAGAAATATTCATACACACTTTTGGATAGCATCCGATATGTTCTAGGCCAGTCCCACGCTAGTCCCGGGTGTCTTTGGACTCAGAGGGAGGTGTCGCACATTTTCCTGAGGTAAGTTTAAACTCCGCTGATTATGTAACAAGATCCTACTCTGATCGGACCCCCGCGCTTACAAACAGACTTCAACACAGCTAGGTACGAGCTCAGATTGTGTTGAAGCGTCTGGCTAGGAGAGACTAGTCCTGCCCAGTCGCGCAGTTTGACGGGACAGAGTGCTGCGCCCGACCTACGTACTGTGCAACTTGAAGTATGTCTGGTGTAGGGCTGTTCGCTGTACCCGTCGCGCCGGTTTGACGGGTTCCGTGCGACGGGTAGCCGACCCGTTCCGTCGAGGCTTTGAGAAAAAATTTGACAGGACGGCGACGGGACGGATTTCTCAGTCGACGGCCGTCGAAATGACGGCCGTTGACAGGCGACCAACGGTGACGGATTCTGATGACACTTAGTACCCAATCATTGTTTATTTCGACTTCAAAATGCTCACTGGGTGGCACCCTGCCTCTTACAATTTTTTCGCATTGGTTTCCAGGTGTCGGCACTGCTCAAAGCGCCCCGGGAAGAACCAAGGAAGGGCGTCGATGATCTATTACCATTTTGGGTCGACTGCAACATTGGGCCTTCAAGTTGGGTGTAATCCATCTCAGAAAGAGCCTACAGTGCCTGCACGCAGATGAACATTAGGGTTGTTCACAGTAGCCCTTTTTCGCGCCCTTTTTCGCACCCTTTTTCGCCCTTTTTGCCATTCTCTTCGTTTTTTGCCTGGTTTTTTTTCCCTTTTTCAATTAGAAGTACAAAAAGGGCAGAAGACCAACAAAAACGGGGTCCTACCTGCAATTCTGCGGAAAACGGAAAAAAAAGGGCGCGAAAAAGGGAGCCAAAAAGGGCTACTGTGAAACCCTTGGCTGGAGCTCTCTTTTTTCCTCCCTTTTTCGCACCCTTTTTGGGTCCCTTTCTCCATTGCATGCAGCCTGGGTGCACATATTGTTCTCAAAGGTCACATACCACCTCAAATGTTCAAAAAGGACTTGGATAAATTTTTCTGGATTTTATAACACATTATCTGCCAGGCATGAAAAAAGGCGTAAAAAGGGGAGCAAAAAGGGAACAAAAAGGGCGTGAAAAAGGGCGACTGTGAACAACCCTATTCCATGGTATTAACTTGCGCTTTGTGTGACTTTTCCGCGCGAAGGAAGGTAGCTTTCAGTTCAATTCAGGTGCAGACATTCAACTTACTAAAAGACTAAGAACAGATTCGAGCTTCGAGGTGAATTGGAACATGTTCGTGGCCGCCATACTTCTGTTTAACCGATTTTGTGAAGGCGATCCCGTCTCGACGGCCGTGACGGCCGTCCCGTCGTCCGTCCCGTTCCGTAGAAATTTTTGCTGACCCTACGACGGGACGGTTTTTCCCGTTGGACTCCCGTTGAAATGACGGCCGTGCCCGTGACGGGCACGGCGCACAGCCCTAGTCTGGTGTCGGGTGGTGGCTGTGTCGTGAGCGAGCGGGTCGACGGCGGCTGCGTCTTAGGAGTGTGTCGAGTGGCGGGGGAGGTGGGCGATGGCAGTGGTGGTAGGCGGTAGACAATGCTTGCGGTAGCAAGGGGAGGGCCATGGGAGAGGGCGCGGAGGGGATGGGGTGAAAAGGGAAGCAGTCAGGTCAGTTACCAGTCGAAGTGAGAATGAGTTATATGGGAAAGGGCCTAACTCCTTGTGACTGACACTGTCCTTAGAGTGTGTACGGCTGTGAGATACTGCCAGTATCCGAACTTTGATGGGCAACAATTTTCTTTTGGAGTAGTCAGTAGCCGAATGCGTGACACAGCGCATTACAGCAATACATTCAAGAGGCACGCGGAAATCAAATCCCGGACATCAACCTCATTTTTGGGCCGGTAATGTTCCTGCGCGCTCATTTGGCTACTTGACACGAAATCTAAGAGGCCGAATCCAAGGCGCTCTGAAGATCTGCAGCGTGGCCAAGACGGTCGATGGCTTGCGAGTAGTTCATGGCGCTGTTGTGCGCGCCCAGCATGCGCAATTTTCCAAACAAGCGTTCCAGCGGGTCGTCGCCAACTTGGTAGGTAGGTAGGTAGCATTACATGGCACTGTCCGAATAACGTTGGAATAAACAAAATGGCTGGGTGGGGTCGAGCTCCTGCTGCTTGGCTAGACAGAACATGGCGTTCTTGACCATTGTTTGGCTGTCGCCGTACAGCTGGTTCGACATGAACTGGAGTCGGGAGATACGAAAAAGTTTAAAGGACAGGTGCACAAACGTCGAGAGCGAAGTAATTTGTTCTGTAAGGCTCAGCCCCGTGTTGATAAACGGCTCCAGCAGGGCGGATACAACCTCAGCAAGCAGACGAAGGGCGTCCATATCGGCACAGACATCAGGCGTCGAAAGGCTGATATCCAACTTCCCGACAGCAATGACCGCCTGCATGAGTCCGATGGCACGCGGAACGTCTTGAGGGTCATCGGGAAAGACCAGATCTTGCACACTAGTAATTGTCTGCCCGGGGACCTTGATCGTGGTGGGATTTATGATGCGGCCATTATTTAAAACGATGCCTGCTGAGGATCTGAGGAGTGTGCAAATTCCTACGATCGAGATCAGGATGGGGTCAACGGATACCATAAGCTATATCCGTACGTTTAAAAATGTGTTTAAAGTCAAAGTCCAATGTCACGTCGTTCAGGCCCGTATACAGATTCAGGCCGCCATACCAGCGAGCGTGCCGTAGATCGGGGAGGTCGGACGGAGTTTTTGTGCTAGAAAGAATTTGTACCCAGCTATTCGATGGGTCATATCCCCATCTGCTGCGCATGACCAGAGTGGTCCGACTGTTTTAGCACCGATATTATCCCAGACGTGGGTCACGACCTCATATATGGTGGCGGAATCGTCGGCGTTCAGGTGCTTGCAGGCGGGAAGGGCAAGGATTGGATATGTGCCGTTTTCTCCAAAGCAGGAAATGGCGACCACGGTCATTTCTTTGGCCAAATGAACGGTACTGTTCTTGATTGATTTTGCGAGCTTTACGGCTGTCAGACAGACCGTTGTATCCGAGGCTTCGAGTGGCCTCTGTATTCTTCCATTCCTTATTAGATTTCGACTTCAGGAGTTCCTGGTATGGAGTCGGCTTGGAAAGGCTCGCAATCTCGGTCTTGAGACCCTAGAGTATCTCTTCGTCGAAGTCGGAAAGCTCGGAGTCGCTAAAGTCCGAATCACTCTCGGAGTCCGGAGTGTATTCTGAATCATCTGAATGATAGTTATCAACTCCTCCGTTATATCTGCACTCGAAGTCATCATCTGAATCAACCAGTTCAGGAAATTCAGAATGTGCTCGTGGAGTCGGAGCCTCTGGTGGTGGCATCCAGTTCCAGTGGTAGGGAAGGCTGAGTCGGAATATCTATGGGTGTTTCTGAATGATTTTCGATGTGGGGAGGGTGTCTGGCTGCACGGGTGCGCGCAGCGGGTTCGCTTTTTTGTTTCTTGGAGCGTCCCATGAATGCAGAGAATTGAGAAAGCAATTTAATTGAGTGAAAAACTACGTATTGAAGTGTCAAATTGCCGCCACTGGTGGGCCACCCGAATTGTGGCCACCAGGGTCCCAAAATAGGTACACAATGAAAAAAAAAATTGACCTGTGGCCGATTTGGCGACTGTCACGCAGAGGCGGTGACTAAGCGAGGGGCTCCATAGAAACTAGATACACAGTATCTCAGTCAGCGTGCGTAGCAAGACTGTATATATATGTGTGTGTACCTCCCTACTATACTGTATATAATTACATTTTTTTGTGGGTTTGAATACCGTGGCGGACATGTCCTCCATTGCCTACTCTCTCTGCATAGAAAGTCTATTCGTTAGATTTCTGTTCGAACACTTGTGCTACCAGTGTTCACTCCATACTTTTCAACGCTTCGGGGCGAACCTTCGTCCTCGGGTATCCCGCCTTGAGTCAACAGCTGACCTGCTACCGAGAGATTCAATTTGGGCCCTTATTGTTGTGCGTGCTCTACGATGTGCTATTGAAAGTGGATCCGCTGGTAGTTTGTCCATCGAGCGCAGATCTGATGCGCGTCGCTAACGGCTGACCTATTTATATGATATGCTGTCGAGAGCAGAACTTTCTATTCCAAAGCTGAGTTGTTTGTAGCCTATGCCATCAAGGGAGCATCATTCGTTTTCGTTCACGTCATGGAGCGTTCAAAGTTTTGTTCTGGTATCACGCAAGTTAGATTTCTCCTCCTCTGCTTCCTATGCTCTTTTGACGATTGAAATTTCAACTGCTGCAGCAGAACAGGTATCGTCTTTTCTCAAACATCCTCTAATTTCTGACCTCATACGGGCTCCTGCCCTTAGCGGTTGGGAAAGAATTCCGGCAACGGGTCGTCGACAAGCGTGCACATTTGATCTTAGAATGAGATCGTCAACAGTTTCCTCGTATTCCAACCACCATTTTTCCAAAGCCACACAATTTTCACACATGGGCTCGTCACAATCTTCACAGAAGGCAGGCGGTTTTTCTGGCAAGGTCTGTGTAGGATCCGAATACCGGATGGGAATTGAAGGCTGAATTTCATCTTCAATAGCGTCGTGCAGACCTTAAAGCCTGACCTTTACGGTTACCCGCATGATATGGCACCTTTGCCTTTACCTCTGCCATGATTCCAGTCAAAAATTCCCTTACGTGAGAGGACTCCAAGTAGGCAATCATTTCTTTCTGAAATTGACTGTCAACATCTGTTAATTTGCTTCGAATTTCTTGAGGTGACAGTGCACCCTTGATCCAAATCAACATGTGCATGTGCAAGGTAAGTCTTCCTTGTTGTTCAACAGGAGAAAAATCCCAACCTGTGTGTAAAATAATTATGAGACAATATAAAATCTACATGGGCGATATAGTGTGCAAAAAAAAATTACGCATGTTGTATTTTGCGCCTCAAAAAAAAAAAAAACCGGCAACTTACAGCTCCAATAGCGACTTTTACACCGGTTTGGAAATTTCCTACAACTTTTTTAGACTGCAACTTCAGTCCCAGTGAAATCCGGTGCTGCTCCGGTCTGCTGTGATTGGTTGGGAACGGGTTAGTGGACAAAGAAATGCTGGCATCTGCTGCTGTTTTCATGAAATAAAATCTCTTCATAAAACACAAAGTACAATAAAGCACAGACTGCGCGCATTTCAATTGCAGCATCGGTCCAGAGCCCTTTTCTGGGTCAGTAAACATTTTGAAACGCGTGACCAGGCATTCGGGACGTGTTTATTGAAAACAAACTACAATAAGGCAGAGAATACGCTCATTTAAATTTCAGCATCGGTCCAGAGCCATATCAATAAAGTCACTGAACTCCATTTTGTCCGTATCCTCGTCCAACCCGATGTTGAATGTTGTAGCAGCGAGAGCGTGCAGAGAAAGTGGCGAGCTTCGATAAATCCGGAAAAAAACCGCGGGTTTTATAGCTCACAGGTGAGGCTGGATGGTCAATCCTCACTCACCAGACTCTTTTTTTTTTTTTTTTTCGGCACCAAATTTGCCCACCGCGGCATTCTGTTATAGGTGTCCGGATTTATTGATTAATACCCAACTGTAGGAATATTTGAAGCGGAGATCCCTTCTGATGGAATCAAGCTCCGAGGGACCGACACTTATTCGAAGCGTGCTGCTGCCGCTGCAGGACGGTGCGCAGATGATGATGATGATGATAAAGTGAGTTAGTGCACTGATATCAATTGGTGCAATCACCCAGAGCCATTATCTGAGCCGCTCTGCTTGAAAATAATTAGCCCTGCTCCCCACGAAGATTTCTGGCTCTTGAGATTGGTGTCTGACCCAAAATTGTGCTCTCTAGCCCATTGACAAGGGTTCATATTTGAAACACGTGATTTGGCATTGCATTTTCAGACACGTGACCCTCTTAATATTTTGAAACGCATGACTCGGGACTCGCGACGCGTGTATCGAAAACAAACTACAAGAGAGTGCAGAGTGCACTGATTTCAATTGGTGTATTCACCCAGAGCCATTTTCTGAGCCGCGCTGCTTGGAAATGGTTAGCCCTACTCCCCACGAAGATTTCTGTCTCTTGAGATTGGCGTCGGTCCCAAAATTGCCCTCTCTAGCCCATTGTCAGGATCTATTATTTGTACAATGTTTGGTGTTTCTCCTATTCATCTCAGTTCTCCCATTCTCATTTCTCCCACTTCTCCCACTTCTCCCATGAATTTGGGCAAGTCATAACCCAGCCCTGTGCAAGTCGACCAAGGATGCGCCTTCTCCGTCATGAACCCCTCGAGCTCCGTGATATTGTCGCCGACACCTCCAACCGGCTTGTGTCGTCGTTGTAGCCCGTAGACTGTAGTGTTACCATCAGGATGGTCGAGGAGGTCGTCCGCAAAGATGAGGTAGAGCCGTAGAGGAGTGCGCTCAACGGCGACCCCTGGGGGAAAATAGCCAACATCAGGTTGGCGGGGTCCGACTCGCTGATAAAAAAAATTGTATGCCAAATTTTTGGAAGTCTAAAATAGTACTAGCCCTCTGAGTCAGCTAGCCCTGGACCGATGCTGCAATTGAAATCACGAGTCCAAGGTTACTTTTGCCCGCCTGATCACCGGTTTGCATTTTGACTCGAAAAGGCGAGTTCAACCTCCGACATCACTGGTCGGCTGTGAGGATTTTTTCCTTCTGCAGAATCACTCATATTGGTCCTAGAAGTGTTGCAGACCACGAGTCCAAGGTTACTTTCGCCCGCCTGATCACCAGTTTGCATTTTGACTCGAAAAGGCGAGTTCAACCCCGACATCACTGGTCGGCTGTGAGGATTTTTTCCTTCTGCAGAACCACTCATATTGGCCCTAGAAGTGTTGCATACCACGAGTCCAAGGTTACCTTCGCCCGCCTGATCACCGGTTTGCATTTTGATTCTAACACAAGATGAGACCGAAGATCAGAACTGTGAAACATGTTGATGTTGAAATTTGAAATAAGTCGGAATGGGCTGGGAGGGTTGCAAATTGAAATGATGGCAAAAGCTATATGAGAATGTGCAGGTTGGAAGAAGGTCCGTTCGAGGAACTCATGGGAGATTATACACCTGGTAATACCACATTTCCCCTTATATTAGAGGTAATGTATGTATCAAACGTAACCTCTAATATGAGGGCTTTTCGCTTCCATGGAAGGGCCCATGTAATCCATGGCATCCACGCTCCACCGCTTCCACTGGTTTTTGACCTACTATCAGGGGGTCTAAAGAGGGTCAGTAAACTTTGTGACCCTGGAAAATTCCACGGCTTCCACCAACTGGAGTCAGTAAATTTTGTGACCCGGTGAAATTCCAAGGCTTCCACCAACTGGAGTCAGTAAATTTTGTGACCCGGTGAAATTCCATAGCTTCCACCAACTCGAGTCAGTAAAATTTGTGACCTGGCTAATTTCCACCGCTTCCACCGACCTGAGTCGATAAATTTGTGACCCCCAGATGCTTCCATCGCTTCCGCTCGATTAAAAATATAATAATTTTCCACAGCTTCCACCCACCTGATATAGCATTGTCAGCCTTCTATTACATCCTCTTTATTGGTCGCAAGTGCCATCACAGTCTCCATCCCCACTGCCCATCCTTCATCATCACAGTACTCCTTCAATCAATATCACTGTAATCTTTTACATTATCCCCTCTTCCTGACCAGGAGGTGGAGGGGCTAAACCCACCCCAGGCACCAATGTACCAGGTGCGGGTGTAACAGGCAATGTCGCTGACCATGTACGGCCACCAGAAACGGTCCAAAATGAGGGCGCGAGTGGCTTAAAAGCGTTCTATTCTACAATTGTTAGCGATGCAATCATAAATGACGCAGTTACAACGGAAACCACGGCACTGGCGGGCTCCATCACCATATAAATGAGCCTCAGTTTTGAGCTAAGGTTAATCGCAATTGGCTGGTCCAACAACATAGATATCTCAAATTCTACGAACTACTGCCCATGCCAGATTATGAACCATCATTCACTCTTTCCTGGATCAAGTCCTCCTGCCATGGGTGAAGGCCCAGAAGTTACCGATGTCGAATCGGATGCTTATAGCGATTCAGAAAAGAAGGGCGCAGGTGGGAGCAATGAACCTTCTTCCAGCGATTTCATTTTACTAACCATTCTTCAGGGTAGAGGTCTGCTCTTTCAAGCGATTCGCTCTTCCCTCTGAAACGAAGTTCTCAACCTCGAAAGGTCGAAGACCAAGACAAATCGTCTGCTTACGGTAAGCCTGACGCACCTGCGGTTGGATTGCCGCAATTGGGATCACAACCCCATGAGTCGGAGGATCCAGACAATGTTCCCAGGGATTCAGATAATGGTGACAGAGATGGTATCGGCACGTTCGCTATGGCCTGTGGTCGCTAACAGACATATTTCAGAGGCCGAAGAGCAGGATTTGCTACCAGGTGTCCTTAAGCCTCCTGGTGCAGAAAGCCACGCTGCAGATCCGGCGTGGGAGCACTTGAATGAAGGAACAAAAGTTCCAGTGTCGCTTCCGTTGGTTAAATCGGGAGGGAATAATTCTGAAGATTCAGACGAACGCAACGCAGATGGTATTTCCAAGTGAATAACTACCAGAGATTTGAATTGCTAATTCTCGTAGCGGCTACCATTTCCCATCACTCGCAATCATCTCACCGCGATCCCATCGCCGGTGAATTCCCTGACGAGACCACACCCCAGCAGATAGCTACTAGATCAGGAAACAATGACTTGGGTACGTAGCACTCGGGAGCTCCAGTAGTTTGAGTATCCTGGTAGTCTAGTCCCCTGATACTGTGGGCTACTGAAGTCCCCGCCAAGCCTCGGTAGCTCCTGGTAGCTGTCGCACGTGAGCTTGGTAGCTCCTAGTAGCCGTAGCCTGGTTCTTAGTAGTTGCTCGTAGCACCCAGTACACCACCAGAGCCAGTCGTAGTCGTCAAAGAAATAAGTGTATCAATTGAAATGAAATGTTTGCATTGGTCACGGTGTTGGATGGAAACAATGATATATTCATACTGCGTAAGACAGACGTAGAAATAAAATACTCTGGACATCCAACATCCGAGCTCTTCAAAAGACTGTTCAGTGGAAAGTTGTTAGCTAAAAGACGAGGTCATCAAAGGCAAGTCACGTACCGGCCTGCCTTCAACAACAGAGAACTGCGGCCGATTGTGCGTGCAGTGGGGGATACCTGTTAGTCCAGAGAGGATGAGGAGCAGTTGATAATGCAAGGGTGAGTACCCAGGAGAGACGCGGCACATGGGAACCAAAGGCACAGCTGCGCGCGTTGCGATACATCATATTGAGGTTTTGACGAGTTTCACTTTGAAAACTTGCAGTCTTGGATCTTGCAGTCTTGTTGGGTCAAGATAATGGGTCTTGAAAGAGGCAGAGAGCATATAAATTGGGAGGCTTGAGGTCCAGCAGACTTCGTGGTGGCCGTACTTGGCTCCGGAGCGACACACCGGCTTGCGAGCCGAGAGGCAGACATCACTTGAGGAGGGAGCACGTGGATGAGTCCAGAAGAACGGGCATAGGCGTAGGAAGATTGGGACGGAGGGTTGGGACGTCTGCTGTGAGAGACGGCGGTGAAGGAGATGGGGGAAAGGAAGAAAGACGACATCAATAAAGATCAACCATCTGTCAAAGATCACGCAATCTGGCACGTGTGAGCGGAGTTTGAAATGACTTAGCAGCAAGTTTCGAGCGACTCAAGGCCGAGCGACGGTTCGTGCATTGAAATTCTCTGATGACCCCAACAAGGTCAAAAGCGAATACCTGCAGGTTGTTCACGTTGATGTGAAGCCCCGGAGGCTTTAATATGTGTTATTGTGTGATCTCGGCTATTGACTGCTACTGATCCGTGGATGGTCGGCAACGCGGCGCTACTGATCTTTCACTGAATAACTACCAGAGCTACCAAGGGCTACTGGTCTCTGTCAGACAGCTACTAGGGCTACTATATCCGGGTACCTTTGGCCTGTGGCTACTGAACAAAACAGTGTTTCCTGATGTAATTTAAGGGGAGAAATTAGCCAACTCCGAGGACAGTTGGAGTCCCTCCAGGTTACCGTCGAAACTCTCTCGAAGAACATGGTAACAGCTTCTATGTTCTATATTGGTCAATCGCTCAATGTAAGCAGCAGACGATTGAAGATGCCAGTGAAGCTCGTAAAACTGTCAGAGAGGTAACTCTTATGTTCAATCCCTTATGCGTAATGTTCATCGGCAGACCATAACACCGCCTGATCCACCAGAGGGAAAGAGAGTCTTTATAAAGGTTCCGACTTCATCCTTGATGATAGCGGTCTATTCTGACTTGTCATAAAAGGAAACAACGCCTCCTAAGATAAATTCAGCCTCGGAAGATGACGCTGTTCCGCCGCCTGAGCCAGTGGTCAAGGTTCCAGCTTTCTTTCATCCTCGATAGCGGTTATGCCTGAATGATCATAGAAGGGAAAACACCCTCGCAGAGGGGTAGCTAAGCGTATTCCAACAAAGAGAACAGAGGTCGTGAAGGAGGTACCCACTAGGACAGATTCAGACCTGGACGATGACGCTGTTCCGCCGCCTGAGCTAGTGGTTAAGGTTCCACCTTTCCTTCATCCTCGATAGCGGTTATGCCTGACTGGTCATAGAAGAGAAAACAGCCTCGCAGAGGCGTATCCAAGCGTATCCCAATAAAGGGAACAGAGGTCGTGAAGGAGGTACCTACTAAGACAGATTCAGACTCGGACGATGACGTTATTCCGCCACCTGAGCCAGTGGTCAAGGTTCCACCTTTCTTTCATCCTCGACGGCGGTTATGCCTGATTGGTCATAGAAGGGAAAAGAGCCTCGCAGAGGCGTAGCCAAGCGTATCCCAACAAAGGGAACAAAGGTCTTGAAGGAGGTACCTACTAAGACAGATTCAGACTCCGACGATGACGTTGTTCCGCCGCCTGAGCCAGCGGTCAAGGTTCCACCTTTCATCATCGATAGCGATCTACTTCTGACAGATTATAGCCGAGAACAAAGCCTCGCCCAGGGGCCACCAAGGTTGTCCTCCCAAAGACTCAGAGAAGGAACGTCGTGAAGAAGGTGCCTACTGTGCAGTCAACGACACATTCAGACTCGGAGCCTGAGAAAACGGTCAAGGTTCCAACTTTCATCCTCGATAGCGATCTATTTCTGACTGGTCATCGAAAACAAAGTCTCGCAGAGTTGTCGCGAAGGGTATCCCCGGCGAGAAGGTCCTCCCAAATTTGATCTTTAACTTTTGGTTTACTTCTGAATGTTTACCTACAGGCATGGAAGTTAGAGTTTGTAGCACCTCGCAGAAGTGCGAGGGTGAGAAAAACCCTAGAAAATGATTGAAGGTGGCATTTCATGGCAATGCTTAGATTATCCTGTAGAGTGCCAATCTACGGAGTTTGAACTATGTACAACCAACCCAATTCGAACAATTAGAACGACTCGCACAGTTAAACTTCGATGATGCTTTGACGCCTCTTTATCCTGATCGGGGATGGGACTAGACGGTTTCGAGAAAAGTTGGGGTTATATGGGCTCATGTATAGATGTAATGTAGATAAACGCACTTAGTGTACGTGCATACACGACTTAGGATAACAAAAGGAAGGATACTCGGAGCACGCGGCCTTGCCGCCCGCAGGCCCGCGAAACCCGTGTCGGAAAGGCGCAGTGCACCTGGACGGATTGGCTAATTTTATAAACACACAAGCGCTCGCCGGCGCTCCCGCTTTTGATTTGGTTGATGTTATGCCGAACCTGTCGCAGTGAGCTGTTAATATATCCTTATGGGGATATAAGCTTCAGACAGACACGCTAATTTTATAAAGAGGTAGATTCAACAACGTGCGATGATGCGTTGCAGATGACCTGTTTTCCACTATAAGGGATCCTGGAGCCTACGCATGAGTATCATACTTCAAATGAAACACTTACTTACTCGTATGGCCGTCGCAAGTGAACTCTGTAAGGCTAAGCAGCGGGCATTAGTATACCCTTACTTCCTGGACAACAAATTCGCGCCCATTGAGGTGATTGACGTTGACGATGTCAGTTTTCTGGTGGCTCACATACCAGCCCACGGGCACTGCCTAGACTCTGGGCGCTCTGTGATAGGCACGACGCAATGGGCGTGTCGGAGGACGATGTGGACTAATCAGTGTACCAGTATTTTTTTTTCCGCTGAATTCACTATCTATTTGCTTGAATGAGTTCGTCGTGGTTCACTGTGAAATTCATGAACCTCAAATCCGGAGAACGGAGCTTTCATCGAGGAGACGGGACGCTTTGCGTGAGGGCCATCTCTTCCAGTCCTCCTTCAATTCTTTTTACACACTCTTCTCCCTTACCTTCCTCTACTTACTATCTAATATACACACACGACAACCCCCGCCCGCCCGCACCCTCATCCCCCAACGTGCGAAACCTTTACTTGACCTCTTCTCGTCCCTCACCAGTCACGCCTTTACCATGCCGTATCAAATCTCTTTGCTTAATCCTGTCTGCCCCGAAATTTGGGCAAAACTCCGTCACGGGCGTGCTAATCTGTACTATGTGTCCCCGGAGATGGCGCTCTCCAGTGATATCAGCAGATGTGATTTAATTTTGCCACAAGTTAGTGAGCTGAAAAGTTTAATTTTTTTGCACAAGTTGGTGTAGAAATAAATTAAATTGTCACACAAGTTGCTGTACAAGGAGTAATCCGAAGACGAGTCAAAAGAAAAAACCGCAGAAGAGGGATTTGAACCGCCGACCTCAGCAACAGGGACAAATTCACACCAAACACGTAGGTTACCACTACTCTAACTGGCTGTTGAGGGAGTCGAAATTAATGTCATCACAACACTAAGCTATTTACGGAAACGAACACTCAGAGAAATGTTAGCTGGCTGGGCAAGAAATCATCTTCAAAAAGAAGACATAGAGAGTAGGATTCAGCTGTAATAGGGGCAAATGAAAGGTTAGAGATTAGTCGATGGTCATGATGTAATGGCGCCAGTTGGGGGATCCCCATATCTCGACAGCTAGAGATCGGGTTGACCTGAAACCTTCAGATATCGATTCCCAGGCCCCATTTTGAGTATATTTCGACCTGATTCCGAAATTTGAATCCCACCACCCCCTTGAAGTGACAGGCTACGCGGCAGTACTTGTGAGTGGAGTGGGAGGTAAGGTAAAGATGTTGGGCGTTAAGGTACGGTTTCGAGCTATGTAGATAAAGAGGAGGGAAAAAAATTGTATCGTGAGGGGAACAGTGGGTAGATGGGTTCGGACTGATTGGGATGACGAGGAGTTGAACGACGAGAGTATACACGTTGATGGGCAGTAAACGGGAGAAGTGAGAACAAGAAGAAATAATCGAAGAAGGGGGAAGATAGATCATTTTCATTTTCATGATCATTTTAGAGTGCGCGCGGGCCCCTTGGGGCCCATGTGGCACTATACGTAGGTACATGTAAGTAGACTAGCTGGCCGTATGGGAATAAGAAGCGGTGGGCGTGTAGCAGCGGCGGGTGGAGTGAGCTATGAGGTGCTATGGGGGGGGAGGGTGTGTTTTAAGAGGAGTTGATGCGATGTAAAGGTGTCTCGACAAGTAATCAGAGGTATGAGAGTAAGAGAGATGTATGGAGAGAGAGAAATAGGTCAAGAAAAAGGAGAAGAAGGCGGCTCGCCTAGGGCGCGTAGCGCGGGAGGCGGCCGGTGTCGCGCACGAAGGCGAGGACGGGTTTGGGGTCCGACTTCACACCGAGGAGGAGCCGAAGGGAGAGGCGGGCCGTGCCGACTTTGCGAATGAGCTCGAGGCGCTGCCGGCGGTACAGGGGGCACGCGAGGATGAAGTGCGACACCGTCTCTGGGACATGGCAGTGGGCGCAGTCGGGGGAGGGGCCGAGGTGGAAGCGGAAGAAGAAGGTGTTGAGGCCGATATGGGAGGTCCTCAACTGCGTCAGCACGCTGCACTGCGGGCGCGAGAGCCCGTCATACATCCTCTCCACCTTCTTCCCTGGGATCGCGTCGCCGAGGAGAGAGAGACGCGCGAAGCGCGTAGACATTCTCCACTCGTCCAGCCAGCGCTTGCGGAAGAGCTTGGCGCCCGCGGCCAGCGCCGCTGCCCTGCTGGCGGGGAGGGGTTTGGCGAAGGCGGGGATGGGGATGGTGAGGTCGGAGGAGGCGCCGAGGGCCGCCTCTTTCGCGCGCGCGTCCACAGCTTCGTTGCCTGGGATCCCGACGTGCGCTGGAACCCAGTGAATGCGGATCCTGAGCGTAGGGCGAGCGGAGCGGAGCCGGCGGAGGAGGGTGTGGAAGGTAGAGAGGAGGTGCTGGCCGGGTTGGGGGCGCGGCGCTCCGAGCGCGGTAATGGCGGGCTGGCAGTCGGTGAAGATGTCGACGCTGCTGAGCCGCGGCGTCGCCTTGATGATGTCGAGGGCGAGGATGGCGCCGACGACCTCCGACTCGAAGACGGTGTGCTCGTCTTCGCTCCCCTGTATTCCATCTCTACCCCCCTCCCTGCGCGCATTGTGGAGCTTCAAGAGCTCCCCCTTCCGGAATCACAGTTTTTGTTCAAGGAAGCGCTCCGTAGTGCCCAGGCCCTCGACGAGAGTGGCCTGGAGCGTCGGAACTGCGAGCCGCCATTTGACGACGACCGCTACGATGTTGATGACCCCGACGCCATGCATCCGCATTCAGAGAGAGCCCGCAGATATACCGAGCGCCTGGGCTGGGTTCTCCACGGTATGAAAATGCGTGAAAAAGCTGAGAAGGATGCTTCACGCCGTGCTGATTTCAAGCACCGGGGGTGGGACGTCTGCATGGCAGAGCTTCGCGTGGAGGTGGCCACCTTATTGGTGCGCTGGGAGGCTTTGATGGATTCTCCGGAGGTTTACCATCCGTACTACGACCCGAGGGAGGTACTTCGTCCTCACTAGTCCCTCCTTCCCGCCGTTCCACGCAACCACCGCCGCCCCCACTCCTCCTTCGTAGCCCGAGCCGTCTGTGTACACGCAAAAACCGCCTCGCCTTCCATTTCCCTCCGCGTGTCGTCCTTCGTCGCCGCGATCCTCGTCGTCAGGCTGTCTCCGGGTGGCTTCGGGATCTCGAGGTGGGGGTTGATCGACTCGAATGTGCCGCGGAGAAGGGGAAAAGCGGCGAGGAGGTGATGGACGGGGGAGCGATGGAACCTCGGGATGCGCTGGCAGCGCTTGACGACGCGGTGGAGCGGGTGGGATTCAGGGAGGGAGACGATGCGCGCGCCGGCATTGAAAGCAGCGCGGTTGAGGCGGATGTGGATGGGAGGGAGATTGGCGTGGTAGTCCAGCGCGTCCGTCGCGGCCGTGCGCAAGCCGCTGGTAATGATCCGAGTGGCCAGCCTCTGTACCTTCCCCAGCGCCTTCGCGATCCCCACTGTACCCGCGCGCCGCACGTCCGTATTCGCCGAAACGGGCTTGTACCACACCGGGAGGGCGTAGAGCATCCGTGGGTCGACGATGGTCTGGATGAGTTGTCGGGTGAACGAGTGGGGGAGGCCGAAGGTGGGGGAGGAGATGCGCGACAGGGCGAGGGTGGCCTTGGTACCGCGAGACACCGCGATCTCGACGTGGCTCTTGAACGAGAGCTTGGAGTCGAGGACGACACCGAGGAGCTTCGCGGTGTCGGTGGCCGGGACGGTGACGCCGCTGAAGGAGATGGGGAGGGGGCGGTAGTGGTCGGCGTAGCGCCACGGGGATACGAAATGCCCCAACTGGAACTTGGGCAGATCGAATGTGAGCCCCAGCTGCGCGGACTTGGGGCACGCGACGTTCTCCATGTGCTCCTCGAGCTCCTCCACATTCTCCTCGATGGTGTGGGAGACGGCAAGGCGGCTGATGTCGTCGATGTACCCGAGGCCTTCGTCGACGAGCTCGTCCGCGAAGAGGAGGAAGAGGAGAGCGCTCAGCGGCGATCCCTGAGGGAGGCCGTTGGGCACCGCGCACGGAGGGGAGGTGAAGTCGTCGAATGTGAGGGTGGTGCTGCGGCGCTGAGGAAGCTCGCGATGAAGTTGACGATCTCCTCGGGGACGCGCTTGCTGCGAAGGAGGTGAAGGAGGCACTGGTGATTGACCGAGGGGAAGGCCTGCGAGATGTCCATGAGCAAGACACTCGCGACCTTACCGACACGCCAGGCGTCCTTGATCTTCTGCGTGAGCAGGAGCAGCGCATCGACCGCGTTCCTTCCTGGTCTCCCTCCGAACTGGTTGGGCGACAGGAGGCCGAGCCGCTCAGAAAAACCCTGAAGCCAGTCCGCCACGACCGACCCCTAAATCTTCCCTAATCCCTCTTCCTCCGCGATGGGCCGGTACGCACCGGGAACGGTGTAATCGCTCTTCCCGGGCTTCCGCAGGGTCGCGGTGAGGAAGACGCGCCAGGAGCGCGGGTAGTGACCGACGCGCATACCTGCGACGAGGATGCGGTGGAGCGCGGGGGCAGCAACGTCGCGCGCGGACGAGATGGCGATGTTGGGTATGCCCGAGGGCCCAGGCGCTTTCCACGGCGCTATCTTCGCGACCGCCTTCATGACGTGGTCGACCGTGAAGGTGGGCGCAGGGAGGGGGCAGGGGTGGGCGGTGGGAGGGATTGAGGGAAGGGAAGATAGATCAAGACAACGAAGACAGATATGGAAGGGGATAGTTGGAGGACTTATCTAACGACAAATGGAGCTCTCGCTGGCAAGCTGCCAGTGCGACCACTAACTCCTTTCTTTGGGGCACGAGAAGCAGTCCGCCCTATTCATATCTACTCGCTATCACGTAAAATAACTGGAATTTCGGTGTTACAGGTACATATCCCAAGAGTTGGGCATTCCTTTGGACGAATCCTTGTTCTACTATCAATTTGGCATCGACTACGACATTTGACCTTAAGGTTCAGGGTCTCATACCCAGTTCAATATTAAATTTTAAAAATATCAGTTTTTCTCCCGGTCTGTTGATGGTAATTCTGTACATCTGCACCCATGATAATCAGCGCCCCATGCGTTGGAATGCACACAAAAAAGCTTAAGGGGTCAAGCGACCCTTTAGGTAGCTCTATGAATAAATTAACGAAGAACAAAATCATCCCTTGCGGCAAAAAAATGATTAAAGCCCAGATTTTAAATGCTAGGAAAGCAGAGCTAATGTTGTTTTTTTGTCAGATGAAGTGTAGGAGGGCTTATCATTGATTACAGGCAAACATGTCCAAAGAAAAACAGGGTTATCCGGAGGAGCACCCATTCCGGTTACCTTGCGTGATAGCGAGTATATCGTATTCGCCTCCCATGGTCCGTATTTGTAGCGTATCGTATTCATACTCTCGGGAGTGAATATGAATATATTTTGAATATATTCAAATATATTTTGGGGTAGCCTTAGTGAGCAAGAATGTGCGTTGAATGAGTGAAAATTTCTTGGGATGCTCCAATATATGTATTCTGAACCTTCAGGACCGAGGAAAGAAGGAATCTCGAAGGTCAGCAAGCTTCAACATCGAGATCACAACATTTGTGATTGCATCAAACCATTCGACATTCGATAAATCAGACCCGATTTTCGAGGCACGAGATGAAGTTTGATGATCCAACTGGTACCGAAGTCCGGCGGGCTTATCCGCTTCGTAGCCGTCACGTCACGGTTGCAAAGCTTCGAGTAGAATGATGGATTTCGGTCCAAATTATGGAAATTATGCGAATTAGATAATAAAAATAGTGTAGTTTATCTCTAACATATGCCGTAGGCACAAAGGAGAATAAACATGAAGTATAAATATAAATAAAAATAAAAATAAAAAACAGTAAGAGAAAGGAAGCGCGTCGAGATTAAAATTCCGACGATTATGTAATAAGATTCTGACCCGATCGGACCCCCGCGGTAACAACAGGACTAGGTCATTGTGAACATTTCTCTCTCTTTAGATTCCACCCAGAGCCATTATTGCGTTCTCCGCAAGGCATTTATTTCGAAACGTGTGCTTTACTGACCTTGCATATAAGCCATTATTGTGTTTTCCATCCCTTTTGAAACATGTGCTTCAAGGGCCTTGTATTTCAGCCATTATTGAATTTATTGTCTTTCCATTCATTTTGAAACACGTGCTTCAATAGCCCTGTATGTATAATGTAGGACACTACAACCGTCGATTTCCATCTCGAGGTGAGTGGTGTTATCATTGGTCGTCGAATGGTAACTTCCAGTCCGCAGCAAGGGGTGTCCAAGCTGGCTTGCCGTTCGACATCCCTCAACGTTCCAAGACTGTTTTGATGTATTGCTCTTGCGAGAGTGAAATGGTGCGAAATGGTGCCTGACGATCGCGTTTAATATGAGTGCCAAGAATGTACGATGCAGATCCTAAATCACCCAACCTGCCGTTGCAACTTCGGGCCTTGGGCCTCAGTTCGCGCGAAGGCCGGCCCCAGTGAACTATCAAATGGTCACAGCCTTACTGGTTATGTGGCGGGTATCCAGGACATAGAAATGTTGCGAGACATTTTCATCGGGAAAAGTGCTTGAAGCGATTGACCTCTTACATGAGGGCTATTAATCATCCAAAAGATCCAGACCTATTTTTTAAGGTATGGATATAATTTTAAAAGTGTACGCAAAATTGATTGTGTTCGTTGCCCTTGCTCACCAAATCCGGAATGCAGTAAATACATCAAGTGCTCCCATATCCCTGCTGAACCCAGCCAAAATACATTATAATGCACTGGGTGGTGGGTTCCATTGTGAGGCAGGGGGTTCAAAATGCCATTGTGAGGCACGTGGTTCAAAATGGCACCCTTATCCCTGCGGAACACAGCCGAAATACATTATATGAACTGAGTTCCATTCTTTCCCGCTCACACTTCTCAAGCTGTTTTTGGCATGGCCCTTGCAAGATAATGCCAACGGAACATCTTGAACATGTCTCTGCGACTTTGAACGTTTCCATTTCCAGCAGACACAATCTTGGTTCAAATTACTTGCATCTATACATAAAATTCTGAATGCGATATCCGTTTCTAACAAGACGGTTTTCGTCCTCATCAGTCGCTGATTTTCAATTCCATTGAAAGTTACCATCGACCTGCATTCGTTTCGATCGCTGTATTGCACCGAATGTATGTACCGACCACGGCCAACATCAAACAGCTTTGCATCCGTATAACAGAGCCCAATCGGCAAGGCTCCGTTCAAATGATCTTTTAACTTTATTTTCGGATCATCAGGTCCAAGTCTTCGGAAATCTCAGCGTCAACCTTCCGAAGATGATTTATTCGAGCCCTTAATCTTCGCTAATAACTTAACCGAAGTAGCGGGTTGGTTCGCCGCCCGCCGCCTTCTTGTGTACTCTAACTTAAAAGTATAACAGTGAGCTATAATTATATATAAGGGGTGATCTCCAATTATTAAACCCCTTGGCTGAGGTAGTACTGAAATAACCAAGAAGTGCTTCAGCATTAGGCCCATAAAACGCGGGATTTGAGAAGGCCCACGCACTGACGAAAAAAGCGGGGTGAATTCGGCCGATTTCAACGCCGGCTTGGGACCAGATCGACCTTCGGCATATTATTACTCATTTTGTTAGCCTGCTGCCGCGCCTGATAATGCTGCAGAAATTAAGCCCCGCAGCGCGGAAAAATTGCAGGACGGACAGGAGCGCACGGCACCCCTCTACGGCCATAATTGGGAGCTGCTGCGCTTGCATGGGATGCGAAGGGGCACGCGCGCGTCATGCACATTGACATTCTCCAGCACTATATTCGCGAACGTGTCGCCGCCGGGGACGTCGAGATTTAGCATGTTCCATCAACGGAATAGGGGAGCGGATGGGAGTGGAGCGGAGATGCTCAACTCGAGGGGGAGTTTCCGTTCTCCCTCGTTCACAGTCACTTTCATTTGATTTACTTTCTCTTACTTTATTGATACTATATGCCCGTTCTCGCCAGGGGGAGTGTTGAAATAGAGGCTTGACTATATAGTCGGCACGCGGGCCGCCTTGCCCATACGGCGTGTTTCGCCTGTCTCCGTATCGTATTACTTATATTGCGTGTGCACGATCCTTTCCATGTGTCGAATGACGAAAAACCCCGTTCTCCTCGTAGAAGCTTTTTATTTCGTCTCTGCACGGACTACGATCTAGTATTCGTCAGTGGTGCCACATGCTTCGGGCCAGCGAGTACTTCTTTCCAAGGCACCCGAAAGACCGTGATTGACGACGTGATATGTTCGCGGGGCCTATTCCCAAAGATTAAATCATTCAAAGTTGAACCACGTGTCCCAGCGATCACACAGTTCTGGCTCTGCAACTTAAGGTGAACTCCTTGATCCTGGGACCATCGTCTGCTCCATCCAAGAAACGGAAGCGTTCGAAGTCTTGATGCGGGAGATCTTGGCAGGAGGCAGACTAACACGAGACATGGGTCCCAGCAGCGGCGCCGAAGCAACCGTAATGGACGCTGGCGTCACTGGCTGTGAGGAAGGAGGGGTGGGGGTGGAGGGTGACATGGTGTGAGGGCTCGGTTACGGTGTTTGTGGTGGCCGACAAAGGAATAAAAAGTGCGCGGAAAAAGGGAAGAGGGAAAAGTGAAAAGAAGGGAGAAAGAAGAGATTTCCCTCCCCGCAAAAATTGCGGGTGCATACACTTTCGAATGCTAATACTGTACTATTAAAATCAATTCGTCAGTCACGCGTCACGGGGGTGCTTGATGTGACGAATTTTACAACCTTGTCACGTGTCACCGAGGCTCTTGACGAATATACTTTTCGTCACGGTAGGTTCAAAATTTTGGTTCAGGGGTGCTTGGAGCAATTTTCCTCAGCTGTGGGCACTTCCCACTCAATTTATTGCCCATTTTTTAGGTTTTTGGCTTCAAATCTCACAAATATCATGATTCAGAGCAAGTTCAACAGCAAAAAATGCATCTTTCCGCATCACTCAAAGATATGTTGAAATAAATTGCTCAGGTCATTCCTAAATTATTCCATTGAGTTACTGTGCATTCACCACAACTCCTGGAATATTTTTACGGGTTGACGAAATTTTGGGGGATGTCACGCAGCTCGAGCTCCCTTGACGAATTGACGAATTGGAACTTTGGGTCACGCATCACACCCCTTGATGAATTGATTTTAATAGTACAGTACGTGACCTTTCACTACAGATCTCAGCTCGATTAAGATGCTTTAGACCTGGTTTTTGGTCAAATGATTTGGGTACTAAAACTTTACAAATCATAATGAACTTTAGTGCGATTAAAATCTCCCTAGTCCGGTGTGATATCTTAAAAGGTGCCGGTGACATTGAAATGGTGTGAATACTTTACATAAACCGCAAAAAGTCAAACGGGCTTGACCGCTGCCTACAGCTATTGGCAGAACGCGTAGCCAGCTGATAGGTCCAAGCATCATACTTTGGAATATATGTACAACTGATTTCTTCTTGGATCTCGTCAATCAGCGCTGGCGAATTTCGGGTGATGGTGCTGTCGTCGATGTGAATGGCGAGGAGCGCGAGGTTTTTGCCTCGAACTAACCGGCGGTAGAGTGGCGCTACAGCCACGACAAATGTCCACGCGTGTCGAGTAAGAGGGCGCGGCGCACCAACGACGAACAATTCGGTGGATGAGAGGGAGAATGGGAATCATCACCTGGCTGATTTGTGGGAAAACTGTGAGCGCAGACCGCCAATCACAGTACCCTTCGTACAACTTACTTCAGGTACTACTTACAGTGACTTGCGCGCCCAAAACACTGACAGCATCAACCAGGTGACCCGGCGGTGATCAATTATATCAGCGACTGGTGGAACCGGAGGTAGGTGGGTAACCGGAACTGAACAGAATTGCGGAACAATTGTGAACTGTGGCGCTGATTCTGTGTACAACGTCAACCTAAAGTCGGGGCGCCGCGAGCGGAGCTCCGGTGTAGGATAACTCATATCCTCTGGCCTTCCCTTCCTTCTAGACTCCCTGTCACACTATGTCCGAGCCATTGTTCTTCCGTCCGCACTCCTCCACCGCACCAGGAACAAAAGAGGCGCAAGAGATCTGCAAAAAGTATCAAAAGTTGAAAGTCCGTTTCCATGATCTGGAGAGAGTGAGTGCGTCCCATGTCGTTTGAAATCCTACATTGAACCAACATTGGCGTTTCTTAGAAATACGAGCAAGTGAACGCAGAACTATGGCGATCGGGAGAGCGCAACTTCAAGATGAGGGAGGAGCGCAAGTAGGTGACATGCACCCAACTCAATACATCTGACCTGCTGTCAGGATTCTGCTCGACCGCATCATTGAGCTCGAGTCTGAGCTCGGCATTGGCTCAGCCACAGCCGGCAACGTGGGAGCCTCGGCGTCGGGAGCGTTCCCTCGCAGTCTCCTCGACCCCCGTGAGCGCACAAGATTCGTCCGGAACCTGCGCGCGGCCGCGGCTGAGGAGGAAGCAGAAATGTAGAGACAGTCGTATTTTTGGCGTTGGCTGTCACCAACCATGCGAGTTTATAAATTTTGTCTCACGCGAGATCCCTGTCAAACCAAGTTCCTGAACAGCATTTTTCGGTGGCCGGTATCGGACAAAAACCTGGTTTGAGTTTGTTTTTTATTGTCATGGCATTTCACGACAGACCATCGTGAATCCTGACGGATCACAGACAATCACAGTGACAGTACTAGTGAAGGTCAAGGATTGACAGAATGATGGATGCTTGCGTACATTCACCCATACCCGGAATGCTTCGGCAGTATGCAGGGGATAAGGATCACCAGGGGTAAGGGTATACCTCCCAAGGTATGGTGGAAGGTATGGGAAAGGTAGTGGTAGAGGCCTAGGTTGCGAGATTTGTACCTTTACTTAAACCTCCCCCAACCTCTCAAGGTATAAGGTATAGAGAGGGATAAATTTTGAGACCTGTCCTCTTATCATGATGGCTCCCTCTATTGCTGCGTGGAGCAGACGACCTCGCCTTCCAGGACTGAAAACCCCGTTGAGAATAGTCAAGGGTCCTTTCCGGGAAGATGCTCATGGGCAGGAATTGCCTCCACTTTTGGTAGCTGGAAACATCGATAAAAATGAGACATCTGTGAGTAAAGACTGCCTGTAGTTTTGGACCAACCTAACTCGAATGGCTGGCGTTGAGGAACATCACCTGGATGCAGCAGCACAGTGCGAATCCCTATACCTGGCTCCGTTCAGCTCGTCGAGAATTATGCGGAGCAGTATCCTAGTGATAGGTGGTTGGATCCTGCGACATACCTTCACTTCAGTCCACGAGAACTATCTCCGAAGCATGTTCTGCAGCCTTGATCGGCCACAACTACATATATTACATGGACGAGGCCGACAAAGAGTGGCTCGACAACATAAACTACAGACCACTGACGCGCTGAAGAACCAATTTCTCATGAGCCGCGGTCGGCATACACAGAGGTGTGCATTCGGGTACCAATCAGTGCGGATGAATTTGAGCTTGTGGTGGGGGTGTTCGAGATTTAGACTGGTCCGACGCTCAAGGTCAGAATCATCATCGATCACCCTTGCTCATGTACTGGAACTGTTGTTAGTAGTAATTGTATTCATGTCATCCATCAATTCCATCAAATTCAAACTCCGAACTCTCATCTGCCCCAACCCCTCCACGGCGGCTGGCATTTACGCGTAAACAACATAGCCACCTGCATAGCGCGGTTTCAACAAACATTCTGTGTCAAAATGCTGCCTCCCCAAAAAATTGTGCCTGAGGCCCTGAACGTGCAGGGAGACCCTCGGAGACCCCAAGGGACATTTTGATGGAGGGTGGGTGTCGGGAATGGGCATTCACCCCAGATGTGGCTATGTTGTTTACGCGTGTTAAATGCCAGCCGCTGTGGAGGGGTTAGCAAAAATGCAGTGGATAATGCATAAAATCACCCCAGCTGAAGCTTAAGATTATGATTAACAAGCGGTTGACGACCCGCTCCGCGGGTCGTCATCCCCTCTTCAAACGTGTGAAAGTCAGATCATCTGAGACAGATAATGGTTCAAATGTTGTATTTAAACACTGTTAATCTACAACAATAACTCCTCCCCAACAATGTTAGTGGTGACATGTGGACGAATCTCCCTCATATGTGAGAATTAGGACATTTAACGAATCAGGAACGCGAGTCATTGCGGAGTATAGCTAGCCGTGAGAAAAAGCCTCTCGTCAATCAAGGTTCAATTTTTGCACCGTCAGACCTTGACACCCATTGAAGGTGGTCGCGTAAAACAGAGCGAGAGGACCCTGTTTTCGGTGAACCGTGAAGTCAAAACGATGGGGCTGGGATGCCGTGAGGGAGCAGCAATAAGTAGTGCAACGGCGCCACAAACGGCGACAGGAGATCCAGGAACACCGGGTCATCATCGCTCTTGCGTTTGATGAGCAATTTGCAGCGAGATGGCGGAGAAACTGGAGCTAGAGAAACAATAGCTGCACTTTCATTCGTACTGCTGTCTGTGTGCCCCACGTGGAAAGCTATGCCATCGTCGTCATTATAGATGTTGAGCTTTTCAAGCTCAGCTATGAAAAGATTGACCCGCTCCAGGCCTGCTAGTTTGCTGTGAATCCAGGAGTTCAGGATGTCAAAATCTGCTCCCTTTATGAACATGGCCCAAGGATCGTGTATGAACAATCGAATCGCATGCTAGCCCTCATGGGCCGGAAGCATTCGATGATAGGTATGTCCACCTGCCAGAGTAACTGCTGCAATACCGTCGGGGAATTTCATAAAATGGCCGTTGTAGACTCCGATAGCGGTCAGCGAGAAAATATTGTTCAGTTTGCCTGAGATGGCAGCATTTTTGCGATCCTCAAGGAAGTCGTCTCACTCCTGCGGATACAGTGGAAGTGGCGGTTTGATAATGAACGCCCTTCGGCCCACAAACCCACCTGTGAGTGCCTGCTCCAACGGAGTCACGAAAACCACGGAGTACTCGTGAAAATGGTGGCGCACCGTGACACCACATATGGCACATTTAAGGTTCCACGAAAGCCTCAAGGGCTTTGCAATTTCAGACGTGTTGAGGATAGTGACATGATCCCACCACGGGGCTCGATGCTGGGCTCATGCTTCGATTTGCAATTTCAGACTTGTTGAGGATAGCGACACGATCCTAACACGGGGTTCTATGCTGGGCTCGTGCTTCGGTATCGTCGCGGGGAGTTTTGCGTATAGGCGCTTGCGGAGAAAAGGTGTAGATTGACGACAGAAATTATATCCAAAGTAGAAACCTACAAATCAAGGAAGATATTGAATATTAATGAGTACCGTTCGGACAACACAAACAAACCATTCATTTGTCGTGGATTTTCTCGCCAGTCAAAGCCGACAGTCATGTATAAGGTCAGAGTATCTGAATCGCGAGTTGTAACGCACCATATTTTACATGTTCTGTTCCAATGAAGGCGCAGTGGTTGTGCCAAGTCCGATGCGTTAAGGATAGCGACCCTACCCCACCATTTTCCCGTTGCACCTGGGACTGGGCGCACTGAACGATTGGCCTGATGCGCTTCCATAATCAGCGAGCCAAGTTTCTGCTCGGATCTCGTCATCTATCAAACTTCTATGTCCTGCAGAATTGGAACGTCTGTTAGCAATCATTTCTTCCACGGAGAGCAAGCCACGTGCAATTCTTCGAAATGCTGAGTCCGTCTGCCTGCGGGACTCGTTGTCATGGGGAGCCTCGTTTGCGCGACGTTCACGCTGAGCTGCACGTCTTGACGGTGGTATTCACGTTAGTCTCTCTCGACAGACACTTTATCGTTTCTAGCTCGTACCTCGCTCGATAAAGTCTGTTGGTTACCGCGTAAATTAGCCGTCGGCCTGCGTTATTATGTAAGATTGTGTTAGCCGAGCCTCACGTGAGTTTGTCCCCGACGCGATTCAGACGCATTGTAAACCGCTGGCAACCTTCAATGTAATTTCAAAACTGAAAAACTCAACTTAAGAGCTTGGACAAACCTCTGGTACATTCGCGAGTCGTTTCCGGCATGAAAAGCGCACAAACCAATATATTTCTCCAATTTCAGCCGGTTTCGGTCGGAAGGGATCCAATTCATCTGAAGGTACAAGGCGATGCTCCCAGAGTTCAACTTATATGATTTGGAAGTCACCCCCTGAGTCCGGCCATCAGAGAAGATGAGGGACGCGTCGAGACGCGTCTGGCGAAGTGCTTGTTTGTGCATGCGTCTGTGATGGTTACATAATAACGCAGGCCGCCGGCTAATTGACGCGGTAACTAACAGACTATATTCGCGTCTGTTGACACGTTGTTGGTCGCCGGTCCTCCATCAGGGTCAGGGTTCAAGCCTGCTTCAAGTTGGGGGTACAGCAAAGACGGTCTCGAGACAAAGGTATTATTGACGTCTTTCATCCACCATCGTGATCAATGTTAGCGCCAAGGCAGTGTCTGTCAGAGTTTGTTAGAGGGGTGACGGCAAGCAGCCGTCGACGGTAAAGTGCCAACAGTGTGATTGCCTGTGGGCCGGTGGGTAAGAGAGCACTCAGGAAGTTGAAGATCAAAAGCGGCGAACAGCCGCGGCATACGGCATCAGCGGAGATTAAAAAGCTTGGGACAGACGGACAGGCGTAATTTTATAAATAGGGAGAAAATAGGGAGAATATGGCCACCATATCGTAATATAATCATATTGTAACATAATCTAATGGCACATAATCCTAGGGATAATTCTATTTGGAAACCCGGCTTCCAGTAAAAACCCCTGTCTAAAAATGGTGTTATTTGGAAGCCCGGCTTCCATGGGTTTCTCGCCGTCGACCGGCACCAATGTCGACATGCCGAGGGTGGCATGTTATGTGTCCACCTGCATTTTGAACCATCGTCCCTCGGGCTTCGCTCGGCTTGAGGGGGAGTGTTGGCGGACAGCAAAATTGGGTCATATTGAATCGACGGGTACCGTGTGCCGATACGAGGCAGTGTTGTGTTGCCTGCAGGGAAGACGGAATTGAACCAACGGTGAACTCGTATATTTTCTCTTTTTCCTTTCAGTTACAGTAAGGTACGATACTTATCCTTTTAGTTACATTCAGGCACTCGTAGAATATTATATATTCCTTGTACTCGAGTCGCCTCTCCTCAGACTTCCGCCCACCTGTGTGTGCGCGAAGACTGAGTTCTACTTATCTGGCAACTCTCGCGCAACTTTGGCTGTCTCACTCTTACAATTTACTCCCAAAAAATCGGAGTGTATGTATCAGTGCTATACCAATGATTTATGGGAAATTTGGAGCTAGAGTTCGAGATCTGGACTCGTAAAAAAAATCGAGAATAGTTGAAAGCCCATATGTATGTACTAGTAGTCTCCCACAGACAGACGCTACAACGATCGATGACCGCACCTCCCATGTCGTAGTCTGTTGATTATCTCGGGCATGTGTTTGGTGGTGAGGCTTATTATATAATCTCAAAATTCTCGGGCGTGAAACCGAAGGTTGGAACCCGTCATTGGACAATTTTGTCGTGGATTATCGGTCTATGGGTCGAAATCAGCAACTTTGCCGCCCGATTTTTTTCTAATTGATCGCAGAAGCACGGTGCGGAATTTCGCTCTGAGCCAGTGAGCCGGTGGCTAACATATTTTCACCTCAGATCTGTAAGCAACCAAAATTCCGAATGGGGTTTTATTCTTAGGCAAACACGCACAATTTTGCTGTGAGGACCATATTCCATCAGTCCAGGCATCACAATGTGACTTGGTATGGAGACCTATTTTCTTGAGCTTGATTGAGTGGTGAGAGTCAGTGCAATTCTAAGCAAACTGTCTCTTCAGATTTTCCGTTGTCTCCCTCGTCATTGAGCCTGTGGCTTTGAAGCTCTTCATTGGCTCACAGAGGGGAATGCCTGGGAGATGTCCATGAGAAGTAGGCTAGCTACTTTCCCAACGCGCGGCCCCGCGCATGGTTTGCAACACCGATTATGACGTGAATCCACCGTGGCTGTCGGAGGTTGACAGGCAAATGTTCACTGGCAGGAATCTGCAGAACGTCGCGGACCGTGCTGTATGCTGCAACAAAAAAGAGTGCAAATGAAGGCCCAGCCAATAAGTTTTGGTACACTTACTCACTCCCGACCCGTCGACATAGCTTGCCGTAAACGGTCCCGGATTGACGCGGATGTTTCGGTCCTGTTTAACCAAAACATGCGCTCCCTGTCCGAACTCAGTAGCTCCCATAAAGATGGACTCCAAGTCTGAGGAGATGACCCAGCTGTCAGGACTTAGGAATGGCACGGAAAAAAGATCGGAGGGATCCCTACAATGGGCTTGAACCTGACCTTGTGCATCAGACCCGAACAGATTGCCACAAACTTTACCAACCGAGATCGAAAAGCATGTCGTAGCGACTATCCGTTTCCTTGTCATAATCGGAAAACTCCTAGACACGATTATCATGATCAGCAAAAGACAGGTATACTTGGACGGTGTCACTGACCAAGCGTCCGACCATCTCTCCCCCTGCACCGTTCGTTAGCCAAGGAAGGGGCCATTGTATCGTCGTGGAACTCACAAGGGGGTTTCGCTTGGATGTTTGCGCTTGTCTCTACGACCTCGTGAGTCAAACGTTGACGGACGTACGGGGGATCAGGATTGCCCGGACTCCGCATGTGAACTGGTGCCACCATGACCCAATGTGAAGAAGCTGCATGGTGCATCTTGCCCAAGAGCTCTCCTGGTTGTTCTCCGCGGCTAGGGCCAATTGCAGCGAAACCTTGGGTGGGCGATGTCTTCGGCGGCGATGCTTCAAGGTTCGCGGAGCGGTGCAAAACTCGAAGGCGCATGCAGTTAAGCTCGTCGAGCTGTGAGAAGGCTGAATTGACGGGGAAGGAATGCAACATACCTCGGTGGCCAGGTCCTCATACTGGGGAATCTCGACCTGGAGGTCGAAGCCGTCGATGTCTAACGTGTTTTCAGATTCCAATTGTATATATACCCCATCAGGAAAATCTGGATTTGCTTCTAAGACACAGAGAGACCCAAAAAGACGAGATAATCACCATGGTGAAGCACTGTCTATGATAGAAAGGTGGGAGGGGCAGTTTTTTTTGCATCAACCATCATAGTACCAGTATGAGAACGGTCATAAGTAGTCATAGCTAACAGTGGCGCCAGGCCCCGTGAAGCTCACGCCAAGGCTTGACCGAAAAATAGGATTTTTTAGGGCGAAAATTGGCCATTTCCTTGTCCAAAAATAGGATTTTTTAGACCCAAAGTTGCAGATCCTTGTCCGCAAATAAGATTTTTGAGGTCAGATTCGGTGATTTTCCCCGGAAGTAATGGGGTTGTCAATCAGAGATCAACCAAATCAGATCCGATGGATCCCGAACAGCTTGCTTCCCGTTCCCCAAGTCGTCCCGCCTGCGCCAATGCATCCATGAATCTCTCAATTTGATGCCCAGTTTTAGAAACATACTCAGCCTCGACCATCTACTCCTCAATCTGGGTTCCGACGCCTTCGCGAATGGGCACTCTGAGCCCTATCGAATGTTGACGGCGCATGCGGCGGTGAAATGGGTGACTCTAACGAAATCTGGTCCAGTCGCTAAGGAGGTCAAGAAGCTTACATTGAAGCTCGGAAAGGCTAAGAAACCGTAGTCTGAGCAATGGGCGCGAAATAGCTAAAATTGACAAAATTTTGCGAAAATTATGATTATTTGGTGGGGCACGTGATCACCGGATTTTTGAGCCCAAGAGGTGTGCGGCCGACAAATCCGTGAAATCGACCTCCTTTCGGCCGTAAGCACGGAGTCCGGTCCGATCCTTTTTGGATTTGAGCAGCCGTCCAACTGGGTTTCAGTTTCCCTCTTCGAAACATAGCCGCTGCCTCAATATTAGTAGACAACCCCCCCCCCATTTTGATATGTTCTGAAGCGAAGTATCTACTCAGAATAATATTTTGTGTTTCCCCAGTGAAAATATTCGTTAAATGGGTCGGACCGGACATGCGGTGTTTGGTCGAAGCCAAACAACGCGTCCCGCTTGCCAGTACTTTCGTTTTTCTGCGACGCGCAAGGACGCACTCGCGCGCTTCGGTCGCTCATTTAAACTTCTTCTTGTTCTCAGCATCGTGTTCCCGTCCTCTTCACCTCAATGGCTTTCCAGGGCATCGATTTCGGCGCCGGTTTCTTCGACATCGATACTACTCCCAATACTACTTCCTCACGCTCTGAACCGCATGGAGACCGCTTTCAGTTTGCCATAGATCAAAATACTAGCTCAGAATCCTCTTTTTTGTGACCTCAACAGGCTACGACCAGGAATCGCCTGGCTCTGCAGCCGCTTTTCATCCCCGCCCCGTTTGCATCCCGTGTCCCCAGTCCCGCAAGTTTTGGCACCCCAGACAGCGGTTATCATTCAGCTTTCACTCCAGCTTCCGCCGCTCGTTTCTCTTTTCCCACCCACTCACCGTCCTCGCCATTGACACAACACCATCATACTTCAGCATACCCAGCCGAATCCCATGCATTTTCGGACGATGACGATGGGGACGAATCCTCTCGAAATAACGGCGCGACACGCCTATTGCGTTTGTTCGAAGCAGGCCAGATTGGCACGCGGCTTGGGCGCAATTGTTGTTGGGAAATGCAATGCAACCGATAATGTCTGGGTTAAGACTTCGATCCCTGAGCGCACTCCTCTCGCTTCTTCAGGGCAATTCTCTGGTCTAGAGTCGCATCAGTCAGGAAACAAATGCACCTACAGTCCCCGTTTCATCCGCGCGATGACCGCTCCACCCAACCCTCAAGCCGCTGTGCAAGCTCGCGACCAACATTCTATGGACGTTGACGATGACGATTCAGGCTTTACGTGCGTTCCTGCTGGTATTGCCACGAATTGTGAGCTAATTCTCTGTCAGATTTGGACGTTCCTCTTCCTGCCCACCGCTTGACGAACCCGCGCGGCGCTCACCGAGCCCACCCCCTCCAATTTCTTTTGTTCCCACCTCCGAAACTAGGCTCGCATGCCCAGGCATCCCCCTGGAGTGGGATATTGAAACAGGCAAGCCGGGCCGAAGCAATAGCAAGCAATTCTTGATTGCCGCTGTTCTTTTACTTGCTTTGTACACCGGGATAATTCCTGGAAGTTATTACGGTGCCTTATAATGCTACCTATCTACCTACCTACCTACCCCACGAACGAAACAGCAAAACCCGCCTATTTGGGAAGCGTGGGAAAGTTGATTATGCTGTCGGCCCCTGGAAATGAACGACCAAAAAAACTCATAGGTGAATAGGGAGTACATAGAACGAATTTTAAGGCTTCTGGCGAACCGGACCAATTCGACCGCCGGCCGGGTGACGCGTGACCCAGCACCAATAATATTCGACATCGACCAGGGGCGCGCGACGCGTGATGGTCGAATGAATAAAATAATACAAGACGCGATGGGAACTGAGTCTATCTAAAGTTAGCGGGCATTTGTGGACAGTATTTGTGGGCATTTGATCTGCAGGTGACCATTCTGATATTCCGTGAGACAGCTTTATCTTACGATTTCTCCATCCCGGTGGACGTGAGTGGTGTTATATGTGCATAGGATCTAAGACACATGCCATGTTTTCTTCGGAGCGTCTACGAATGATCTCAAACACCTTGGCCAAAACGAGCATTCGAATAGATCTGCAACTGATGGCCGAAAAGTACACGTGTTGCGCCGGCGAATAAGTAATGTAGGTCTTTCACACGGCACGTCAGCAGTAGAATGCAGGTACACGCAGATCAAACACAAATGTCCACAAATGTTGTCCACCAATGGAATGGAATATAAAGTGCACGAACTATTCCTTGGTCGCCGCCCTTCCATCCTATCCCTTATGGAAGGCTTCGCAGAATCCCTGCCTGACGCTGTTCACACAACCTTCCCGGACGTCTTTCCCGACCTGAAAGACGTGCCCCTTGTTTATCTCCTTCATGGTCTGGCACAACGGCGCGACCCGTATGTGAAACCTAGTTCATTGACAACTTCGCTTACCATCCAGCAGGATGTTGGCGGGTTTGGATGCCATGTCCTCACTTCCACTGAGTCTCCTAAGATCGGAGATGCCGGAATCATTGCGCATGCCGAATGTCTCCCCAAATGACGTAATATGGCCAACTCATGTACTTTCCATCGAGTGCGAGGATTTTGATCCTGAGCAGGATATCTACATCCCTATATTTCCCATCCATGCGCTTGTCCTCGCAGCTCACTGTTCCACCATTCCGTGCTTGGTCGAAGCATGCAGCGTGGAGGATGGCACCACATATCTCCCTATCGTGAATCTGTCATTGCCTTTTCCCCAACATTTCGACATCCTGCGCACCTTCACATACACATCGCGTCGACATTGCCCTCCAACACCTCCTCAAACTGCCAGACCTTGTCCACGACGGGAGTGGCGGGGATATGCATGCCTCTTCAATCCCCCACGGAGACCTGCAGCAAATGTCCCAGACGTTTGGTATCCTAGCCAGCGCGGTGCTGCTTCGCCAGTATCAGGATATCGAACGGATCACACAAGACATGGTCTCCCTGGGTTTCAATAATTCCTATCTCTGGGCCGCTATCGAGCGGGTGCGACTTGCATTGCAGGGGGAAATGAAGGAGAGGCATCTAACTTAGATCATTAACCGTTCTTTAATGAAATGCCTCGATAGTCTTTGTACTTCTTTGGTTTTTACCCCATACATCATTACCGCTTTCTTTCTCCTCTGTTCCGCGTATGTGGCCAGACGGCGGGCAAAAACGGATTCCACAACCTTTGCAATCGTCTCTGGGAATCGTGTAGTCGGGCTTCCCGGTCTAGGGTAATCGTGGTGAATATCTTCCATGCTGCACGCATCTTACAGCCGTGAAACGTGTTTACCGCTACTTGCGCGGTATAACAGACCTTGGCATCACTTACTCGTCGACTTCAGACTCGGATATCAACATGTACGCTAGTTATTCCACATATATATAGTTTTTCAATACAGTCTGTAGATGTCAGGGATTTACTGGGTGCCGTCCACACCCGTGCCATTGCCGTCCCTTCAGTGAGTTTTTCCACTGCGGGCGCAGAATTTGGTTGTATCTTGATCATTCATTCATTCACTCATTCTGCTAGTTATGAGGAGCGGGCCTGAGGCGTAGACTCGTAACCAGTCTGCCTACGCCGTTCTAACAAGGCGGGCTTGTTGCCGTAGGCACAACAAGCCCGCCTTGTTAGAACGGCGTAGGCAGACTGGTTACGAGTCTACCTGAGGCGAGGGGTTAAGAATCTTTGCCATAAGATTGAGGAGTGCTTGTGTGGTGGGTACTTGGAAGAGAGACCCGGGAGGATGGTCTAATTTATATGTTGTCGTGTTTGTCCGTGCGCGCGGAGGGAGCAATATTTAGCGAGCCAAAAATTGTATGTCAAAAAGGTACTGCCACTGATGCCGTCAATCTGAAGTGCTTTTCGCAACACTTTGTAAGTTAGGCTCGAATCCACCCTGTCTATGAAGGTAAACCTGTCGATAGACAGGCTGGTCGATCTGAGTTTGAATTACCAATACAAAATAGTTACCAAAAAAGGCTATTCCGGACCGCCTTATCCGACATCAATAATATGTACAAACATCGCGTCCTTCTCCCTTTCTACCATCCTCTGGACGCGCCTGATACCCTAATAACTCGTCGTAGCGCGCTTCGCAGCAAAGCCCACTATCTCCCGCTCGCCTATCCCACAGTGTGGCATCTCTGCTCCTCCTGTGTGCAGTATGTCGCTTGCCTTGTCGCTTTTTTATCCAATGCGCCAACAATGCGCCATCATCGTACATATTCACGAGAGCGCTCAGGCTGGAAGTTAACTTGGTAATTTATTAGGGATATAACTCTCAGGTGGCAGTTCCGTGATTGATACAATGTAAAATATATGCTGTGCCGACGCTGCCGAATCGGAAATTGAATTCTCCGGACAATGCCATCGCGGTCAGGTTGAAAGTATGATTGCAGACAGAACTTCATGACAAGCCGTAATTTTGATTGTTTCTACTTCGGATTGAAGATTCAGAACCCCAGAACCCTGTTTTATCAACAAAATTTTCGTTTCGAGCCTTGTTGTACCGTGGGAAAATAAAACGCAAAATTTGGCCAGCTGACCAAAAAATAGTGTAGCTCTTGGAGCCTCTGGTGCATTGGAAATCATCTTGGCAAGACAATTCCACGTAAAAATTGCATTGAATGGCTCTCCATGCTCCTTGACGGCCATTGAGGCAGACATAGGCATACCTATGAACCGAAAAAGGAAATTGATGCGAGGTACAGCCACCGGCTACTACCGGCCCGGACCGAAAACGCAAAATCTTCCTGGTGAAAAACATATTTTCCACTTTTCAAAGTTTTGCTCCGAGGGATCCATAAAGGACCTTCTTATAGTGCTATTCACTAAGGATCCCCAGGGGTAAAGGTATACCTCCCAAGGTCAGAGGTAAGGTACAAGGAGGTAGGGGTAGAGGTCAAGACATTTTGAAACCTCCCAAACCTTTGGCATACCTTGACAGGTCTGGAGGTACCAAAAGGTATGGCCAATCTGGGGTCCCAGCTTACTTTTTGGAGGTTGAAATCAGTTGAAATGAAAATTTTCTGGTTATGGAGCAACCTCAGATTATATATTTGTGATTGATTTGTCATAGCACCTAGTATCCTTTCAATTTGTACAGTTGTCAAACCATGTGACCTTTTGTTGAGGTCAGTAAGCCTTTTGGTTTAAGCCAATTAACTTCTTCTCAGTACATTAGAGTCTCAAAAGAGATTTGTTTAGACTGCAAACAGTAAAGTAAATGTTTCTGATGAATATCAATCAACATTTATGCAAGAATGGCTGAGGACCTTTCAAGGTAGACCTCTGAAGGTTGGGAGACAGGTATTAGAGGTATACCTCCAAGGTTTGGGAGGTAAGGTAGAGGTATACCTCCTAGAGGTCAGAGGTTTTGGAGGTAGAGGTAGAGGTTAGCACCACCGTACCTCTACCTTTACCCCTGGGGAACCTTACTATTCACACAATAACATTGTATCTCGATAAAAACTGGGGTGTCAGTAGCGATTTCCAAATCGGGACAAAAACTTGTCACGAAGTTTGGTCCGCAATCATAGGTGGTGGACGAGGTAACGAGTTCAGGAATACTACCATAATTTATGAGAGAGGAATAAAGGTTCTCTGAAACAATAGAGCCTCGGCTGCCTTAAGCCGAAAGTCAGCGCCGAGGTTTTTTTGCGGTCACCAAACAGTTGGAATGGACCTGTTTTCTACTGTGATCTCTGAATCGGGTTTCGTTCGAAGGGAGCCATTGGAATGTTGCCAGTCATAGGTGTAGCTAGTAGATTGAAACACAGTTGTGGAGTAATTGATGAGTGTGGGGGTCCTTCGCCATGCGCATTGCGCATGTGGGTTCAACTTTGACACGAGAAATCGGTTTCGAGTACCTGTGTGGGTACTATATACTCATTAACATGCAGTCCAAGATAGCCGTCGGACTTGATGACCAAGACATTGGCCGTGTGCTTCGGGTCTGCTTCTCTGAGAACAACTGTCGGGGTCAATTTCAGTTTCAACAAATAAAAATATAATAAAAATAGTGCTCTATTGAAGAGGAGTCAGGACAAGAATCTCTAAATCAAGTGCTCACGGTCCATTGGAGGTTATGTGAGTGGGGCTTTTGGCACAATTCATTATGCAGCTCTGTCATATATTCACTGAAAAAGCGTCGCAAATGGTCCACAGAGTGTGTACCATTTAATTGGGTTAATGACTGTGTTCGCAGGTCAAATTAAGATGAATTTTTGCCTTGAAGTTGAACTATCGAAGACTGCATAATTAAACGTCTTGTACTTGCATTCGGATTCTGCGAGCACGGAACAGTCATCACATGTAATATCAATTTTCAATAGAGTAAGATTTGGAATTAGCTGGAAGTGGAACTTGTTGGAAGTGGACCTGGTACCTCATAAGCTTGGGCTAATATGCAAATTTGCAACTACCTTCAGGGCTTGAAAAGTCTCAGCCCTGGACAGCCAATAAATATTAATAAAAACACAAGAATTCATTGCCGAGTGATATTTCACATTACCATCTCTTGACCGACAATGGGAGAAAACACAAAATTGTTGAAAATATTGCGGGCAGAAAAGAAAAAGGTGCATCATGCGAGACTCGAACTCGCAACCACCAGATTCAAAGTTTGGTACTGTTAGCATCCGAAGCATTCGAAATTTGGCGCATTGCCTGTCAACATAGGGCGCTTTAGGACCCACTACTAACGATAGTGGGCATGACCCTATTTCCTTGTAATGGACCATTCTAATCATTTAATACACCCTCTCACTCTACAATGGCTGGACTACGTCCGTCAATTACCGCTCCAAAAGCTTCAAGAATTCGCCGCGCAGCATATTCCGGCAGATCTTCCCCTCGCTTCTATGTACATCAACAGTCTTGACGACGATTACAAAACCATAGCACTACGCTCTTCTATTCTTGTCTATATTGCAAGCAACAAGCGAATGGTTCCCTGTCAGTATCAACTAGAATCTACAAATGCGACCGCGCATGGTCGGGATTGCATTATCGACTTCGGAACGGGCTCGGGAAAGACCCTCTGTCAAATTATCCCCAACCTTCTATACCCCGACACCACTTCTATCACGATTTCGCCTCTCAAACGGCTCCAAATCTTACAGGTATGCTTAATTTCCTGCTTCAGCGCTTGCCAGACATGTCTTCAGGCCACAGAATTTGAGCGGTGGGGAATCAAGGTGGTCTGCATAAACGAGGACACGCCAAGTGATTCACTGCTATGGGACGTGAGTGAATCTCCTCTTTTAATCCTACTCTCTTTTTAAATGATTAGCAGCGCATTCGCGACGGATACTTCCAGCACCTGATCGTCCAACCTGAACAGCTGAAAATGTTCCAGGGCCATCTTCCCAGGCTAGCGAGGCTCCTCAATAGACCTCAGTTTGTCAAGACCATCGCACGTGTCCATGTCGACGAGGCTCATAATCATTATCTCGCCGGACTGACTCAGCATGGGCTCCCACCTTTCCGACCCGCTTGGGGCTGCCTAAACGAGTTCCTGCTCCGTCTTCCCAAGGGTACCCCCGTCCAAGCGCTCTCAGGAACCCTTCCTCCCCACATAAAGGCCGCCATACTGGATCATCTCAACTTCGACCCAACCCGATCTATTTCCCTCAAAATGTCTACAAATCGACCTAATATTGTTTATGCGACCCATCGCATCGTTGGTAGTCTTAAGGACTTTCGTAACCTCGATTTTTTGGTTTCCATACCGTTCACTCCTGTCATCAAATGTCTGATCTTTCATGACGATACACAACAATGTGCCGATGCGTCTACCTATCTGGATAAACGACTCCCAGCTGAACTTGCTAACACCGGAATTGTTCGACATTACCATGGCGGAATGTCAAAAGAGTACTTGACCAAAATCTTTGACGACTTCTGCGATCCCAATGGCGTGTGCAAAATTTTGAATGCAACGGAAGGTGCCTCAACGGTCAGACAAGATGCCTTTCCCCCTTCGTATTCCATGTCTGAAGCGCATGTCAGGGGCTGGATGTAGAAGATATTGTTGCAGTCGTCGACTACGGCTTGCCCCAGAAGAAACCGACTGGTCTCCAGCGCGGTGGAAGGGCGGGTCGTCGGGGACAGCATTCTGTATATCTTGTTATGGCGGAGCCGTGGGCGTATACGGCGTCTTTGGAAACTGTTTCAGCGGATAGCACCGACCCTGATCGACCAATCTCCGGCCGCCTGGTGAAACATTCCCAAAAGCCTGCACGTGCTGGTCTCGCGATGGTGTTATATGTCCGTGCTGAGGTCTGTCTGCGTAAAATGATAAACGAGTATCTCGCAGATAGCTCGCCTGATGGTAATGTGAATTTTAGCTCTCAAAATGCTCCTAACCCGTCTCTCCAGCTCTATCCATCTCCACGCTCTGGTGCTGCGATCGCGACCATCCGGATCAGCCCGAGATTCAGTTCGACAAACGCACTTTCTTCCCAGGTCGATTCATTTACGAGGACGATACTGGTGCAATTTACGCTGGCGCTATTGATGAGTCCGATCGTGTGCATTTGAACCCAGCTAAAGGACGGAAGCGTAAAGCCAGAGGAATCCCGAATCGCAAGGTCATTGAACGGCAGCCACTGCAAGACCTTCTCAACAAATGGCTCTCTTCCACCCATGCTGCCGATCCCTTGCGAGCAGTTCGTCCTGCCTCCTTCATCCTTGACGCCAAAGGTATCAAGAAACTCGCTACAGTTCACCCGCAGCGCCTGAAGTCGGCGGAGGATGTTGCTGGTGCCTTGGAGGAGACCGCCGAATGGACAACACAATGGGGAGCCGCCGTCTTTGCTATTGTTACTGACTACGATTCAGATCTGCAGAAATTAGAAGAAGTGGAGACAGAATCGGCCCCAGCGGTGCGACGCAGAGTGAAGGAAGCTGTGGGCGAAAGAGATGCGGAGAACGAGTACGTGCCCAAGGGGAAGAGGCCAAAGACTATTGCAGTGCTAACTGACATCCCGTTGAACGTTCGTCGGAGCACAAGACTGGGGCAGAAAAAGGGAATGTGATTATTATGGCACAATAATGGAGTGTGTATCACCGGGCGGAGACACTGTATTATATGCCAATGCAGGGCATTCATCTTCTTCGTCCTCAAACTCGTGCCCATCAATCATTGCAAGAATCTTTTTGTTGAAAGTCGCCAGCGTTGAGGACTTCAATTTTTCTTCACCCGTCAGCATGATATTCACGGTAAGCTTGCACTTATCGTTATTTGCTCTACCATCCTCAAATTGTTGGAGATCCTCGCTTGCAACCTTGTTCGCGACGCGCCAAACCAATTCTGATGTATCAGGCGTGGTATGGCCAGTATTTTGATATTTTGTGCCTAGCGCTGCCGCTACTTTCTTCTTGACTCGCTGCAGATGGATTATTGCGGCTGATATATTTCCTAATCGGTCCCAAGTGGAGGCCATGCCCTTGGCTTGAAGGAGATTCTTAAACACTGGTCAGTTTACATATTAATGGCAAAATTAACCGGACTGACCTTGAGATACCCGATAAGATGTTCAATATTCATGTCGATGGCCATACAGTGACCCGGGCCTAGGCCTGAAATGCAGATGATCATGTTATCGGGCATGATATTCCTGGTGGCAGATAAGTCATATCAGCTACGACAAAAAGAGAGCATTACGCGAATTCCGGGGTCCACACATGCGTGAGATTGTGAAGGAAGTGCAGAATTTCAGTGCAATATTTATTGCATCCCGAGCCGCGGAACATCATCGCTAACTGCGGCAAAAAATCCTCGATTCGGCCAAAATCACCATCTGAAATTGCGCGAGTGACGGCGGCGATGACAAGGAAGATCGCGGGTCAGGAGTCGGATATTGTGATGCGCACAATCTTTCTTTGGATCCTGGCCCGCGCTCTCCGAAGAATGAGTGTACGATGGGGACTCCACATCGCTGTCTGAGTGATCAGACTCATCAGATGAACTTTCGGGATCGGGTTGGGATTCATGAGGAGTGTGAGCGGGCAATGGGGTCGCGTAGTCGGTAAGAATACGTGTAGCAATGTCATGGAGCTGTTCAGCTGTAGGTTTTGACTCTGCGAATGCCTTCAATGAGGCCGACCCACATTCCTTTCGCCACGCATTCAACAACAGTCCATCGAGAATCTGAGTCAGTGCGGCCAGAAGAGTGTGGTAGTCGGGTTGATCATTCCCGAGCCGGGCTTTCTCCATCAAGGCGAAAAAATAGGCGAGGCTACCTGTGGCATTCACGGTTCCGCGGTGAACGTGCAGGATACCCCAGACGAGATTCAGGCAAAAGTGAAAAAGCCCAAATCCGAGCTGAAAGACCTCTCGCCTATTCCAAGCATTCGTGTCTCTCGCTCGCAGAATCTGGGCAGATCGTATGCGTGCGTTAGTGAGCTGATCATTGAAACTTGGGATGGCGTATTTGCTCAAAGACTCGGATGTTCGACTGAACTGGTTGAGGTAGACTTCGTCATGGTAGAGAAGATTTCCCCTGACTGTGGCTTCTTCGATTATCGTAGCACGAGTAGGATTCTCAGGGGTTATGTAGTCAACGGGAAATGGGCGTCGGGCTGGGTGTTGCAAAAGCTGGCTTTTGGAGACGGTCTCGAACCCGATCTGGTGGGAGAAAAGGCAATCTAAAATGACGACTATGAGCTGGGTATTGAAGGAAACAAGTTGGGGTAGGGATGGTTTGATGTCGCGGTTGAAATGAAGTCCTTTGCTCTGCTTGAAGCGTTTCATTATCGGCGCGATCAACATATGCTCTGCAACGGCATTTCGGAGGCCGTACAAGATGCCAAATGTTCCAGAGGTGACTTTAGCTGGTCCGGAGGAGCCGCGCTGTTCCACAAACTCCGAGGTACTGAGATTCATATTGTCATAGCAAAAGCCGTGAATGTCTTTGGATACATCCATCGTCTTTGCATCACAGTGGCGAGAGAGGGATTCAACCAGCTTGAGAACGGAATCGTAGGATACGGAGAGCCCGCAGCGAAACAAAGCATCAATGGTCTGACGTGCACATCCAGTCGCCCAGAGGAATAGGCCAAACTCCGCTTGGAAGCCGAGACATAGATTCGACGACTGATATAGCAGTTGGCGGGTCACAACACTGCACATCTATGGGAGACGGTTAATATTCAGGTTAGAACATCAATTGTGGTTCCCCAACCTTTTCCGGCCTTTTTAGCATGTTGTGCTCCTTGGCATACGGCGTCTGTGCGGCAGTTTCGAGAATTCGGGTGAGGAAGGGAGAAGTGTCGACATCCTCATCAATATCCCATCCATCAATAAATGCGGGGGTGATAACACCGATCCCTGACAGCGTTGAATTCCCCCTCCGTTCTTTCATTTGTTCTGCCACAATTTCACAGGCAAAATCCTCCAGATACGGTCGCATACATTTCAGTAACTTGCGTTTACCGGCGTCGTCGCTCATGATCATCTCGATCAGTTCTGACATCCGGGTGCTTTCATCGCGGTAAAGGTGCGTGCGATAGCGGTCATAATCCATGTCTGCAGGGTCGAGGACCTGCAGCAGAACTTCTACGGGGGAGATGTCGACACCACGGAGGTCCCTCAACACTCGATGAATTTTTTGATACTGTGTCGCACGCGGTTTGGCGGTGAATCGGATATTATCGTCCACAGGTGATTGTGAGTAAGATTCTGAAGCCGAAGCATCAGAGAACGAGTAAAGCGCTCCAAAGTCAGGGATAGGATGAGGTGAATCATCCATGGGCTCGCGTGGATCATTGAGTCGCGGCAGGATGGGTGCGTCAGGACGCCGGAAATAGTTTAGGGTATCTACATCAGTCTGGCGAGTAAAGGCACGGGGAGCAGATGCGGGAGTCATTGGGGCTTTAAAGTGAAAAGGAGAGTCAATGGAGTCGACGGGAGCAGAAGCTGGTGTCGGAAGAGCAGTCCCTGTCGCTGTAGATGCATCGGCGTCACACGAGAATTTGGAAGTACCGGGCAACGCTGTGCGCGGTCTCACGTGCCGGCGGCGTACAGGTTGAGGTGCGGGGTCTTGGGCTGATGATTGGGAGAGGATAGAGGTCATGTTAGGAGGGTGGGATGGCCAAAATCGAGCTGCACATCGACGCGAAGAGAAAAAGACGCGATGCTTGTACATATTATTGATGTCGGATAAGGCGGTCCGGAATAGCCTTTTTTGGTAACTATTTTGTATTGGTAATCCAAACTCAGATCGACTGGTCTGTCTATCGACAGGTTTACCTCCATAGACAGACAGTCACTGGTCTATTTGTAAGTGTACTTGGCTCCGGGCCCGTACGGCGTCCCCAACATCGCGCTGCAGGAGAAGTTCTGACGTGCGTCGTGAATGCCTACAAGAAATTAGGGCGCCATCCCCACCGGCACAGGGACGTAGAATAGAGAGTTTGCGCAGAGCCACCAGTCTAACTGGTGGCTGCTCTCTCCGGTGTGCAGGACAGCCATTCAGCTCGAGCTAGCCACCATACAATCCTCTCCACAGCAGCTATATATGGTGGCTAGAAGACCCCGAGAGATGTGCTGGCTGCAGAGAAAAAATAGCCACCAGTTGATCTGGTGGCTCTGCGCAAACTTTCTAATTTTAATTCTGCGGGATCGCGGCGCGAATGTGGCCCGAGTACCATCGCAGCATTGATCGATGATGGGGATTGCGATCCGAGATCTTCCGGCATCGGCATGTTCTGACAATCATCCGGCTGCCGGGCCTCAGGTAAGATCCCAATGTAAGTAGCCGATTCTATAATGGGATTATAATGCAATTCTAGTGGGATGAGGCAAACCAACCCCCTCACTCCACCTGCTCCCAACCCCTGTGGCAATGTGCCCGGCCTCTGGTTCGTCAAGGTCGGGGCTGATGCTTCAAAAATCCTCGACGTCGAGTTCGTTGCTACCTGGGATTGTCAACACAGGCGCACGCTTGGCCAATCTGGTTGTCTGATTTTGACTGATTATCGGATAGACCTTCATCTACGTCGGCTGCCCAGCTGGAATAAAGGAGCATCATGCTACAAGAATTGTGCACGGATCATCCGCGGTGTCATCCGCATGAAAACCGCGGATAATTTGATGCGCCCCTATACGCAGATGAAATCCGCACGGAACGGATAGCATCTGCAGATGGCCCAGTTGCTTATTGATCGCCGAGCTTTGACTTCATAATCAGGTTTAAAATATTGTTTACACAAGTCTAATTGTCGAGGCCAGTCCTCATGCGTGCTATCCCCGCACAACTCACTTACCCGAGCATTCCCACCTCTCAGGTCGCAAGCGGGATGCGGGACAATATCCACCCCTCGGGTCGGAAGCGGTATTGTCTTTCCTGGTAAGTGACGTCGGCCGTCTCTTCGACGGCAACACGGTTGACCTCGCCCGAGCGGCCGAAAGTAGGTCAACTTGGTATCCGTCCAATTCTGCTTTTTGATTATCTGCTTGTACTTCATTTTCCAACCTTAACCCTTGAACATCCGGGTTTTTTTTTTTGCTGCCCCCTATTTCAAACGAGAAATCTGTACCCATTCCACTTTCGAACGAGGAAAAAGCAAAATGGGCTCATGGAATCAGAACTGCATGCCCAAATACAAAAGATATTACACCACTTGAGCTGCCGGTGGTTAAATTTTCCATGGCGCTTCCTGAGCACTGATTCCATGCTAAGGAACCTAATTCGAACGAGAAATTGGTACCCATTCCACTTTTGAATGCGGAAAAGGTAAAATGGGCTTGTGGGTCAGAACTTCCTGCCCAGATGCGAAAAATATTACACCAGTTGAGCCGCCGGCCATTAAATTTTCCATGGCTCTTCCTGAGCACTCATTAAGGGTGTAAAAAATATTGTAACGCGGAACTTGGTATCCGTCCAATTCTGCTTTTTGATTATCTGCTTGTACTTCATTTTCCAACCTTAACCCTTGAACATCCGGGTTTTTTTTTTTGCTGCCCCCTATTTCAAACGAGAAATCTGTACCCATTCCACTTTCGAACGAGGAAAAAGCAAAATGGGCTCATGGAATCAGAACTGCATGCCCAAATACAGAAGATATTACACCACTTGAGCTGCCGGTGGTTAAATTTTCCATGGCGCTTCCTGAGCACTGATTCCATGCTAAGGAACCTAATTCGAACGAGAAATTGGTACCCATTCCACTTTTGAATGCGGAAAAGGTAAAATGGGCTTGTGGGTCAGAACTTCCTGCCCAGATGCGAAAAATATTACACCAGTTGAGCCGCCGGCCATTAAATTTTCCATGGCTCTTCCTGAGCACTCATTAAGGGTGTAAAAAATATTGTAACGCGGGTAAACATCGGCTGTCACTTCACGAGATATCCTCAAATGTATCCGCCATCCATGTCACCTCAGAAGGGGTTCTGTGTTTATTAGCCAGCCTAAGGTTCTCGGCAGGGTCAGAAGACGACAAAAGACTGCCCTGTGAGCCCGTTTGGAGTGGGTTCTTTACATGCAGGTCGGAGGGCCTCCATGTAAAATACGTATTTTGCCCTGTAATTTACATGTAAAACTGGCGGATGTAATTTCCATTGACCCATTTTAGCCAGCACTAACTGGTGTACCGAAAATTGTTGAGATTTGGTTTTTCTGCAGCTACATTTTCAACCGCGTGACCCTATTGCCCGCACTGCAATCCGATAAATTTTCAAACACGTGGCTGTATTGCCCTCACTGCAAGCCATTGGACCAGCAGTCGATAGCCCTAATTATTCCGGTCATTTCGGTCTGTTCAGATTCCCCTCGGACATGATATTGACCTTTCCAGAAGGCAAAAATTGCTTTACATTGCCAAACATGTGACTGTATTGCCCGCACTGCAATCCATTGGCATTACATTTTCAACTGGTGACCCCATTACCCGCACCGCAATCCATTACATTTTCAAATGCGTGACTTTATTGCCCTTACTGGCCACCAGGAAAGGCCTCCCTTGGTAATATCGCGGGATTGCCTCCAATTTGGGGGAAATTGGGTCGAATATCCTCGGCCGTCGACCACCTTGTTACAACATATATATTTCATGCACGTTCGACTAGTAATCAGTAGACCAGGTATGGGTTTTAGAGGTTTACAACATATGTATTTCATGCACGTTCGACTAGTAATCAGTAGACCAGGTATAGGTTTTGGAGGTGAACACACAAAGAAAAAAAGAATTGGTGATGAAGTTGGTTTGGTTGGGGAGAACTGAATCGATTTACGAAGGCCTGCTCTCCAAGAAATTGGATCTCGGTTGAAATGTGCAATTATGCGGCAGATATTGCAGTTCTCCGAAACGTTCACGTACGTGAATGTTTGAACCCGGATCCTGAACGCCTTCTCAATCATCGACAGCTTCTCGAAATCACCTTACATTAGACTATTATCGGGGGTTCAGAGCGACCACGCTTGCCAGACATGGTGGTGGTACGGGAGAAAGAGACGAGTCGGCGGGACTTGAAACAGCATCCCCGAGGTACAGTGGTGTCCCTCCCTCTCTTCAGATTGGGCTGTTCAATAGCTGTGACATATTAGCGCAACGCTGGATATACACTGACAGATCACCATCCCCCAGAGCGGTCGAGAAAATCCCGGAGTTCCCCAAGGGAAAGACTCGGAGTGGGAGGCACTTTTCATTCACGGAGCTCAGTGAAAGTGATTGTAGAATTAATCTGGCCCCCGCAAACTAAACCTCATGTTGAGTAATATATTTCCATCTTGGAGCGCGATGACAATCGATTTTGGACATATTTGGGTAATCTGTATACCCCAAAAGCGAGTCTATGGTAAATTCAGTCCTAGAATCAGGGGATTTGGAGTGAAGCGGACTCACTTTGAGGTCAAGTTTGTCATAGTACTTGAGCGAAGACTCCACAATCGGAGTCCGAAGCTTTGTCTGGCGTGGAATATCTCCGTCTTGCAATTACTCACATAGCATTAACAGTAAATCGTGAAAGTCAGGTGTTGATAAGGAGTGCGAAAGAGGGCGGCAAGGAAACAAAAGAAAGTGATGGGACGTTACGAAGTGACGGCGCATTTTCGTTACATAAGGTATGCTTATAGACGAAGAGTCCCTCTCAGGTCTTCTGGATCTGCCTAGAGGCTATTGGATTGAACTCCGTGACTCGGAGGACGGAGAGTGCGTGCAGGAGTCAGTGATTTATTATTTGATTTCCTTGTCTGTGTGAATGTATGAACACCATTTTCTTTTTCTGCCGGACGTGGCGGAACTTCTCCACTTCGTTGAGAAGGATGTCGTGGGGGGAAACAATAGGTACACCAACACGCGTACTACTTTGCATTTCTCGTGAGTTTGACGCCGGTACATTTAGAGACCGTCCACCCCTCGCCGTGCCGAACAATCTGGCCCTTCATGAGTGCGGATATGGTCACGCTGTCGGAACTCAGACATTAATGGACTCTCCAAGCGAGGACTACAACACGAGACTTGCCTGTTAGTATTGCCGGCAGTACGCAACAATCTTCGAATGAGCGGAACACATTAACAGGGAACCCATCGCCCAAAGGCGCCATGCAAGGGTACGATTATTATCAGCGGGTCAGTGCAAGTGACCGTGCATCGCAATACGAGCACCTCGGGACGACATCTATTTCCCATGCATCAAATCCGATTCAGACGACCGCAAACGCAGTCAACTTCCGGAAGGTAAAAAGTGCGCAAGCTTGTAATTTCTGCAGACGTAAGCCTCAGGCCACGTATCTATCTGCATACTGAGTCAAAACAGAGCGAAAAATCCGTTGCAACGGAGACAGATTAGGGTGCGCCGCATGCAGTAGTCGCGCACGAAAGTGTGAGTACGCTCCACAAATCCGAGGGCGGGGCCCAGGGAAAACCTACAAGAAGCCAAGGAAAGGAGCCGGCGTCTACAGTACATCTGTCGCGATTCCAGCTGCCGCCGGGACAAGTGACAGCAGTAGAGTATTCAAACGCGCCGGATAAACGATGGAGATACTGAGTTTATTCTATCGACGGATGCCAACGTGGTTGTGGGCCAAACTGTTTAGAATTGCCATGGGACTACAAGTGGGTCAGAAATACAATAGTGTTTGATGACAGTTGTGGTCGTTGTGTATGCTATAAGGTAGGCGACATCCGCATCCATCGACTCACGTGCATCACAGCGTGACACCGCCTTCCCACCCTTACTAGTCGGGGCCGTCGGGGTGGGGACACAAGTAAAACCACAGAAAGGGTCTATTTGATTAAAGGAACAATCCTGTGGTTCCAGATTTTCAACAACTAGTCTCAATAAAAAGTTTTTGGCACATTTTTTGAAAAGTGCAGGAAACCTCATTTCCATTCCAATGGGACTGAATTCAGGTGTGGTTTGGGTTTAGTTCAGGTTTCGGATCAGTTCTGAACCTAACCCCGGCAACACTAAATGGAACTCTAATAAATTAGTTGACATCTCGGTCCTCAAGGATTTCTTGAGGACTAAAACGATTGGTGATTGAGAGATGGATTTCACTCTCAATAATTGTTTGAAGAGATTAGACCGTAATTGAGAGTCTCACCACAATTGTGATACATACCGGAACTCGCTAGGATTTATCGTTAGATTGTCTTACTTGACTCACCTGAGTCTCACACAACCCCTGCTCAAGCTTCCAGATTGGCAATTCTGCCTGATCCTCTTGCAACTGTGCCCTCATCCTATCACCTTTTCCATTGCGTGCTGGCCCCACCCCTGCTGTGACGCCATTTCATGATTTACATGGAAATCACTCCAAGTTCACAATGATTTGAACCATGCTGCATATAAGGATGCTTTGTCCCATGACTTTGGTAATTTGCAATATCCCTGTGTCTCCATCCCAATGGATAATGCTACCATGGCAAAACATTCATCCCTCCACTCTAATTTTATCTGTAACACTCTGATAATTCGGGTCTGAACTCTTATTTAAGTTGTAGTTCTTCCCCGAATCCAATGTACCATTATCTCCCGCTTACCAGAAATATAATCAGTGCCACAAACTGTTTGTCTACTTTTGATCTCGAGAAATTGCCCTCATATCAAAACTTACTGGCTTCTCACTCTCCAGTCTTACTGCGACCAAATTCTGCCCACTTAAAGTATTTTCTGGAATATTGTGACTAAAGACCAGTCTCAACAATATTTCAGAGTAGTTAATCTACGTCATCACACTGCACATCCTAGCACCACTGAGCATCCAGAACATCAACACCCCTTCATAACCACAAACACTGTTGCCTGTAGCACCCCCTGTTATCTAAAGGTGCAGGGGTCCCTCACACCTTCAATATATGCTTAATATTATGGTTATTTAGTGTTTATTTTATTTTATGTCCAATCCCTGTGTCATGATGTCAAATATTGTCTATGAGATATAAAATATAAACTTTCAGGAAATATTAGTTTGGAACAAATAATTTTATTTGGAAATTGCATTAGTGAAATGAACATCTAGCATCAATGATTGTTCCGAAGACTTATCTGAATGTACCAGTGTCATTAGTGAGCAGAAGAGTTAGGTGGAGAGCGAGAAAGTTCTTGCCTGCATTGTAAGTTGGTTGCAAAAACTCCAAGTCCAAAACACTAATTAATGCCTGGTGTATTCCCGGGCAGTGGATGATTTGTATTGGTTCCATTGTCTAGTGGTAATGTTGCTCTGCCTTCCACCTCTTCGGTTTTGGAAAGGTCACTTGTTCGAGTCCCACTGTGAGCAACTTTTCCTCGTAAAATGGAGTGAACACTGTTTTTGTTCTGTTTAAACAGAACGTGAACGCTGTTCTGATCCAAGAGTTGACCGATCTCTGGATCACGGACTTTGATCTGGCCACGCGAGGTGGCGCCGAGCGCCACTGACGGACGTCGGCACAACGTCGGCTTCGAGGCGATCAGGTGTGCCGAAGCGGATTCTTCTTGTATCTCATTATGCACATTTTAATGTGTTTTGTACAATAGTTTGAATGAACAAAATTTATTGATTCTGAGGCTATGCTACGAAGTCTGAGTCTGATGAGTCGTCGACCGACTCGGTGCTTGCTGGGTCTGTGCGAGTCGCGCGTCGCACTCGGGGGCGACGTGGGGTACCTGCAGGAGACATAGCTGGCCCTTTATTGCCGGGACTCTTGAGCCTGGGACTCCAGCTGGGCAACGATGGATCGTTCAGGAACACCAAGGCGATACTCCTAGGAATGTGTGATGGCAGCCTTCGATAACACGACCTGGCGGGTCTCTGGCGTAGCCGTGAGCTCCCAATTTGGATGACTATCACGAAGGTGGGCGGCCATGTTATACCTCCAATGAGTGTCAGCACACAAGGAGCACCGTAACGGCACATTAGTACACGGCTTGGCGGCGCTAGACTTGGATGCCGCCGCAATTTGAAACTCGTACACTTCAGTGCACGTCGAAACGGCCTTGCCACCACGAATGCTAATGGTACAGCGTCCAGTGGAAGTGGTTTTGCCGCAGAAACCGCAAGGATAATTAGGAGAAACCTTTTGAATCATTAGTTGCGATGTTAAATAAGAGTAAAATAATATGATTACCGGTACTAGTATATTGTTTTCTGTGATTCCACGCAGAAGAAGCAGAGTGTGTTTGCCGATGTGGTTTTGGCGATCTGTTGCTAAGAAAGGAGTGGCATCTTCGAAGAATTAGTAGAGTTAAGTATTAGATGGAAGATTTTCAATGCACCAGAGGCCGGTTGACATTTTGAGCCCGCCAAATGCTGGGTCATAGGAGTCTTGCCGGGGTCGTGTCCATGATTTATATATTGCCGACACTGGAGGCAAAGAACGGCACGGGTTCCTAGCCTAGCATCACCAAGTTCAAGAATAGGTTGTTGATTTTCACTCCCAACTGGAGGACGAGGGAGGGGACGCTGTACCCGGAAAGAAGATGTCGTTTGCCAAGATATATTTGCATTGTTATTCGACGCGGGAGGATGTACAGTATTCACAAGGTTATGTGCTCTCCATCGAGAATTCCGGTGGATGCGGTCGCCAGGCGCGCTTCATTAGCGCGTACGCGGTGGTTAATTGGAGGTATTTGCGAGTCTTGATGGCCGGATTGATGCCGCTGACACAGACTTGCCTTTTTGAGGGGAGGGTCGTGGAAACATATCCGTGATCTGTGATCCGGACACCTCTTGTTCTGATCATTAAACAGAACATGATGATATATGATGAACAAACCTTGATTAAACAGAGTCTCTGCACCTATTCAATGCCCCTAGTGCCTTACTGTACCTCTACAGGTGATTAATCAATCAAGGATTAAACCTGTTCCCCCGTCGAGACACTGATTGTTTGATCAAACTTCATATAGATTCTTTGGACGACGTGTACCAACACCACGCAGTTGAATCCGATTTCTGGCGATGTACTACACGCGACTCCTCGTACACCTTCCCCATATTTGGATCGACACGATAGGTTGCCATCTGCTCTCTTGTTCTTACTGATTGCCCCCTTCTGCAACAGAAGTGGAACAATTGATATCACCATTCGATCCGATTTCTCTTATACATACCGCTACGCCTCCGCTTCAAAGACATCCAGGCCGGGTGCGTTTTCGCTTATCTTTCCTTATTTTCTTTCTCTTTCTCTCCTTCTTATTACGGGCCGACTTGAGGCTGTCCACCCCTTTTCTGGCGCTTCATCAGCATCCCGTCACACATGCTCGTGTCGCCCCCCGATGCACGACGCTAACTGTTGCATTACTGGGACATCTTCGCTCGACGCTTGCCGTTGCAGCGCCGTTGCATTGGGACCGAGGTCGCCCTCTCGAGGCACCGCGTTCGTCGCTGCATCGCTCTCTTGCGATATTATGCCCGGATTTGTGGCTCACTTGAGTCACCTTGCCCTCCGGAGGCACCGCGCTCGTCGCCGTGTATTCTCTCGCGATGTGGTGCTTGCTTACGGTCCTTGCTGCGCCGTCCGAGGCTCTTCATTTGCTCTTCATTGGAAACCCCTTATACATGAGTACGATGCTGAACGTCGCATTATTGTCACACCTGCCGACTGACAGGTATCATGGCCTGGTTTTGGATGAACACAGTGATGTGCCGTTTCCCGAGTCGGACGATTCCCACGGGAGGGACGCGATAACATCGCAAGACGAGAAAAGGGAAGAAAAACATGGACTGGCGCACGAGGCGCGACGTGCACGACGGAGGCACGTACGCAAAGTACGACCGTCCGCAGCACACGAGGTGCAGCGAACGTAAAGCACGCACTTTGGGCGGGTACATAACGAAAGTAGAAAACCAACGAGACGCGGCTCGAGCGAGCTTAGGTCTGCTCCAGAGTCTCGAACAAGAAAATTACATTTCTGTCCGTTTTTCGACTCTCTCCGGCGCGCGCACGACGAGGGAGAACCCAGACCGAAATGAATGGAAAAGGAGTAGCGGAAAAGACGTCGGAAACGAAAATGAAAAGGAAAAGTAGAGAAAAGGAGATAGGCCACACACCGTATGGTCCATATCTGCCATCTCAGCCAGCATGATAGTCTTATCGGGCCAAAGGGCAACGACAGGAATGAAAAACGACGTGCGAGATGATGTGCGAGCCGCGTACTGCACTATAGTCCAAGCGCGAGCGCGCTGACCGGCCGAGCCCAACGTACGGCCATAATAGTCGAGGTCGATTTGAGAGCCAAAAAGCTCAAGGCTCAGGATGAACACGTAGCCCTTTCGATGTCGATAGACTGAACAGTAGACGATGCGAAAAAATATCGGGAGGATGCGAGGATGAGCACGAGAAAAAAGCTTTCTTGCTCGGACGCGTAGACGGAAGTGAAATGGTACGATGATCAATGATGGATCATGTCACGAGACGCCGGGAATCCTATCTAATCTAATCTACCTTGCCTACCACCTAGCACGGCTCCGGGCGGCCCGGGGCCGGGCTCGCAAGCTCGCCTCTGCTTGGCTCACATTTCCTGCATATTCTATCCCCCCCCTCGTCACGTGAAAGGAAGAGTTGCTCGCTTCGCTCGCAATAATTTTCTTTTCCCCACCCGACAGATCAAAGATTGTTATTTTCAACCTCCCCGATCAGTTATAAAGAGGGAGATCCCTTCGCCAAATTGACCCACTCGAAAATAAAAAACTCCTTCAATTCTTACGCAAGAAGGATTACGAATAGATGGGAAATAGAACCTGCGGCATGCCAATTAACCACCACCAGCAGAGACCCGGGGTGAATTCAACGAGCAATCTGGAGAAATGAACGGTTCTAATCCAGCTGACTAAGTAGTCGTGGAGGACCCCCGAGACTCTTCCTCGTGTGTGGGGCGCCACAGATGAAGCCGCCTATTATTGGTCGAGGCTCTCGTAGTGGAGGGTAGCGCGGTCGGTGTTGCTCCGCCAGTAACAAGCCTTACTGTTGGAGTGCGGGCGGACAGAGCAGGTCGCGAACGACGCGTTCGGCGCCCGGCGACCTGCGGGCGGAGATCAAACTGCACCGAGGGCGCCAGACCACGTAACCTCCTGGAGTCAGCTGCGTGCGTCAGGCTTCAGGTGGAATGCAGGAAAGAAGAAAGTACCTGCGTCATTGTCCCGGAACCCGCTGCTGTCCTGCCTAGAGGGTGCGGCGTCGTGGCTCATCGCCCAGATGATGGTCTCCTCCGGTATTGCGCGCGCCCTACCGATGACGATCCATATGAGTTTTGCAAGAAAAACCGAAGAAAGAGGGGATTGACCAGAACAGATCATCCATGTTTTCCGACCTAGAATTACATGAACAACTTCAATAAGTCAGAGGAGAACGTACAGCTCATCCCCTTCCCATCCTGACCATTGCGGCGTTGCCATGGCATAATCACCAACTACTCGCGCGCGATCCGGGTGGGAACTATAGGCCGTTGACGCGGGCAATATGGCTGCGCGTTCGGCTTCCTCGGGCTTACACAAGGGCCTATAATTGTCATGAGCTCGTCGAATTACGTAGCTTTACAGAGACATACGGCCTATGTGGGGAAACGGCACTGGAGAGGAACAGGTAGGCATCTTGCTGGTGAGAGCACGAGGAGAATCGTGCTGAAGGCTTGTGTTGAGCGCCGAGAGGGTTGCCACTGATGAGAGGGAGAGAGTTAAGAGAGTAGGACAAGGGGGGAGAAGCGGACACACCACACGGCGCACCCCACGCCCTCTAATCGGCACCCACAGCGCCTGCCACGAGCTAGAGCGGCTCGTTGTTCCTGAGAGAAGTACCGAGTCTCCAGAGGCACCACAGTCGGAGATATCGCGTCCTCGTCCCCATACCAGTGCCGTACAGCGGAAGACGCCCTCATATGAACTTGGGCGCCGCACCCGCCCAACGTTTGGCTCTGCGGTGATGTTGGTCGTGGGTCTGTTCGGAACTCATAGATGGAAAGAGGGTCTCTTTGCAAGCGACACGACAGTGTTGTGTGGCCATGAGGTGCCGCGAATGAGTCGCCAGCCATTGCGGGGGTTTGAAACGGCGAGTCTTGGTGAGAGTCGAACGGGAGAGATGCTTTTGTGTATTTGTCTGACCAACATGTGTCAGTGGCAGTGTTTGTTGACATTCCCATCACGTGGCAGGACCGATTTTGATTTCAATACACAAGTTTACGACCCGTGCCATTGGCGCGGAAAGATCACACAAAATCAATTTTATAGTAGCCAATAATTTGCTATTTTCTCTCTCTTTATAAAATTACGTTTCTCTGTCCGTCCGATCCCTTTTGAAACTCCGCTATCAGCTCTCCGGCACCGCGTCCCGCGACTTCCGGCGCCTATTTATTAGTTGCTGGGATCTAATCGAGGTGCTTCGCGCCCCAGCGCGCTCTTGTACATTTGTGGATACTGTACCCCATTTAAAAAAGACCAAAGTTCGAGTTCTTGGGTCACAGGTCACAGCTCAGGAGAATTGATTTAAATACTACAGTAACTCCACCAAATTCGGCCAAAATCGCCTCAAACTCATGAACGTTCATATGCATCACCGCTCGGAAGGCCATGAAAGGGAGGTGTGGACCATGAGAGAATGTACAGGCAGTACAGCTGCTTACCCCTAGAGCCTTGCAGAGCATTTTGCCCTCCCACATAGGCTCATTTCAGTCCTCTTCATCCACGATCTCTTCGTCATCTGATAACATTAATACTTCCACCCCTCCGTTACCGCCCCACTCCCTATTTCTCACACGCAATCGGCTACTATGCCGATACATACCCTTACTACTTCTACTTCTTCGCGCCCTCTCGAGCCCCAGCCGTAAAGCTGGGATATATATGGGTCTTTTATTTTACAAATGAGCTGCTGCCCTGAGTCGCAAACAGATCTTACTAAGTACGATTTCAATTTCTTTCAAGAAACCCATCTGCGCCCGCAGCAACATGACACGGTCAAACTGCCGGCAGGATATTCTATTCACTCTCGCACCTGCAGACCTAAAGCCAACCTTGCTGAGTCTTGGGGAAACGAGATCGTGTGACGCTCCGGCCCAAAAGTCGGTTCATTGTGAGTTTGTTTGGTTTTGGAGTAGAGGGCGTTATCTGTTCTGTTTGGTTTTGGAATTTAACGCCGTTTATGCTCCCAAATATTCCCCAGGGCATCAAGCGTGAATCTGAAGAGAGAGATCTCTTCCTATGGGCCAGGGCTATCACAAGACGGCAGCGTCGACAGGGGCAGTGCGAGCACGGCCATCTCAGAATTCCAAAAGACCTTTCCCGTTGTTTTCCCGCGTCAATCGCGTGATCGGAAAGATTCTTTATCGCCGAGTGGAAGGAGTACATAGCAAGGGGGAATCGGGATTAAAATTTTGCACGTGGAGCAGCTGTACGATAGCATGGCCTTCAATTTCATCTATCTACTCTTTTCCCCACATCATTTGTGCCCTCTCTGTGCTCCTGAGGGAGACAACAGGAAATCTGAAGAGACAGTTCGTGGCTGTGATAGCCGGCAAATGGCTAGACATATCAAGGGGACAGAGACTGTTTATTTTATTTTAGTTTTGGAGTGAGCCGGACGGAGTCAAAGACTGTGTTCTTTACGTCCGGGATATGTCTTTTTTGGCAAAAACCGGGGTCTGCGACGCAGCCTCAGACGTGTAATGTCAAAACAGCACTGGATGATTTTTGTAAGTAATGTATGCTATAAGGGGGAATGCCAGCCATAGTAAGTCGCGGCAAGATGCCGAATGGTTTAACGTTAGACAGCTGGGTCAGCCACACACACAAACAAAACAGTTGGAGCCTTAAGTCTGGCCCATTGACTTTCTGTAGTCATTATTCGCCTCTTTCCTATGTGTATTACCACATTGATCTCATCAACACAGTAGTGTAATGGTCAATATTATTATAATTTATGTTGTTCATCAGTTGAAAGGTGGAGGATAATCAACAAATTCTAGGTTATTTGTCGCTACTTGGTTTATCCTGGGATAGGTTGAAAGTCACCATAAATGCCGACGAGAGCCTTAGTCGAAAGGGACGGTTTTTGGTTAGCTATCAACCTAGTTTGATCAACCTATGGATAGATGGTTTTTAACCTACGGCTGATGAAAATCAACCTAGAGTGCTGTCATTCAACCAAACTCTGGTTAACACCATAGAGGATATAGGACAGCCGACACAGCGACACATCTTTTAAATCCGACACATGTCAGAAGCTGTCAGAAGCAGCGACACAATTTTGAGAATATCCAACACACTCAGAAAGAGCAACACAATTCTGAGAATATCTAACACATTGGTGTGTCATTCAGAAAACCCGACACATGGCCACGGATCTGGCTGAACCCAGTCGTCGTGACCTGGTCGTGACTCGTCACTCACTTCCTCCCACCATGTCGGCGCTCATACTATGAATGAGCTGGAGAGGCTGTTGGCGCGGTTTCCGGGCGTCGTTTTGGATACCTTTCGCGACGAGGCACGTCCAGGACACTTGCCCCTCTTGCCGTGCTGACTGGCCGCCTTCGAGCTCATCAAAGCGGCTCGTGCTCGCAAGCGTGCGGTAGTTGCACCCTCCACTTCTACTTCGAACGCCGGTCCCGCTAGTTCACCTGCAGCCACTGCCTGATAGTCCGTCTCTCCGTCTCATTAGAGAGCTTGCGCAAAAGCCGCACGCGCCGCATGCGGCTTTTTTGCATTGCGCGAAGCCGCATGCGGAAACAAAAACTTGGGATTACTGAGAAACCAAGTCGATAGAAAGGTAGTTGAATAAAATGATAAGCAGAGGTGGGTGAAAAAATCTCATCTGTGCCTGAACTGGTGTGTGCGGGACGCGAAAACTGTGGGAAGTCTGGGTGGAGCTGGAGTGATGGTCGGAAAAAAAGGCCCCCCAGGCTACGCATTGACCAGACACCCACTCAAATTAATGCAATATAGTGCCATGGAGACCGGAGGGCATACTGAGCTCACAAAAACATAGAGCTAAGAGGGCAGAAACCACGTAATTTTGCGCAATGCAAAAAAGCCGCATGCGGCGCGTGCGGCTTTTGCGCAAGCTCTCTATTGTGTTAGCTGCACTGTACGATTTCTCATGGCCAATACATTGGGTTTGCTTTATTTTTCGTGTGAACTGGTCCCTCCTGAATTTCAAGCCATTCGCATTCGAATACAGCTCTCTGGTGTGTAGGATTGAAAGGAAGGCGACTGGCATAAGATGACTTCAAGGAATTAAAATCAAGTATTGACGTCGGGGATCTGAATAAACATTTCCCAGTCATTTCAGGACGCTAAGCGATCACATTCAAATATCGACAGCGGGGACCTCAATAACCTTTGCCCGGTCGCATCAGCTGTACTCCGGTTCACCAGCCTTTCAAGCCTTACATAGAAAATAGCTCTTTTATAATGATCGTTGAATTTTTCACCAGGCTGATACCCCTTGCATGCCATGTGACCCTTTTAAGGTCGTATTTGGCCTGGTAAATTTCGTCCGGTTTTAGCGATGAATTCACCCCAAAAGGCAACTCTCTCAGGTCTTCATATAGATGATCCGGCTTGGCAACGTGGTTCAATACCACTCATCTCGTGGTAGGCTCCAGAATGTGTATGCTTACTGCCAGTTCTCAGCAGCACATACAGTATACCGTACGTCTCCAGTGCCCCACAGTGTGTCGGGTCTGTTCCAAGTCGGGTGTGTCGGAAGTTCTGTAGGACTTCGCCATGTACGGAACACAGTGTCGGATGACATGAAATATTGAATGGTGTGTCACTTCTTCTGACGTGTGTCGGATTTGAAAGATGTGTTGCTGTGTCGGGTTTCAGGGAGCCTCTAAACGATAGGTTGAATTCCATCCTTTTTGGCCGTCCCAGAGAGTACTACGTGTCCGTTATAAGCATGGATTCAGAGGGTATCATAGGTGAATTAACTAGCCTACCTCTGGGAACATTTGGGTAGGACCGACTGAAACTGTATTGCAGTACTGGCTATGCTCCGGATCTTAGCAACCTGTGGGATAAGATGTCCATGGGACGCACTACATACTGCACTACACGCCATTGCCCTCCCTACGCTCCGCACTAGCACGCCCCCGAGTACCCGACAGGCCACAAACTCTGGCCGACAGTGACACTGCCATGGAGGACGCGGCGGCGAATGCGTGGAATATGATATGCGTGGCGCTGAGCGAATTGTGAGCAGACAACTGATACAATTTATGAAAGACGTACCAAGCGGCCGGAATGCGAAACGACAAGACGCGACTCTACAACACGGATAAGTAGATACTCGTCATCATCAAAAGTAAATATCAACAGTAAATGGCTCCATTGTGTCAGAACCTGGGTGCCACTCCCAACCAAAATTCGCTACCATATACCATGGCATATGGACAATGACCAACTGAGCTCTTTCCGGCAGAAGGAGTTCATCAGGCTGAGCCACAGCCATGAAACAGTGCAGTGTCTCAGCAAGCTGGCTTGGCTGGCAAACACCACATCCTCATTTTCCCATTATTTCTCCATATCCACCGACTTCTCTCAATGTTTCTGTCATTGAGGCTGTTTGTTGTATCCCTAAGACTCAGCTGCATGATTACCAGCCACGTCGGCACAACAAGGGGATGCTGCAAGCTATGATTTTGCCTGTTTTGAACAAAATCAAGTGTTGAAATTCTGATCCCTTTATTGACCCCATTACACAGGTCCTTGCAGTGTTAATTGATGTAGAGGGCAACGATACTCCCTGCTAAACATGCTCATGTAGTTGGGTTCAAAAAAAACTACAGATTGCAGCCTATAGCAGGCAATTGATATTTACTTTTGATGACAACGAGTAGATGGTGAGTTGTCCAATACACTCACCACACCATAATGACCGCGCTGCCGTCGCCCTGGCCGGGATTCTGGGCATTCTACGTACATAGTAGTCAGTAAACGGAGGACACAGACGTGTGGTCGCGCACATACCCGCGATGCGACGGCCGAGAGAACCTAGAGATGATATGGAGCGCTGCAGAAGCTGGAGAGCGCCGCGAGGTCTCTGAGGCAAGGTGCAACGAATGGTACAGGGCGGGAGGATGCGCTTCCATATTTCACTGATTTCTGGCTTCCGCATGGTCAAAAAAGGGCTCTATATTGCCGCATTCCCCCCTTCGATCTTGGCTGGATGTTTTTGAACCCTCATATCCGCTTCAAGAAGAAGGGATCACAAGCCGGGTCATGCCGAACCAACATTTCTCCTTTCGGAACTTGGTTCAAAATCCTGTCTTCATGACTTCTTCATGACTTTCTATAGAAAAGGGTGTCGTAAAATAGGCAATTCCCAGCTTTTACCTTCGATAGGTGTCCCATCAAAGGAAGAGATCGACGAGAATATAAGCAGTTTCTTCAATCCTGAGATCAAGCCACCAGCATCATATCCTGGCTGCTCAAGTCTTCCCGGTAATATCATCATGTTTGATGGTGTAGCACTTGAACAAATGTCGCTACTGTCCTAAAAGAAATGCCATCTTGGGTTTATGCCTAGTAAATTTCTGGCATGAAAATTGACGAGATATATGTGTCCTCTACGCGTCAATCGTCTTCACTTTTCAGAAATCGGACTAGGGAGGTCTAGCCCGAGGTTCAATTAAAATACTCCTGCATACGAATAGCTTCTCAGACATCCCAAGAGTTCTCCCGCGGGGTATGAGAAATTTTCTGAACGTTTTGTTCAATAGGAGGGCCCACGGATGAAAAGGAGCAGAAACGTCACAACCTGTGACATTGCGTGACTTCCCCTCGCGCTAATTAGCCATGACCACCCCGACGGTACTACGCGGCTTCGACGTGAATCCGGACTGGGGAAGCCTTATATCTCAGGAGGGCCATCAAAAAGAATGAGCACATGGCGGGTTCAAAATGCGAATATCTCGGGGGAATCATTCAAACCTTAAATATGTCAAGTGCTCCCTTATCCCTCCTGCTCTCAATCATTCAACAGTGTTTGAAATGGCATTACGGAGCATGTGAATCAAAATGCCATTCCGGGGCATGTGGCTCAAAATGCGAATATCTCGGGGAATCATGCAATCATGCAAACCTTAAATGTGTCAAGTGCTCCCTTATCCCTCCTGCTATCGGCTGAATTAAACCATTTGATAGTGAGGCACAGGGTTCAAAACAGCATTGCGGAGCATGGGAATCAAAATGCCATTCTGGGGCATGTGATTCAAAATGTGAATTAAATCATTCAACAGTGTTTGAAATGGCCGCATCCATACTTATATATTGTCGGAAAAATCGAATTTGCCTGATCTGGGACTGACTGCGTCTGATGGTCCTGTCAGGCCTGGCCAGGTACTTATCAGGTTGCACGATAGTGCTTGTCAGGCGCCGTCAGCCCATGTCATTGTAAGGCAGAAAACAATGGATTTTCGGGTCTAGTACTTGTCGGCTCGGAGGAACATGTCAGGGTCAATAGTATCTACCAAGAAATGAAGACTCTCCTTTCCAGCTTCCGTCAACGGGGTCGGCAACGCTCCGCGAATCACGTAGTCTGTCAGCAATAGAAAGTATTCTTTCGCCTCCTCGTGTACTTGACATCCGGCCCAACTGGTGTTAACTCGCCGTGGTGACTCGACAAGAACTAACTATGAGTTTCAGTTTTACAAAGCATATTGGTAACTCTGTCCCAGTGCCCCTTGCAGCTGCACTCGGACGCAGTCTCGGGCCCCGTCGCTCCAGTCGCATCAACAGGCTGGCGAACGTAAAAGGAGAGGGAAAAGATTGAAAAGAGAGCTGAAATTAAAGGACGCTAACCGCTGGAATCCTCGGGAGCGCACGAGAAGGAAATCTGAATCGACAGTCCTGGGTGAAATTTTGCTGGCTATCACCCAGCAAGGCGGATTTAAAACCGGGCTTCAAATGAGCTCATGCGATGGAATTTTCCGGTCATGTTCCCTTGCTCCATCACATATCTGATCTGAATCGAGGCAGCCGTATATTTATTTTGGAGCTAGACCAATAACTGTCTGTCCATGGAGGCAAGCCTGTCGATAGAGTCTGAAATCCCATCACGTGCGAGATTCCACAATGGGACACCGGAAGGCTGAAGCAGCCGGGGGAATGCTTCGGGAGCACCCACATGGATAGCAGAGAATTGATTTGAGTGGAGTAGAGGCAAAGCCTCCCTCCTCCCTCGCAGCGAGCGCTCTCGGGCCGAAACCCCAGCCGGCGCGAAGCTGCAACTAACTAAAGACAAACTGTGAGACAGTGAGATACGTAGAGAGACCGTTTGTATATAAGAAAAATGGGATGGTGGGTGGGAAAAAACTATTGAGGACGAGATATAAAATAGCGAGGAGTGCGCGCAGAGAGATTACGGGAGGAAAAAAACTCCTCCTACTTGGCCCCCTATGTGTCAGACTCCTCAATGCTCAGTGCTTGGCACTCGCTTCCCTCCCTCCGCTTGTAATCGCATGAATGTTCTAGCGCTACGTAGAGAGTTCATGAGTGTGCAGGTCAATTGGAGTGGAGAAGAAACTGACGCGGCGTTATCCTTAGGCCAGTCCAGGCCAGGCCGAGCCCTGAACATCACTGTTCTCACGGCAACCTTTCTTGAAACGATTTCTCATAGCCGAATTTGGCCTAAAAGGCGGTTTCGGCTGCTGGCGGGCCTTTTGTATCCCGGAATACTATATATTCTGCTCAAACAAGCCTGAAGAGCTCATTCAAGGATAGGCTGGCCTGTCACAGTATTAATCGTTCCATTCACCCCCCCTTCCACCGCAAAAAAATCGATGTTGGTGCTCTCTCTGCTAGCAGTACTTCAGGCTCTCCTTCATGGCCCTGCCTCTGCAACTAAGGGTAACTCCATGATTGCAAGCGCCTGGTATGCCGGCTGGCATGCTGATTCCGACCCGGCGTTTTCGTTATCTCAAGTAAGCTGGAACAAATATTCGCAGTTGAACTATGCTTTCGCGTGAGCTCGTTCAATAACTACTTGAAACCGCGGTATTTATTCCAGAGCCAGAGAAACGACCGGCGATGTTAGAGTTGTTTCTTTGAACGGTTCTAGCCCTGAAGTGCTCCCGCAATTTGTCTCGATTGCGCATGCCAATGTGAGTTCCATCTACAATTGTTACTGCATACCACCGACGGGACGCAGGGTGTGAAGGCTAAAGTGAGCGTTGGAGGATGGACGGGGAGTCGCTTTTGGTCGTCGAATGTCGCGACTCCACAGAACAGGTTAAGATCATATCGGCGGCCCTCCTTCTCGAACTGTCTGACCAGGCCGTGAAGGACTCTGTTCGTGAAGACGTTGGTGGACTTGGTGGCCCAGTATGGCCTCGACGGCCTTGACTTTGACTGGGAGTACCCGGGTGCATCCGGTATCGGCTGCAACACGAATGACACTGTCAATGATACGGCCAATTTCCTCGCGTTCATTCAGGAACTTCGAGCGGACCCGATAGGATCCAAACTTATTTTATCTGCCGCAACATCCATCACTCCGTTCATAGACTCGGACGGGAGCCCTTCTGACGTCTCTGGATTTAGCGAGGTCCCCGATAGTCTCCCCAGGCCCACATCGTCTCTAACCAAGTTTTATCAAGGTCCTTGACTATATAGCGATAATGGTGTACGATCTCAATGGTCCATGGTCTTCGGCGGTCGAAGCAAATGCCCCGTTGAATGACTCTTGCGCACCATCAGCGTACCAGAACGGATCTGCTATCTCTGCAGTCCATGCTTGGAACGCTGCGGGCATGCCCATGGATCAGATCGTCCTCGGGGTCGCATCCTACGGCCATTCCTTCCGCGTGTCTGAGTCCGATGCTTTCACAGATGGCTGTTCACAAACACAACTTGCCTTGTATGTTCCATTCAATGTCTCCGATGCGCCTGTCGGGGACTCTTGGGATGGCGCGGCTGGGCCTGATGAATGTGGCAATCCGCAAGGACCAGGGGGTATTATGAACTTCTGGGGATTGATACAACAAGGATATTTGAACGCTGATGGTACTCAAAAAGATGGGGTTCCTTATCTCTTTGACGAGTGCAGTCAGACGGTCGGTCCCATTCAGTATACAGCGTGAATGACATTCGAGATAAAAACGATTATTTTTCCAGGCGTACGTCTATAATAAGACCACTGAAGTGATGATCTCGTTTGATAACGCCCAATCATTTGGTGCGAAAGGTGGATTTCTAAAGTCAAAGGGGCTAGGCGGGTTTTCAATGTGGGAGGCTGGCGGGGATTCGGGGGATATTCTCCTGGATTCCATTAGGGAGTCGGCGGGATATTGACAACCCTTTGTGAGAGTGGAGCAATGAGATGGAATGAAATGGGGGCCTACATTTAACAACTTCATCATTTTGTGGCTATATTTTTCGTAGCGGAGCACGAGTCCCTGATAGTGTAATTATACAGTCCACAGTATGGATAACAACAATCACAATCCAATATTTGTTCACCAAGGCGGGCGGAGCGGCCCACTAATATGACGACGAGTTAAGATCCTAAATTTGAGGCGTGAAAGGAAAAGCACAATTGATGCGCACGTGGTCAATATTATTCCCACCATCGCGTGCTGCGATGACTCAACAAATTCTTCTATCCCCTGTAGTTCGGAGCAAGCCTGTCTCCGCATCGGCAAGCCGGTGAATCTCGGAGAGAGGCTTGGGTCAAACTGCCAAAAATGGACGATGTGTTCAACTACGATTTCTCACTCAATTCCACTAGGATTGCAATGGGATAAATGGCTAATTCGTTCGTTGGATATTCCTCCATAGGTTTCAGTGCGCCGTTCAATAATATATCCTGTTGTTATCGCACTACACCAAGTTTATCATCGCGAAGTTGCATTTCAGAATTCATACCAAACATTCAGGATTATGTGCCAATTCCATCGGTTTTATGGGCTCGATGGATCCGGAATATAATTTCAAACAACTCTCCCAGCGCTTCCAGTAACTGCTTTGTGAAGGCAGGAAACATAATTTTGTTCGCTTGTGTGGTGTGACATGATGTGTGACCGACGTGACTTACCGTTCGACTTCCGTCGTATGGAGGACAGTAAAATGTGAAAGCAAGGGGAAACCATTTTTCAAGACACTATCTAACTATACCTTACTGAAAGACCTTAAGGTAGGAAGGAAACCCAAAGCAGATGCTCGCACGATGATGACTAAGCAAATCTGAATTCGAGCTATGGCCTTCACCGTAACACTTACCGTACAATTACGATCAAATCGACAGGGGGTGTGACACGTGACCCATTTTAGCTATTCGACATTTCGACAGACCCCCAAACTGAGCGTGACCCACACAAAAAAACTCAACATCAGGCCTAAATGATGCTACCACATTAACTGAGAGTCCTGGTACATCCCAGGAATATTTGGATTCATCTCACATTACCTTCCATATTTTTTGCTTTTTCTTGTCTTCTGGCCTTGATTTTGGCGAGAACAGCGCAATTTAGCGCGGAAAGACATCAGATGGACATAAAAACAAGAGAAACTACTGAATTCTGGCCTTCTAAAGCCTTTGAAGGGCGCGTGGATTTATTTTTGAAATTTGGCGATTTTTCGTGACCTTTTTACCAATTCGACACTCGCCTGCGTGACGCGTGACCCCGACCAAGATTCGACATCGACACCGGGGTGCGTGACGCGTGACTGTCGAATTGAACGTAATTGTACGGTATCTCTGCGGGTAAAAGCTGTTTTGGTGTCCAAAATACATACCTGATAAATGGCCTACTCAGATTTTACACGTGGATAGCGATGATGGCCGGGGAGACAGGATTTCATTTCCACATCTTTGTCAAAAAGTACAGGTTGTGGCCTAGACAGATTTTAACAAGTATGTTTAACTCGAGATACAACCCCTCGAGACTATTCACGGCGCCGGGATAAGATTTTGAGTTACTGCTGAGTTCCTTTCTTGACAGCAGGCCAACTGGACGATTCATGTACAACAGAGGTAGTTTGAGCCTCTGGGATTATTGGTAGCCATCTGAGAACTCAGAAAATCCTGTTATTACTACGAAATATGGGGCCAATTGTGAGGTAACATCGACTCGGGTAAAGGTTCAACATCCCCGAGATGGCCGAGGGCTGTTCAATATCGGCCAACTTACCAACAGTGCTGCTCAATTATGCACAATTCGGACAAGTCGGGGTACAGTACGTACGGTGAAGAGCCCTATTCAGTCTACTTGATTGTCAATTCACTCCAGTTGATTGCTTCGAATAAATGTATTGCTGGTGCATATATAAATACAGGGGTCCAGGAGCTAATTTACATTACCCAACGAGTATTCTCTACCTCCAGCATATTTCGGCCCTATTCAAGGACGTGTAAGCACAAAATAAGCAAAAACATCCTAAGCTCACCACAGGAGTACGTTCAAGAATGACATCCAAAGATCTGATGAGTCCCTGAGTAAACGGCGCTCGGTCCAGGAATGAATTTACTAACCGCGTCAAGGTTACAAAAAGCCAAGTCCTCCGGCAGTATCGACCACATCCACCATGTACCGTGCACCCTCTACCTGTTCCAGTGCCTGAAACGAAATGGTCGCCGGCCACTAGAGAGAAACCATTAGGTTGTGATGCGTAGTAGTAGACAATTATGAGCATACGAATCTCAAGCACGGTTACACCAAGAAAAGGGAGGGAGGTAGAACACGAGGCGTGGCGAGTGTTAACCACGCTGGGATGATCCGGATGCGCCAGGTTAAAAAGGACACTAAAAGTATTCAGAGTTACGGACCTGCAATGAACGGTTGATCTGGGCAATCAGAGTCAACTTATTTTGTTCGTGATATCGACTGTAATATTTACCCACTGCCCCCCGTGGTCTCGCAGCCTTCGACCTTCTCCAACTTCTACGTGCTTCCTCCCTTTTGCAGCTAACAGTGTCTCGCCCGGACTACAGCGTGTGGCTCGATCACGGGGCAATGTATCGCTCGATGTGCGGCGGGCTCACGCCGTGGAATTTGTCCTTCAGTCGAAGTAGTGTGAGCGGAATTTCACCCGAGTTTCTCTCACCCAAACATTGTTCATACTGAGCCGTTCGCCGGTCCTATCTGGTTAACCATGGACAAAAATATTTAATTCATGTTGGGACATCACGCAAATTGAGTGAACTTCTCACCGAAATTTGCTGTGCGCAACCAAATCCAACGTACACCTTTCTTCGATCTATGTAATTTCTTGTCCTCGACTCACTCCAAAGGTCACGGGCCGGGCATAGCTGGTTGATTTTATGCCCACTAACTTTAGTTCGTGGGTGCTATAGCGCCCTATCAAAAACTTTTGAGTGTAATGATTGAAATGCCCACTAACTTTAGGTAGTGGGTCCTGTAGCGCCCTAATAGTACAGTGCCCGCCAATTTATTTTTATTTTTATTTTTATTTTTAGAGTAAAGTTGTACATGTTTGGTTTACTTGTGTAATCATTATGTTCTCGGTTTCAATCCCAGTGAGAAAGGCGTCGAGCCGGATCGAGCGAGAAAGAGCGAGAGCGAGTGGCTCGATCTGGCTCAATAATTTCGAGCATATACCGATCTCCCTCGATTCAATTTGATGGGATATTGAGTGCCGTCGAGGGACATCGAGGCCCATCGAGCACATATGTACATGATGTAATATAGCTTCGGCGGCTTTATCCTGCTGATATTCCGGTTGTTTTAAATTTTGGGGAGAAAAAGATCCATATATTGAACAAAGGTATGTAGGAACATAGACACTCCCAATACCTATCACACCCATGCAACAGCACCCAGTCCCGCCCCGCGTTCAGCGCCGTCCATGCACGGTCCTCAGAACCGTCATTTGCGATGCTTGACGCTGTTCTCGAGAGTCAGATCTAGCTTGAGACTTCTTGAGGCAGCGAACGAGTCATTGAAGTACCCAGGGAGAGCTCGCGCGCAGGCACATCTTGAAAAGCTTGAAAACTTGGATTTTGACCGACTTGAGCTGAAGTGTATTGAAGCCAAGTTTGCGGGCTTTGCGAGTGAAGAAGAGCTTGGAGGAAATCACCCAGATGCCGCAGTTGTTAGCTTGACAGGACCTTGGGAAAGTATCTTCAACATTTTGGGAAATGCCTCTTGTGGACTGGAGGGACTGGCTTGAAGTGGGTGGGCGAGGGACATAGGAGAGGCAGAAGAAGAGACGACATCAACCACATCCGATCCTAAAGCACGTGCCACATTCAGGTCCACCGGTGCAGCAGAATTTGATGTGGGCAAAAGACAGGTACCACGCCGGTAGTGGGGAAATTATGCGGTGGTCGTACGATATACAAGACAAAATATTCGATGAAGTTCGCGCTCGTTCAATATCACTCAATCTCGCTCGAACACACATAATCGGTTTTACTTGGCGCGTTGATGGTTCGATGTGGCTCTTTCCGCCTCGATCCGGCTCGACGCCTTTCTCACTGGATTGAATACTCATGTCTAACAAGAATGTGTGTCGTGACTTGTTCCACTTTCGCTGTTCTGTACTCTCAACTAGTTGTCAAGAAGCGCGCTATTGAAACCTGGCATAAGCCTACCATCAAGACGTGTATAAAGGTAGTGGAACGTGGGTTTCGTCTAAACACGTCTAACATGGCACGGAGTGAATCATGGAATTGCCCAGTGATTTGGCGGCACATTCAAGGCCTTCGTGGTGTAGGTTTATTCTGTTGGGGCGGTTTTTCAAGAGACATGAAGGATTTGTGAAGGATAATGGGTACGTTGGTGTACCACATACCCATGAAGTGGCGTCTTGGTGATACCTGTAAAAACGTACATTGTCCTTGGTGGAGAGCTATTCGCCAGTTACCGGACCGTGATCTTTATTAGTTGTGTTGAATCAATAGTGATAGCTCATTGATGTGCGATCTCTTTTTCGGAGTTTACGTGAATATGGGACTTGGCAGATTTTTGACAATGAAGTAAAGGTATCCTGGCACCGATGAATTGTGATGAATTGTCTGCATTGAATCGAGAAGTCGGACTTTGAATTTAACTGATAAGATCAGATGGGTCTCGCTGGAGCCCTAGACAGATTAGTATGATAGTAGGATTACGATACCTGTTCTATCTTCGTAGGATCCGGATTAGGCATGGTCAAGTTTATAGGATCACAATGCGGGCATGTATTCTTCGTAGGATTACTGTTATAGGACAGAAATGGTCGTCGCATTATAAAGTATTACAGAAACTTGACATATTGTGGATACTGCGCCGCGAATTCCTCCGGCTCCTTTTGAGCATACTCCCGGGGGCTGACCGCCGTCGTCTTGTCGCCAGGAATCAGTTCGATGGCCCAGCCAGCAAGCGGGTCCCCTGCTTTGCGCCGTTTAAGCTTGGGTGCTGGTGCAGCTGCGGTTAAAGTCAACTTGCGTTTGGCGGCGGATGGAGCGGTGTCCCTCGTCGAAGTGGTGAATGAAACATTGGCCCCGCGCGAGCGCAGGCGTCGCTGACTTGCGTCTAAGTGGGTGTATGAGCAACAAAGGATGGTTCTACGTACCGGTCCGCTGGCTTCGTCGTCCGTTTGCAACGTTTGACCCTCTTTCTCACGCTGCACATCATCGTGCTCGTCTTCCTGATGGTCGACTCGTGCTTCATCTGCGCTGCGACTCGAAGCTACAACACGTCCAGATGAACGCTGGGAGGTGCGGCGATGAGCATCAGGATTGAGAATTGGAAAAAGCACTCACGCACGGAACCTGTTCCACATTCGACTGAAAAGCAGTCAGATTAGGGAAACTCACGAATAATTATCATACCGTTCCATGAGCAATTTTTTCCGCCTTCTTGCCCTTCGACGGACGCCCTGCAGGAACCCGGCCAGAGGAATTCGACTGATCTGTAGTCAGCTTTGACAGGGATTGAACGAATGACGTACTTTCGATTCCGCTACAGCTTGCTTGAGCTCCGCCTCTACCTGCACCTTCGCCTGTCTCAAAGCAATGACACGTTCATCAGCGTCTCGAGCCCGCATACCCTTGTCCGCAGCAGCCGCATGGCGTCGATTCGAGCTGCCGTAGCGATGGACGAGCTCATTCTGGTTGTTATTCAAGTCACCTGTCGCCAGCTTCACATTGATCTCTGCAGCCCGACGTGCATCATACTCGGCATATCTGTAGCGGTCAGGAGTACGGGTGGAAGACAGAATCGAACACATACTTTTTGAACGATTCTATAATACCCATTTGTGTACCGGTCTCCGCGTTGTTGCGTGCATGCTGTGCCTCACCCAGATTGGTTGTTGCAGGCATCGTGTGCCAATCGTTAAGCGAAATGCGAGAGAGGCACTGGATTGTTGCAGGAAGGAGCCAGAAGTGCATCAGCTTTTGTTTTCACCATCCTAAAGAACATGGATCACGCGAAATAAAAAGTAAATTTGAAGTGGGACAAACTCGCAATTGCCCCATCAGGGTCCGGAACGTTTGCGATCCAGAGTTTGAAGTCCTCGACAGCCTGTGGGGTTTCCATATGAATGAAGCCTTTGATGCGATCATGGTCGTTTTTGGACAGGTGCGGAGCCTCAGGGACACCTCTGTGGACGCTTAAAACACACCAGCATGATGAGCGGCCAATAAAAGTTCCTCGTCGAGGCTCATCACCGCAATCGCAACAAGGGGATCGTCTCGTCCACGTTTATTCTCCTATGGATTGGCGGGCGACCAGCACGAGTACACTGTGAAAGATTTCACCGCGAAAAATTTCCTGGCATTAGGACAGCATTATGTCTTCATTTTTGGGCGTCACTCGATACACATACGAAATGTAATCAAAATTGAGTTTACGAAACTACTATAAGTACAGGTCTATGTACATAGTGCCCGCGAATAAGAAGTATCTGGATGTCGTTGAGCAAGGTGCAGGGTCTAGAGCAAAGGAAGGGGCCGATAAGCGGGCAGATAAGGTTACTGTATTCGCCCATTGGTGTCGAGGATCCGCCATCTCCAGCTGTAGTCGCTCGATTAGCACAGGAAGGTTTCTGAGCCGGGGTATGATCCACGAAGGTATGACCTCTCGACGTCTTCATCATGTGGGCTGGCCAATCTCCACGGCCGCCGACAAAGGCAGCGACAGAAACTTGGGCCGGAGTTCTTGGTTGGGCCACGTTTGCGAGGACGTTTTGTTCCAGACGAAGCTGTTAAATTTACAGTCCAGTACGAAGCGAACCCTGGGTCGGTAGCTGGTCGCGGTCGGCGTTCGAAGAGACGATTGAGGGAAAGATGATGCCGTACGTATTGCTGATACAACATAAATAGGACGATATAGACTGAGCGGAAACACTGTGTACCTTCCACGTTGCACCGGCCGTTCTGTAATACATAGGGGCACTTTTTGGATTGATTTCATTCTAACTAGGGATCGCCTTTCCCGACACACAAACCATACTACAACCATAAAGACAACATACATAGCTGTCCACTGGTAATTTCTGAGGTCCATGTGTATGTATTGGTGGAGCAAAATGGATTTGTCCCATTGAGTGATCGCATCCCATTCGGGCATCAAAGACTGTATCAGTGGTAGCAATGGTATAGCTGTGGTAAGGGAAACACCTAAAAACGCTACTAACTTTAGAGGAGTAACGATCCAAACACCTCTAAAGTTAGTGGGTTACCATGGTATTATCAGGTGGCCTCACTGTTATATCCAGAGGAACTATTTCAAAATTTAGTTGAAATGCGCAAAGATAAGTAAATGACAACCGCTGTGCGCACCACTGCAACAGAGTCCTCCTGCATGTTTTCCCACCACCGGGCCAAGAGGTGGACCACTGAAAATTCCAGCGGCTCTCCAGTCGTTGACGGGATAAATTGTCCAATTGATGGGCGGCCAAGAATTGTTGGGCATCTCTCTGTGATTCAGCATTGTTGGGAAAATATTTCAAAGACAGTTCTTGCTCGGAATCATAAAGAATGTCGATGGCATGGCGTTGATCATCGGAAAGCATCAATTTTCGAGTGGTACTTTGGCATGGGCATAAAAAGCAAACAACATGCTTAGAGGACTGTAAGTTCTTTAACGAGGGGGAAATTGACCCTTCAAAATTTTCGTATAAACGTAGACCCTGAAGACGCCGCCGCGGACCAGAGCCAGGGCAAATTTTCAAATGAAAACTTCCTTGCCGCCTGTTTCCACATCGTGGTCGCCAAGCATTAAACGGGGGGGGGGCGGCACAAGCCAACGAGGTACGCGGGGAAGCTGTCCAGAAGCAGAGATATTACGCGCGCCCGTCAGAGCGGGGCAGGAGGCGGCGACTCGGGGTACTTCAGAAACATACCATTTTGGGATATGTCCCGCCTCTGTGGATCCGTGTTTGCGTAGTCTCGGGTAGGCACGCCACAACGCTGTCGTCTACAAGGTCCTCGAGTAGGTGGCTGTTGAGATTCAAGGGTTCCCCCAGCTCGTTCTGGATCGCCAAGAACTGCAGAAGAACTGAACCCACGCCCATTACCCTCTTTCCACGAGAAATTTGATATTTTCTGACATTTCCCGCATGTCTGCATATTCCTACATGTCCAGCTCGCGGTGGAGCATGGTCTGAATCTTGGCCTTTGCCAGTTCAAGTTGTTAACACCCCAACACTGGTTTCTTCCCCTCTTCTGTTGTTGTATGTGCATCCATGGTCTAGTACTGCCTCTGATATGCCACTCTGTGAATGATAGAGTGCATGAACCATGTTTCTTTTGTAGAAGAATCAACATCATGTGGATGTGGCGCCTTTATCTGCTTGTTCCAAGCCCCGTTACTCCTCATTTCCCTCAATTTTTTTGTACTTGACACTTAAGATATAGTAGATGCTCCTCATAATTTTTCCTTGCAAAAATCGATCCAATTAACTGGACGTGGGTTATACATTGCAAATCGCCTGATCACGTGCTCGTTCCACAGTTCCGGGGTAACATTTGACATCCCACAAAAATCCATGAGATTTGTGGGCATGATATAAAGAGATTCACAAAAAAAAAAAGACGATGCAAGAATTTGCTCTCTGGGCCCAGAAAAAAATAAAATGCAAGGACTGTGGAATGACTGTAGTCAGGCCAAGGTAAAAAATCCTGAGATTAGATGAAGTAGAATCTACTGTACAAGACATTCTACATAGGTTTTATATACTATAGTAAATAGGATTCAATCATGGAACTATAGGGTTAGGTACAACATCATACGATAGGGTTACTGTCATGTGTAAAATGTATCCCGCTAGGAGGGTTCCTGTACTCCTAGCGGGATTTCTGCTGTTAGGGTTAATGAAAAAAATAAAAGGAACATCAAGGATTAATTAATAATCCGGTGTTCGGGATTTTTGTTCATGAGTAAGCCATTTCATGACAGCAAGGAGCATTTAGGCTGAATGCAACTCATCGAAGCGTTGATTTTAGGCTTTTCAGATGGAAGAAAATGTAGTTGAATGATAGTTCAGTAGGAGGCCTCTAGATCTATGCCTGAATTTTGCAATAGGGTTGTTCACAGCAGCCCTCTTTCACTTCTTTTTGTCGCCTTTTCCTACCCTCTTTCAGAGAAAGAACCAAAGAGGAGCGACAAAATGAACCCAAAAACGGCCCTTTTCTGAAAATGGGCACACCCCCTTCATTTTTACGAAACAGTCCCTTTTTGCATTCCTTTTATTTTCCCATCTTTGGGTCCAGAAGAGAGCTTGGTGAACTGAGGCAGAGGGTCCGCTTTCGCGCCGGTGTCAAGAAGTATCTTGTTGGTGAGCATTAACCATTCAGTCACAATGTTGTCTAAAGACTACCCATTCAGCTGAACCAACTGCACCTTCGACATTCAGTCACCTGACCTGTTTTCTGGAGGAGTCGTTGCTCAAGTAAGGAACGACTGAGCGCAGCGAGCGTCCGTTCCACAGTCCTATCCTATCCTATACTGTACTATTTCGACCAAATGTTCAGGTGACACTGTAACTGAGAATAATGGAAGTGTACCACATGTATAACTACTTGACGCGTTCAAAACGGACCTCTTGACCCAAATCCAGACCACCCTCGCACGTCCCTCCACCGCACCCTCCTACTCTTCAGTCGCCGCCAGCCCCGCGCGCACCTCCCCCGCGCCCGCTCCCGCCGTGCCCACCCCACCCTCCACCAAAGGCAATGAATTTGTCATCGCTCTAGACACGAAGAACGAGATCCTCGCGCTCCCAGTCGCTGAAATCAAGGAGAGAGTCATCACCGCACTTGCAGCCTCTGGGGTACCCAGACTGCAGGAAGCGGAGCTGAAGGCCGTCAAAGTGCTCGCGCGCGGACGGCTACTCGTAGCGCCCAAGACGAGAAAACGGCGACGCGCCTAAAGCAGACCGCGTCCTACTGGACGCCCAAACTCTCCAAAGATTCGCGCCTCGTAGTCCCGAGCTATCGCGTGGTCATAAACAGCGTACCAAGGACGTTCAAACCGGACAGCCCCCACGCCGCCCACGAACTCTATGCCCACAAACGTACCGCGATCGCAGACCCTTCGGTCATCAAGGAGGTACGCTGGTTAAACCCAAAAGCCCTCCGCGACCCGAAAAAGCTCGCGTCCTCGATCCTCCTCACCGTCACCGACATCATCACTGCCGACAGGTGCATCGCACAGTCCCTCGCCGTCGAGTCCACACTCTGCCTCGCTCATCGATACGAAGAAGCACCCACCCAGTGTTTCAATTGCCAGCAATACGGACACGCGCAACACCGCTGCAAGGAACCGTCCCCCGTGTGTGCCCGCTGCTCGCAGCCGCACCGGACCACGTCCTGCCCCTGCGCCACTTCCCAAACCAAGTGCGCGGTCGGTAAGCGGTGCGACCACTACACCCCGCGGTGTGCCCTTTGCAACGGCCGTCACACTGCCTACCACAAGGACTGCCCAGTGCGCACGCGCGAGCGCGAGTCGCAGCGCGCAAGCCTTATCGGTAGAGTGTTCTTCGACCCCAATTTCGATCCGCATGACCTAGCGAACCGCGACTACTCGATGGACTCCCTCCCCTCCCCTGCACTCTCCTCCTCCCCCCTTCCCTCATGAATAACACACTCATTACTTACACCGCTCAAGAAATACGTATAATCTCCCTTAATTGTCACAAGTCATACAATGTCCTCATTCCCCTTCTCAACTCCTCCAACCCTTCCCTCCGGCTTCCGCGTCAGTTTGCCCATCGAGTCTCATGTCAGGGCTTTATTATGCCAACTTCGCGTTGGCCGTTGTCCTATTCGTCTGGTTCAAGCTCGTATTCAAGCTACGCGCAATAATAGGCTACCGAGCGTAGGTTCGTTCCCCTAGGTCTGCCAGTGATGTTTGTGCGCTCGTCGCTCACGTTTAGAGGCAGTGGGCGTGTTATCACGAGGACGTCGCGCGGCGGGTCAACGAGGGTCGTCCTGCCCAACAGGGAGCAGCGCAGGCTATGCAACTTCGATGAATCTAACTTTGTTTAGTGTGTGCACGACGATTATCACAAAGATGATACCTGCCGGACGACCACAAGAATACCAAAAATAGGGCATATCCACATCCAGCCGTAGTCCGATCAAAGAGCACCAAAATAACGATGAAATACTATATTTACGCACAACGATACTACATATGGAGGTATTCGCCGAAAATACATCCCACATAAGGAGATTTTACGGCGTGATTGTGAAGATGTCTATGCCGCGAACATCTACGTCATAACAAGGGTAGGTGTAGAGAACGAGTCTAAAAATAAATTTTTAGGACTCGTAATACAGTTGCGGCTTGTAGTAAAAAACAACTGAAAAAGAATCGCAACCCGGAGACTCGAACGAGTGACCTTCCGGGTGGGCACGTGCACTGACGGATGCGTCTATGTCCTCCCCAGGACACAGGCCTCTATGGGCACTGTTAATGAGCCGGATTCCCACCTACTTTTGTGACATTTTTGCCAATGACGTAGGGGCTTTTAACCCCGTATGGGATATTATTTTTAGACGAGAACATCTGTGCCTGTCCAGCTTCATCTGTCCTGGACCGTGTGAACAACGAGTGCAGAAAATTGAACCATCGTTGAACATGATGGAAATTGAACCATTGTTGAACAAAGTAGAAGTTGAACCATATAATGAAACAAGAGATCAGCAAGTCATTTTGGTCTGTTGCAACAGAACTTTTGAGAATGTCTGTGGGTCTGGAGGGCTGGACGAAGGTAAGAAATGCATGATTCAGCCAATTCCTTGCATAATGGTCAATGTGGAGTGAGCATCCCTGGGCAGGAACATCAGAAAAATTGATATCGAACATTAATGAACGCACGTCAACATTCACAATATATATTACATTTTGAAAGGCGTGACCTTGTTGCATTCCTTTATATTTTGAAACACGTGACCTTATTGCATCCATTTTCTGAGGCGCACGCGCCAGCAATGGATAGCCCTGGTCATTACGGTCATTTTCTCGGAGGCAATATTGACGTCTCCAGCGGCCAATCAGTGCTTTGCATTTTGAAAGGCGTGACCTTATTGAATTCCTTTACATTTTGAAACGCGTGATGTCCCCAACGCAATTCTTTGCATTTTCGGACACTCTTAATTTCAGCGCACCTCAACACCGGCCAATCAGTGCTTTACATTTTGAAAGGCGTGACCTTATTGGATTCCTTTCCATTTTCAAACGCGTGACCTTATTGCATTCCTTTACATTTTGAAATCCGCGATGTCCCCTCAGCGTAGGTTCGGATCAAGCCGCCGTTCTCAACACACGTGATATTCACGTGCTTCGCAGGGAATTTTGAGAAGGGGCTTGTGCCAAGATCAAGAAAAAGGGCAATGTGTTCTGATTGCTCTCCCGCTTCAGAAACAGGTTTGATCCCTTCGGTCCAAGTTGATAGCTTGTAGATTGGAAGCGTGAAAATGTTTTGGCCTACTTGGATTTCTGATAGATCCCCCCGGCAGCCCAAGAAAGGGTCGCGAACATGGCCTTCTTCACAAATCTGAAGGAATGAAATTTCCTCTGTGCTACTATACCCATGGTAAAAATAAAAAATGTAAGTTGGCAGTTAGATTCCTCTTGCAGGTTAGATGCTGGAATAGCTTTTATTTGTGAGGATAAGTGATATGACGAGGCTGCAGTTCAACAACAAGTGAAATGGTGTGCTTAGTCAGCTGTACCGAAGATTATGGTATAAGTTTTCTTCCTTCCCAATTTTTTTTCAGCACTCATTATGATTGTATGCCATCCAAAACATGTCCTCTCATTGCCTGGATGCTTTACTGCTCCCCCATATGACCAAGGGTGGCCCTTGGTGAGGTTGAGTCACACATGTCACGAATTGTGACATACCGCTTGCGAGAACAAAATTATTTTTCCTGCATGACCAAGGCAGTTCTCTGCATAGAAATTGCTGGTAGACTCACTGTAAATTATATTCCCAATCCATCGAGCCCATAAAACCAGCAGAATTCCCAATTAATGGCAATAGTTTACGATATATCGCAACTGCATCAAACCGTTCAAAGAACGAGTGCAGTGCAAGAACAATATAATATTTTTGAAATTTGAGCAGTTAATGCTCTAGAGGGACATCCAAGGAACATATTATCAAGCAAGACCATGGCAATCATAGTTGAAATGGCCAAGAAAAATGCATTTGAACACATAGTCCTTTTTTGGTAGTTTGGACCAAGCCTCTCTCCGAGATTCACCGGCTCGCCGGTGCGGAGACAGGCTTGCTCCGAACCTACCCTCAGCGCACCTCAACACTGACCAATCAGTGCTTCACATTTTGAAAGGCGTGACCTTATTTCATCACGAGAATAGCTCTCCTGAGCTCAATTGTCGGTCGTTTTCCTCAAGAGTAAGCTCATACGATTCGCATTGGAAATCCGGAGGCCAAAGCGTCGCCCGATTTTGCCTCACCACCTCAAGACGATTTGATGGGTCAGATTTGGGTGTTTTTGGCCGTCCGAGAGCAGAACAGGTCCCACAGTACTAATAATGCTCAGATTGGCCTAGATTTTTTTATGATGTCCCGCAGTGTTCCGATTGCCCAGTCTGTTGTCTTTTTGCTCTCTGGTTTTCCTTTACTTCTCAGCTCTTCGGGCGCCTGGGTAATTCATGCCCAGGTTTCGGTGCACCCTTCTTGCGTGGCTGCGCTTTTCTCCTGCACGCGATGGGGCTCAAGGGCCCCCATCGGAGGCGCCCAGCCACCACGCCGACCAGATTGCCGTGCATGCCCGCTGCCTCGTTGAGGCTTCTCCCAAGTCGCCGGCTTGCAAGCTCCTTGTCCGGAGTTTCTTTCAGATCCCATTGTTTCTTCCCTTTTCCTGTCACTAATATTGGAATCCAAACTTTCAAAGTATAGATTCCAATGACTAAGAATTCCTTGGCCCAGACATGTATGAGGGTGGCGGGCTAATACTCTGCTGTATGGAGGGATCTATCCGGCCAGTTGCAAATGGGTTAATAGCAGTGACATTTAAGAACTGGGCGAAGTCATTGAGTTCTTCTCGCTTTTGCTTCCTTCGACGGAGCCATAGGACCAAAAATGCCAGTGATATCAATGCCACAGTTATATAGTAGGTACTCCACTTACACTGTCCAAGTTATGAATGTTTCGGAGACGGATGGCATTCTATTGCAATTGGTCGAACAACTACGGTTTCGCTCTACAATCTAGCCGCCTCAGAAATTCGCCGTAGCATTCAGGAGTACTTCCACCAACGTCTCCGGTCTCTTCTCGAGGAGCATTCGTGGGATATCAGCTGCTAACGGAGGGTTTCATCCTAGGTCGGTTGATGGAGGAGTCCAGGGACAATAGTGTATATTAGTGCCATGTACACTTCGATACTTCCTGGGCTCCGGCGTTCCTAAGCGGGACCGTGCCGTGTAATTCTACCTACCTACCTACCAAGGATTCCCATGGCGTGTGTCCCGGGGGGGCGGAAATAGGTTAAATGGACGTACCGCCAATGATTCCGTGAAATCACTCAAATCACGTACGTTGTGACGGTACAGCGAAGGGCCGGCTTGCCGGACCGGAGCTGCACGGGCTTGCTCCGAACCTGAAATGTCCGGTCGGATTTATGAGTCAAATCACTCCAAATAAAATACTGGCATGAGCCTTTCTCGATTTCATGACGATCTACACAGTTTAATACATACCACCCCTCCTTTGTTCTCTCGGAATAAAATATTTGGGTATTTTCCGAAAAGGTGAGTCTGTGGAATCTTGTTGTATGCAAAAATGATGTGTACGGTCTGAAAGGACACGGTCGTTGGGACCTTGTTTGGGACCGCATTTATGCCCAGAGCACGCTACAAAGATTTGGAGGACATAGAAAGTTTCGTATTGAGCAGGGCTATCCATTTCCAGGGGAGCGTGCCTCAAAGGTGACCCCCTGAATTTCCCCGGAATTTTTCCTTGCCCGGGAGCGTTCCTTAACAGGTTGCTTGCTATTGATTCGTCGCCGGCATCCCAGCACCGCCTCCCTCGAGTATGAAGAGCTTTTGGGCCTTGGGCTTAACAACCATGACAGCTACGGGAAATCTGAACAGACAGTTTTGCTTCGAATCGCGCTGGCCATCACCTCGAAATCAGGCACATGAAATTTAGTCTCCATCCCGGGTCACGTTTGGTCGGCACAATGGCAAATAACGTGCCCGCTATTGATTCGGCGGCCGCATCCCAGCACCGCCTCCCTCGAGTATGGAGAGCTTTTGGACCTCGGGCTTAGCAACCAGGACAGCTACGGGGAATCTGAACAGACAGAATCACGCTGGCTATCACCCCGAAATCAGGCACAGAAAATTTAGTCTCCATACCGGGTCACATTTGGTCTGCACAATAGGAAACAATAAATTTTATTTGGTAGCTGCGAGGCAAGTGGCATAAGGCTTATGAGGTCCGATCCGAAAAGCCCGATTTTGGCCGTTTCCGTCCGCGTCCCTCCGCACTGGGATCGGGACCTCTGTTTTTGGCGTCGTTTCGTCCGCATACTGGATAGAACCTCTGCGCGACGCGGGTCCATCAGCATAAGGGATCAGACCTCAAAAAACAGCTGTTCCTTCCGCATAGCTACCCAATCCATTGCAATTAGCTGTGCCTCTGCAGCTAGAAGCCAGGTATGATGTAGGAATTCTCCGAGGGATCTCTAAATGTGGATGGCTGTGCAGAGTTCTGACAGATCTGTGATGTGAGCCCTGATAAACTGATATTAATCAAAGAGCATACATTTGAGCTATAGGATTTAGGCTACTGGCATGGAGCCAGCCAGAGGAAATGTTGTCTAAATCATGACTCTAGCCATAGATGGCTAGGTCCAAGGAGACTGTGGGTCCTTTAAAATAATAAAAGGCAGCAACAAGACCCTCCATAGCAGCGTCCATAATGAAAATATCTTCTTCTTCAGAAGTTTCCTTTCAAACACAGAGCCTCAGCCTCTGCATCCGAGTCAGCTCTCACTGCTCAGGGGAATCTTGGACACCAGAAAACGAAGATCTGACCGACTCACTAACACACAAATTGGTCCGACATAATTATTATTCTACTACATAACAATGGTCTATTATGTAATGTATTTACCTCCCAACAGTAGTTCGTACCTACAAAACCCGTATTTACTTTTAAAACCACCCAAATATACGATGGTCTCGATGATTCCCGATTTGGAAGGGTGTCGAGTCACGTGTGTTGATTTGTGTGTGCGATCCAGAGATCGCCTACCTCTTGGCCTGGCCCCAAGACAATCTTTGATGGCCCCGGTCAGCTGGGACACCCAGGAATTATAAATGGAAACTGGAGCCTCGGCATCTGTGGCTTTAGAGCGCTGAATTAGACAAATGGGATAAACTCAGAAGGACAAACAGGTACAATGTGATACGAACCATCTGCTTAAGATACGAGATATATCTCTGAGTGCTTTCTACAAAAGAAATCTACCAAGAAGGTCCGGAATTGGTGAAATCTTCTTTGTTTGGTCGTGTTCTCCCTGCCAATCCAAATCATCCCACCACACACCGCCACGCACCCGATATGGTCGGCCCAGATATTCTTTTGGACCATTTTATTTGTATTCTTGGCAAAAAACCTGAGAAAAAGAGGCAACAAACCTGTCAAAAAAGAGGTATCAGGACGACCCACCTGGTTAATTTTAAGCCCTGCAGCTGATTCAAAAAATCTTTGACCAAGAATACAAATAAAATTGCATTCTGGACATTTTCCCTCCATTGACCCATAGGTCAATGTCACGGCAGATCCTAATGCTTCCCGAGGATTGAAAATGACAGGCTGTGAATTCCTGAGGAATTCCTGAGGACACATCCTAATGAAATCCTAATGAAATCCTGAAGCATTGCGGGACGAAAAATATTGGTGTGTTTTCTTACTCTGCTTTCATTGGCAGTCTTAAGCCATCTCAATGGCAGCATATGGATCTTTCGGCTCGTAATCCCTCATCTGGAGTGAAGGCCGTCGTATGGCCTTCAAGTGCAGAGACTTCGCAATGTAACTTTTGCCGCATCTCTCCCTCATCTCAGCTCTCTCTCTCGTATCTTCATGCGTCTTAACCTTCGACTCGGCCCTCGTGAAGCCTGCACTGTGGATTGCGCTCATGCTTGTGTTGCATTCGTCGCTGAAAGCCCGGATGGTTCCCCAAAGTATTCGGTATGTGATTTTGTTTTTTTTCAACTGGTGTGGACTGATTGCATTTAGGACTTCGAAAATGCAGACACCGTTTTGCTTCGTTTGCGATCATACTCGTTATCACAAAAAGTGACCGGAAATGGTGTCTCGCCTGAGTATACAGCACAAATTGGCAGACTGTTTTTGTGGAATTAACAAAACGATACTCCTCAACATTCCCAGCAAAAAAAATGCCAGCTACTCTGCTTTCATTGCTGTGGAAATTGGAGTCTAATTCCGACGTACTCACGAATGAGCGAGGAGATTAGCGAGACGGCGACTCCCGGCTTCGAGCCGAGAGCCCCAAGAAGATATGTATAGGGATCATACGGCTAATACATATCTTACATAATTCGTGTGACGCGTAGGTAAATTGGTGCATGGAATTAATTACAACTGTGGACTGGCCGGCCGATTGTATGGCGGGACCTCTGGTTAAAACCCTGTGGGACCTGACCACCAGCAGGATATGCTGGTGTGTGGGAGGAGTCCTCTCCTCCCCGGTAAAAATCCCCCGTGTCCACCAGTACCAGACAGTAAAATCCGAGGACAGCGGGCGGGTGGGTACAGCGAAACTCCGGTAGCAAGTATGCGAGAGCGACAAAGCAAGAAGAAATGAGAAAGTTCCTGGAAATTTCCCGTCTTCTTATACTGCTCGGGGAGCGAGGAGCGGAGTCCGGCCCTAGTGAATGTGAGTGAAACGCGGGAGAATGGAGGGGAAAATGGAGAACTCTCGCACAGCCCGGCTGTGCGGAGACAGTCCGAAGGACGCCCGGCGCCGCGACGTCCGGAAGAATGGAGGGGAGAACGGAGAAATCTCACACATCCCTGCTGTGCGGAGACGGTCCGAAGGGCGCCCGGCGCCGCGACGTCCGGAAGAATGGAGGGGAGAATGGAGAACGGAGAAATATCGCACAGCCCTGCTGTGCGGAGACGGTCCCTGGCCAAGAGTGACAAGTAGGGCACGGCAGAGCATCCCATTTTTTGCGAAGGGCGCGGCGCCGCGACGTCAGGATGGTGCAAAGAATGGAGGGAAGAATGGAGAAGTCTCGCACAGCCCGGCTGTGCGGAGACGGTCCCTGGACAGGAGTGACAAGCAGGGCATGGCAGAGCATCCCGTGTTTTGCGAAGGGCGCCCGACGCCGCGACGTCAGGATGGTGCAAAGGGAAGAGAGGAAATAAAGACATTCGCTGTGCGATATTAGACTAAGGTAAAACAAGTTCTAAACTCGATTAAATCAGTTTTTGATTGAAGCGGTGAATTTGCCCTCTTTTTAGTTTATTCATGGATGCATCGAGGTTGCCCATTTACTCCTTAGATTTTGTGTGAGGGTTAGGACGAACCTATTTCTAATTCTCGGCTACTGGTAGACCCAGAATTACTATCAGGGCAATACCTGGAGGGGAAATACCATGATTTCGCGAACAATTCCAAAATTTAATATTGTACCTCATGCTTGAATATCACAATCTACGTGAAACAAGTCCTAGTTCCACAATATAATCACGGAAAATGTGAAATTTCGGAGAGGATGCCACGAAAACTAAATTTCGGGTTATTTTTGGAATACCGAGTACTTGGATGGTCCACGCACAAGGTTCGGATATCTCGGCTCAGAACAAAATGTTCGCACACGGCGGAACCAGTGACGGGCGTTGTGCGTCTTTTTTCTCTGTAAGTGGGCTAGATTCTGTGGGCCCGAGTCATCGCTCACATCTCTGCTTAAAGCCGAATCCGGTCTGGAATATGCGGATGACCTGTATCTGTGGTCTTCCATGGGCTGCAAATGCTGTTCTCGCACAGCTGCCCGGAGCTAGGTTAGCCTGTATTTCTTTCTCTATTATTATCATTCTGATCCTAAGAAGTTCTACCATCGTCGACTCTTTAACGGCCTGCCCGTACCGCTGCTCCTGCGACCTCCTCCGCTTCCAGTACCCTGGTTCCACACCGACCGGTCACTGCATTTGCTGGCCTGGCATGTCCCACCACCGCATCTGTTTACCAGCGCCCAGCTTCCATCCAGCGCACCCTTCATCCGAATGAACCCAGCAGTTCAATAAGTTCAGCAGTCTCACCCACCAAACAGCGAAATTCGGGCCCTCCCCGCCTATTCTCTGATACCCCAGCAACACTGTCTTCATTAACGGATTTTGCTCCACCACCCGTGGTTTCTTGGGTCCCTGTTACGTGCGTGATTCTGGCCAAGGTGGTGCGTCACAATGTTCATCTCCTTGTTCTTCATCCGACAATTATATACATCCGCAGCTTGATACATCTGATTACAACGACACCCTCGATCTTTCTCCCCGGTACTCTTGGAAGGGTGGAGATGACCTTGAGAATGCCCAGAATGCTCTCAGCCGCCCCAATATTGTCTTCGGACATCCCGGTAAACGGCCCGATTGTCAATGCACACCGACACTGCCTTCCAGAATCATTGTCAGACCAACAACATCGACTACGTTGCCCCAATACGGTCCGCATCTGCGCTGATGACGCCCAACAATGTGGCTTGGGTTCTTGCTGGCCGAGAGGACGGTGAGCAGCGGTTTTAGTTTCATTCCGCGTAACACTACTTAATTTTACGATTCAAGGTCTGCTCGGACCTGGGTGGAGGATCCTAAAACCCTCACCCGTTCACATTCACCCTCCAGGCCATCCGCAATGTACCCTTCAGCCATACCCCAAGCAACCTGGGGGAAGGTCCATTTATTTCATCGGCATGATCTATTTTTTCAAAAAAAATCCTTGTGCTCATTACATTGATTTCCATAGCACCAAGACTTCGCAATCTTTTCGCTCCTATTGATTGCCTATTCGATCCGATGACCCGTCTTCCGGATCATGTCCTGACCCACCGGTGTTTTTCTCGTCGTGCCCTCCATCCCATTCTTGCTTCCCTCAGTGATGACCCGGAACCTGTATGTGGTCCATCATGTACACCACTAACCAATGCTGTTCGCACCGCAGCTCATCGAGGATTAGGGATACTAGAAGATCCGGTTGAAAATAGTACGAAATAGCCCGCCAGAACCGAGAAGCGGCCAGGAATGTACAGAAGACCAAGGGAATTGATGAGGTGTCCACTAGCCCGCCGATGAAAAGGGCAAAGAATAAGACCGTTTTTTGTTGCCAGTGAATTGAGGACAATGGATATTGGTGATCACTGAGAGCCCAAGAGAAATCCAAAACCAACGCAGCATCTTGAATGTGAGAACGGGAGAGAGCGATGGATTGTTGGCTCGAGGAGCGAGAAAATTGCTCTCTTTATGTACGGAGGATTCTCGGGCCACTGCGTGGCCGCAGGTCGAATAAAACTGCGACACAGTCAAGGATCAGCTGCGAACAAACTGCGTATATCTGCGGATTGCCTGCTAAATGGTCACCTGAGGGACCGCTAGAATATATCGCAGACCCGAAATAGCCCAAATTCGGTGTAGAGGCTGTATCGTTCCCTTATGAGATGTCGACTAAAAAGGATGATTCCGGGCTTCCACTGTAGCTGGAATGTGTTGCAATGCCCCATGACTTTCTGTGGGAAAGTGTGCACAGTGCATAGCCATTTTAATTAGGAGGCGCAGCGGGAATTTTTGAGCAGTTCGGGGATGCATTCCAGATTGAGCCAAGACAGATAGTTCTCGGTAAGACTACGCGGCCGGTCATTTGACCTTGGGGAATGAGGACCCGGTGAGAACAGGAAGGAAGGGGATACACTAGATGGGGATGAAAGCAAAGAGATACAAAGAATCGAGGAGGTAATCGTTAAAGAACGGTTAATTCCTCGGCAATCATGAGAAAATTACCATAATTGGGTACTGGCAATCCCCGCCACATCAGCGTCCGTTTGTTCGTGTTTGGTCCGCCTGCCAAATGCTTGATTTCGATGGCAAATCCATTTTGTGTTCACCACAACCCTCTTACAGATAAACTGAACAAGCAAAGATGTGTATTACTGTTTCTTATCCATTAAATAATAATTTTTTGAATATTTTTGCGGTCAGATGGCACAGGGGGAGAACAATTTACACCGCCGCGGCCTGTCCAAACGTGCCGTAATCGCTGATCGAGCCGTTCTTTGGCCCGCGCTGCAGCCTTCCACGCTCACCCTATCGCTCCAAAATAAATTGGAGTGCCCATATGAAAGAAATCCCCAGGGAATGTCCCGAGCAGAATGTCTGATTTTTGCATGTTAAGCAATGTGAAAAGAATAAGGGAACACAAAACAAAAAATCTGCCCGGGACATTCCATCCGAAATAGAAAACCATCAAGATCTCTCACTCAAAGTTTAGCCAAAATGTGGATGGTTGAGGCTGCAGCGAGGGCGGACTGATTCACAAACAGATTTATCTGCATCATGGCCGAGGTAATGAGTCACACCGAGTCGGAACAAGTCAGAACCAGTCAGTAAGAGTCAGTGGAAGTGATGCTAGGAGAACATTAAAGAACACTGGAGAACATGAAGGAATATTCTAGTTACACTGGACAATTTAGTATACAAGTCACTATATATGTATTCCTCACGCGTTTGCAGAGCTCAATCAAGCGCTAATATCATCTGTTATTTATTCACGGAAATCTTGTCTGATTCCGCCTACTACAAATTACAACAGTGAACACTGGACTTCAGTCAGACAATGATCAGCGAGCATTAAGGACAGTGCTTGCGTGCCTATGCAACGTAGTCCGTGTGTCCTACGTAAAGATCGGTAACTTTTTTAGTCCACAAGTAGTTGCTCAATTCTTCGTAGTAAACCGATTGTTCCAATTGTGGGACCACGTCAATATAATATGTCCCCACGGTTGCACATCCAACACATAACACTCTCAGGACAGGAGTGGAATATGAGATTTAAGAGACATTGAATGGTACTTAGCAAGACAAAAACCAAGAACAGCGAAGAAAAACCCGCGGCTTTGCGCAATGCACAAAAGCCACATGTGGCTCATGCGGCTTTTGCGTAATCTATCTAATGTCGGAACCGAAGGCGCGAACGAAAATTTCTTCTTTTGGGACGTTTTTGGAGAATTGTAAATATCTCAACCAGTTCTCGACCGATTTGAATGAAATGTATCTAGATATGTTGGGCTAATTGATGCGGAACTAGTGACAGAGAGGAATTTGTGAAAATATCATGTATTAGGTAATTTGTGTTTTCAGGCCGCTTTTGGGCCAAATGCATTGTAGCATGCCCACAACATTTGGGGAGGGACAACATGTATACCTGCGAAAGCATGTGAGAAAGTCAGAAGTAGGGATAAATAGTTACAGCCTCACCAAAGTATGCACCACGGGCCTTGTACGTGTACGGTTCAGCTGGGATTTGGCTGGGGAGGAGCGGGTTTGGGAAACATGGAGGGTACTGCATAATAAACTCGTTCGAGAGAAGAGGAGAGCCATAGTCGGTCCGGACATGCCAGGTGTCGAAGATCTGCTGGAGTAACTCCCAGTGAGCTGGTGAAAGTCGTCTCCAGAGGTGTCCATGGTGGTGGGACGAAGGAAAGAGCGAGGGAAGATGTAAAGAGCGACGTAATATGAGGATATGCACCATCACAGACATGGAATCAGGAGAAAAAGGTCGATCAGCGTCGATCGCGATCACATGTCTGGAAAAGAAAATAGAAAAAATATTTCAATCGAAGTCTCTGGACAGCTTGTTCCTTAACACATGAGCCTTTTGCGCCATCCGTTCGGGTCCCTCACGATAGGATTTGAACAAGGTCCTTTCCTGCCCACGTCTGACTGATCTGGTTACAGATTGTAGTCCGGGCTCAGAGGCATCTTCGTCGAAGACTACATCAGGAAAACCCTCCATTGGCAATACTCCCGTATTAGCCCGAATCTCCCCACCATGACCTCAAAATCGAGAAGAACGGCAAGCCTTGGCAAAGTCCATGAGCGTTGTCAGTACCTCAGAGGCATGACGACCGCACTGTCCAAAGCAGACAGATACATGTCCGGCGCTCGCTCGGCGTCGAGGCAATCATAACATTGAAAGCCGCATTCCGAGCCACTTACCGGTAATAAGGCGACGCCGACAGGAGTGGCTATCTCGCCAACGCCAAATGCGCAAGCTTCTCGTTGCCTGGAATCCAGACAGCAGAAACCGGTCTCGGGAATCGTGCGGAACATCTTGCGGGCTATCTCGGACAGCGACCAGTATTGTCTCACTCCTGACTTGCCTCCTGATTCAGACCCCTGACTCCGGAAAAGGGGCTGGCTGGCTTTGGGCGTTGCGGCAGTGCGGCAATCAACTGGCTACGCTACTATACAACAACTGAACTCAATAATAATGTTCAAAATTCTGGATATTTTTCGATGGCAATGTGCTGATGTGTCTCTGCGCAGCGCAACAATAGTCATTTTGCGGTGAGATTTCTGCAGTGCGTAGTTGGCATAATGGGGTTAGATTTGAATGGAAATGCGGAAGGAAAAAATAACTTTGAGGACAGAAGCGGAGCAAGTAAAGGTGGAGATAGACCTACATGGGGAAACTGCACCGCCGACGAAGCATTTGTTTATAGAACGGTTAATGTCACGCATACTCAAGAAGACACATTCAGTACTCTGATACACAAATTTTCGAGCCATTTTCTGTGCGTTCACAGTGTCGTTGAAGCGTGCAGATAGCAGGCCACATAAGTGATGGACGGTGGTGGTTCTCAGCATTCAGGCCACCGAATTGCCCCAAATAACTTATGGACCGAAAATATGACGAATAGAAGAGATTTGGGTATATTGACAGACTTCCAAAAAAGGAAATTGTGAAGATATAACACATTTTTGCTCAGGGTGTGAAACCAACTTTTTTTGGTGCCACTCTGAGTAAGAACTATTTGGAGAGGCTAAAAGTACTCGTTAAGTAGTGCAGAATACCATTTTGGATCATATCAATAGCTGGTGATTTGAGCTCACAATCGTCCTCACAAGATGGTCATTTTTAGCAAAAAAATGCTAAATTTGGGAGAAAAAAGGCAAAAATGACCATCTTGTCAGGGCGATTGTGAGCTCAAATCACCAGCTATTGATATGATCCAAAATGGTATTCTGCACTAATTAACGAGTACTTTTAGCCTCTCCAAATAGTTCTTACTCAGAGTGGCACCAAAAAAAGTTGGTTTCACACCCTGAGCAAAAATGTGTTATATCTTCACAATTTCCTTTTTTGGAAGGCTGTCAATATACCCAAATCTCTTCTATTCGCTCATATTTTCGGTCCATAAGTTATTTGGGGCAATTCGGTGGCCTGAATCCTGAGAACCACCACCGTCCATCACTTATGTCAGCCACGAGTACTATTAAGTCCTTGTGCACCGTTGAAATTTGTTGACCTACCGGGAGGAGTGTTTTCACTGTGAACGTGCTTTCTGGAAGCTTGCAGTTCCTCATCATGTTGCGCACTTGTCGTATTATGATCAAAGCTGTTCCAGGCCGTGCCCCCTGGGTGAAAGCCACCAGAATCATCAACATCCATGGGAGTGTACAATTTGGGATCGTCGACGTCCATGGGACTGTACACTGCAGAATCGTCAACATCCATGGGAGTATACACTCTGGAGTTATCATCTTCAGCATTGGCAACATATGTAAATTGGGCAACGAGATTCAGCGTCAGTTCAGTTTTTCTGCGAGGTTGTCCTGGAAATTTTGGATTATGTTTAGACACAATGGCAAGGACGGATCAGCCATACTGATTTGCGCACTATGATCAAATATCTGCCAGCAGATATTTGTGTGGTTCCAGCCAAATAGCTCGACAGTTTGCGGGTCCGTCATCGTGGCCCACCTGGAGCAGGTCGCAGACGAAGATCCTCCAGAGGAAGCTACCGGTTTTATAGCTTGTGAAGGCCGACGCCGGCCCATCATCGGCAGCCATGGGCCGGGAAAACTATCGTGAAGCTACCGCGCGACGTCCCCTGTGATATCAAGAGATCAGCGGACTGAATTGTTCATGCCTGAACGAAATACCTGAGGTTTGGGCTGGAGAATCACTGTTACTGTTGTGAACCGGAGCTTGGGAGAGCGGCGAAACCAGGTTGGGAGAGGGTGCGTGGGCTGTGTGGATAGGCGGCTGGGGATTGGGTGCGTAGGACGAAATCACAGAGGGGAACATCGGCACGGGTGGCTTAAATTCGGAATTCAGGGATCCATGCGGATATCCAGCATGACTGGGTTGAGGCGAAGGGAAATGTGCCTGCGAATGGTAATACGGCGGCATGTATGCGGGAAAGGGCGGGGGCTGTGTATTCCCGGAATTGGTGTTCCAGTACATGGGCCAGTCCCGAGAGTTGTAGGCATTGCTATACCCTGAATTGTATGCGTTGTTGTTGTTGTACCCTGACGAGTAGAGGCATTAATGACACTCAAAGGTCAGTAACTTGATTTGACAACTCGGAATGGTGTTGTTACTTGAGATTTTTCAGCTCTGCAGCAATTATTTTGACAGGTTGTGTAATTGTTGAACGTTAAGCCGGCTGCATACCAAGCCAAAACGGCAAATCATGGTCAAGCCTCTGAGGATATCAAGGAAGTGAGTTGCCTTTGGGTAACCAACTCATTAGGAAACTCACAACTCATATAAAATAGTGTCTATGATGTGTCAGTCGCTTGATTCACCCGGCCGCCTCAGACTGAGGAAGACGCACACGGTTGTCCTTTGTCTGTCGGTCCCTCACCCTCGGGCCGCCAAGCTGGCCGCGGTCTCTTCGCCTCCCATGTGGGCGGGATTCCGCGAGCTTTGGTCGTGACAAACATCGGCGTCGATAGAGGCCATCAGATGACTGAGCCCCACCCCGGGCTTATCTCGTCGCGAGTAAACTGGCAGAGGTTCGAAAGCGGCTGAGCAACTCCTTCTTTGAGCACGGTGTCAAAGAATCGCTGAGCAGTAGTCAGGACAATTTCTCGAGAGACTCGGATCTGTGATTGTCCGGATTCGGGAATTACGGTGCGCACTTGGGAGTTAGGGGATGAGTCCAGGTCGATGTCCGCCCACTATGGAAGGTCAACATCGTGTCCGAGGGCAATCTGAATAGACCAAAATGACCGCAATGATCAGTACGGGGGCCTCAAAAAAATGGCTTGCGACTGCGCTGGAATTGAAATTGTTTGGAGAGCCAATGGCTTGCAGTGAGGGCAATAGAGTCACGCGGTTGAAAATGTAATGGATTGCATTGCGGGTAATATAGTCACACGTTGAAGAGCATGGAATTTGCACACCTGTGAAAACCTCGTAAATACCCAGTTTCAGATGAGTTTCAGGAACTCGAGCTGGTTGCTAAGGGACGCGTCACCATGCCACCTGAAACATGCTTTGAGACGCGCACTGGTTTGCTGTGCGTTGTCATCGCGTCGACCAACGTGTCGAACACGTAGTATTATTTACTGTTGTATCCTCCATTGTTCTACTTCCCATTGTTCCCCACGTATAAAAGGCTGGCCCTGTATTAGCTAGAGGAGGAGAAATATACCCCGCTTTCACTTCTCATATCTTTTCTTGGGCCCTAGGCCGCACGTCAAGTTTATTTGGACCCAAGGTCGCACGGTTGAATCGGAACGGAACGGAACGGATTGGGCCCAAGGCCGCACGGATATTAGAGATTTTTTTGGATTTGTTGGGATTGGTTTGGATTGGTTTATCGGTTTGGGGATAGGACGACGAGCTGTGAAGAGTAGTGGTTTTATTTGGTGGAGCACCAGAAGAGAGATTTCGAAGGACGAAGTGCTGGATTGCACAAGACCACATACGGTGGTCCGAGCCCCGAACACACCCAAAGCGACGGAGTGTCGTGGATATTTGAGTGATTTATTCATTCACTAGTCTGCACATTCCCAGCCTTTCAACGTTTGGCGATGTAAAGCACTGTTTGGCCTCTGGAACGATCAATATCGTGTCTGAGGGGAATCTGAATAGACCAAGGTTGAAAATGTAATGTACTACGCGGTGTTCAAATTTGTCATGAGTGGGTACGTACATGTACTCGCTGCTGCAAAAAGTAATGGCATATGGTTGTTCTCACTATTCTGGCCACCAACGCACTCCAAATAATTTATGCCCACTATTTTTAGTAGTGGGTCCTAAAGCGCTCTATGTTGACAGGCAATGCGCCAAATTTCGAATGCTTTGGATGCTAACAGTACCAAACTTTGAATCCGGAGGTTGCGAGTTCGAGTCTCGCATGATGCACCTTTTTCTTTTCCGCCCCCAATATTTTTAACAACTTTGTGTTCTCTCCCATCGTCGGTCAAGAGATGGTAGGGTGGAATATCACTTGGAAATGAATTCTTGTGCTTTTATTAATATTTATTCGCTGTTCGAGGTCAACAGTTAACACTTTTCAAGCCCTGAAGGTGATTGCAAATTTGCATATTACCCCAAGCTTAGTACCAGGTCCAATTCCAACGAGTTCCACTTCCAGCCAATCCCGAATCTTACTGTTGAAAATTGGGATTACATGTGATGAGTACAGGAGGTTTAATTATGCAGTCTTCGATAGTTAAAGGAAAATGTTCAACTCCATTTGAACTGTAAATGCAGTCATTAGCCCAATTACAGCTCTTTGCGGTACAACAGGCGCGGTCCGTTTTTTTCTGTTTTGGCAAATTTTGGTAAATTTTCACGAGAACAGCTGCCCTGAGCTCAAATCTTAACCGTTTCCCCTCAAAATAGGCTCATTCGATTCGCATTGAAAATCCACAGCCAATGGAATACCGGTATTTTTGATCCTTTTACATAATAGAATTTCTTCCGGAAAAACTTGGTTTTGAGTAGGACACCTGTGGCACTCGGAGTAGTGCCCCGATTGGCCTAGTTTTTGGATATGCTATACATCTGATGCGGCTCTAGACAACGGCGTGTTTATTTATATTACATGCTGAGTGATTGTGATTTAGCGCACACTTTAGCGAAGTAGATATCCAGACACTACATAAGTAGAGCTGTCCATGGAAATTTGAGTACATTAAGCTCCGTAAACACCCACATTGGCTAGGGTCACATTAGATGTATAGCATATCCAAAGATTAGGCCAATCGGGGCACTACTCCGAGTGCCACAGGTGTCCTACTCAAAACCAAGTTTTTCCGGAAGAAATTCTATTATGTAAAAGGATCAAAAATGGTATTCCATTGGCTGTGGATTTTCAATGCGAATCGAATGAGCTTATTTTGAGGGGAAACGGTTAAGATTTGAGCTCAGGGCAGCTGTTCTCGTGAAAACTTACCAAAATTTGCCAAAACAGAAAAAAACGGACCGCGCCTGTTGTACCGCAAAGAGCTGTAAATGGTACACCCTCTGTGGACCATTTACAACACTTTTTCAGTGAATATATGACAGAGCAGCATAATGAACTGTCCTAAAAGCCCCACTCACATAACCTCCAATGGACCGTGAGCGCTTGATTTAGATTGTGCAGTGATTCTCGTCCTGACTCTTCAATAGAGTACTATTTTTTAACCACCACATGTGTTGAATCCGAAATTGATCGTGACAATTCTCAGAGAAGCAGACCTGAAGCACACAGCCAATGTCTTGGTCATTGAGTCTGGTGGCTATCTTGTAATGCACGTTAATGAGTATATAGTACTCGAACAGGCACTTGAACCCGATTTTGAACCCGATTTCTCATGTCAAAGTTGAACTTGCATGCGCATGGCGAAGGACCCCCACTGGCACACTCATCAATTATTCCACAACTGTGTTTCAATCTACTAGCTACACCTATGACTGGCAACATTCCAATGGCTCCCTTCAAGCGAAACCCGATTCACAGGAGAAAACAGGTCCTGTCCAGCTGTCTGGTGTCCGCAAAAAAAAAAGCCCTGCGCTGGCTTACAGCTTAAAGCAGCCGGGGCTCTATTGTTTCAGAGAACCTTTATTTCTCTCTCATTCTCAAGTCCTCCAAATTATAAGGACTCCTACAACCGTTAACTCATCCACCACCTAGTTTCAACCTGACTGCGATGGCATTGTCCGGAGAATTCAGTCTGTGGTTTGGCAGTGTCGGCCCAGCATATATTTTACATTTCATTAATTGTGGAACTGCCATCTGAGAGCTATATCCCTAATGAAGTACTCCCCCAGCCTGAGTGCTCTGGTGAATATGCATGATGATGCCACATTGGATAAAATATTGTCCACTAGCAAGCGACAATACTGCACATAAGAGGAGCAGAGATGCCACACCGCGGGATAGGTGAGTGGGAGATAGTGGGCTTTGCCGCGAAGCGCGCTACCACCAGTTATTGAGTGAAAAGGTGGGTGAATAGAAGAGATTTGGGTATGTTACCCAGATTCCAAAAAAGGAAATTCTGAAGATACATCACATTTTTGCTCAGAATTTGAAACAGACTTTTTTCAGAGAGGGCCTGAGTAAGATCTGATTGCACAGTCCAAAAGTAGTCGTTAAGTAGTGCAGAATGCCACTTTGAATCATATTATTGCTATTTTCAAAATTAATGAATGACACGCCGAAAAAACAAAAGTTTTGAAACCAAGAGGTCGCACGTTCGAGTCGCGATGCCGACATCATTTTTGAAATAAACACAACCAAGCAACGTGTGAATTTCGTCGTGTCGGAGTTTTTTGCTGTATTCAGCTGTCTTACCTGCAGATACCCGGCTCCAAATCCTTTCTTAGTGAGATCGGACAATGCGAAGCCATCTGCTAGCTAGTTCTCTTCCAAAAATGTTGTAGTTTTGAGGACGGTGGACAGCGGCTTCAATGTTGGAGAGTTTTTCAGGGCCGCGGCTGATGTCTGAGATCGAAGTCTTGACTCTCTGGAGCCCTCCGCCGCGGTGTTGGTTTGAATTGGCTGGACAGACGGATAATGGGCGTCAATGAACGAGACTCAGAGCATTAAATCGGAGAACTCATATCCGCAGTTATATATAAGACGTACAGACGTGTGGCCGAGTCCAAGCGGGACATTGTAAAGGCGGGTTCGCTGGTGCTGTTCGACTCCGCGGTGGTGACTATTGCAGATGACCTATCTAGATGGTTGCAAGCCAACCGACTTCTTGATATCCGGTAGTTACCGAAGTGTAGTCGTTGTCGACCTCAACCAATTTTCTCGACCACGAGATCCTGCATGGTACCTGATTCAGATTCAGGCGCAAGCTATTCACCACATCACAGGCAACGCCTCCGTGGCTCCGAAGCGCTTCGAGAATGTCAGAAATAGAAGGAGACATGATAAGAGTCTGAAGTATCGAGCGGTCATATTATCTAGGTAAAGAAGAGGAGAAAAGGTAAGTAAGTAGATTCAAGTCAACGTAGAGGGGGAAGCGGCCTGTTTGGCCTTAGGTTAGAAGCTCATGAGGAGTTCTACTGTAGATACTGTATTTATACACTATCTATGCTGTGGAGTTGGCCGCTTCGCTTGCGAAGGGTGAGGAAATCGAACACGCGGACAACGCGTAAGAACGCCTGGTAAGGGTTCTGCTCACATGCCATATCAGAAATGAATACTCGTCGCATGTCAAGAGGAACGCACCGGAATATCAGCTGTAAAAGAGTTGTCGGATAGACGCCGAATCGCTGCCAGATAATCGTATGCTGCTTTCTTGGACTCCAAATTGTGAAGTTGAAAGTCCTTCAGCAGATTGATGGTAAACGCAGAATGGGGGTCCCGTGTTGTCACCGGGAAGAGCCTGGCTCGCATGAGTTGTTTGATTTTATTCGGGACCACCTCTTGGCACCCGCAGGAGGCCAAGCGACATGAGTGGACCCCGTTTATGTCTACAACCGTGAATAAACGTTCCCCAATTGGTGTTTTACAAGGTTTCCCTCGATGCCCGAGCTGTAGTGTATGACCGAGTTTCGAAATGTCGTGCCGTACGAAGAAACCTTGTTCGAAATCCCAGACCTCAGCCCAGTGAAATGGATTTCGAATATGAGTCTCCACGAAGCATGATTGGCATGGCATTTCATAATCTGTGCAGTCGTGGCATTGAATGGTGGCGGTTGCGCCCGCTTTTCCACAAGCACATGAACATCCTGCGAGATCATCGGCTTCAGAATCCAGCAACAGGTCTCCCAGCTCATCAAATTTCCCCCCGAAGTCCTCCAGCAGTTGGGCATTCTGGATAGTACCGGGATTAATTCAATCAGTGCTAGTTAATACAAACTTACCCTCGTAAGTGTCTGTTTATCTGGCTCCGGCGCCTCATCCTCTATGATCGGTTGCTCCTGGAGAGTTCGCTTCTTGGCAGGTACAGTTGACATCCTTCCCAGTGTAGATGTGGTTCTGGCCGATCCTGCATCTGTAGTCACCGTGAATTCCAGCCGTCTCACCGATGGGTTGTGAAAGGCAGTGTGGTTGGTGGCTGCATCATCTATGTCTTTGGCATTTCGCTTCAAGGCTCTCCTCGACGCCATTGGGGGAATTAGGGGATTGAGAGGGCAGGTGAACGCGAGTGAGTGACGCAAGAAAGGTATAAAAACAAAGACCAACAACAATTCTTCTGCGTACCACATGGCTGTTTCATATACAGATGGCGATCAGAGATCGTTTCCAGGGGCTTTCTTTGCCAGGGTCGGTTTTTTCTTCTCCATTCGTAGCCGAGAGCTTGAGATTGGGTTTCGACACGCGCATCATCACGCTGTGACAAGATGTGACTGTCAAATCGGCGAATGTTGAACTTCACTGGTGAGTACGGCTACATCTGTTTCAAAAATTCTTGGGCTTGAAAGAATCTGAGGATACCAAACATTATCATGAGGATACGAGAGAGATTAAAATTCAATGGTTCAACTACGACGAGGAAGTAGTGAGTGAAACTGCCGGGCAGAATATTCGAGAGTCCTCCGCACATCACGTCTGGCTTTCGCAGCAGCACGCCTTGGGTGTGGTGCTGAGTCAGCACCTCATCGGCGTTTTGTAACTTCGACTTTAACCTCCCAGGCCTAACTTAGAGCTCAGAAATCCACCCAATGAAAGAGTAACATCATGTTCGAATGACCAATGAATTATAACTGAAACCAATGAGGAAACTTGAGAAGCATAACTAGTAAGGTATATTTGAGATACATAGTAGTAGAGCCCATTTTATGTGAACAGAATAAGAGCCGCAATGGAGTAGCTAAGAGCATAAATGTAAGTCAGTTAAAGCTCTAGAACATGTACGGGTGCGGCGACAGTGATGCCAGGGTTACGGAGATAAATAGTCCTGTTACATGCCCCGAAGATTTGAATGGTGGCAGTCGACCAAGGGACTGTGATCCAACGGTCCACACCATCGAGGTAGCGTTCGATATGGGACTGGACTGGGAAATTTTCACGAATAAAGGCGGCAAGATAATCCTTGAGTACCACCTCCCCAAGCCGAAATGAAGAGGCAGGATGACCGTCGCGGTTGTTGACACGTGGATGGGCCCACATATACATAGGGTCCGCATTGTTCTGGAATAGAATCAGGTCGTGTTCAGCATATGAGAAAAACATCTGCTCACATCATGCCATGCAATGAGCGCAACAGGAACAGTGAGATCAATGTGGCGCTTGTCTGCATCTTCCTCCTGGGTGATGACAGGGATAGGCTCATTCTCGGGCTCATCGTCCGAGTCCGACGAAGGATATTCCAGGGCAGGAAGGAGCTCGATGTCGCTGTCCTCGTCTTCAGTGTTTGCATTTGCAGAGCGGTCAACGATGTGACCATCCGGCGAATAATGCACTCCCCCATACCCGCCGTAGTCGTAATTGAGACGCTGCTGGGGAGTAGTCGCTGGGGAAATGGGCATCTAGACCTCCAGCGTGGGCGCATGGGATGAGGGAGAAGGTGGAAATGAAGGGGGGAGCTGCGAAGACGATGCCGAGACAGACGATGCTGAGGGTGAACGGTCAGCAGCCATGGGGAGCGAAAGGGCAGCAGGCACTGGAGCAGTGGTGCCTCTCGGAACAGGTTGAAGCTCCGCCTTAGCCCAGGCTAAACGGCCAAGCATTCCGGATTGAGAATGTGCGGAGGCAGGCCACGCCGAATGAAGAAGATCTTGGGCTTGTACCCTGCGCCCTTTCGGCGAGCACTCCTGTCCGCGGGCGGACAGGGCGCCTGGGAACATCCAAAGCACTGTGGTTACAGAATTGAGAGCGTGAACTGTGGAAAATATAAGATTGAATTGCGCACCACTTGGCGGTAACCTCCGGGCTCGATGGAGGTGTTGAGCAATGGGCCGGACAGGTCGTGACCCTGGTGGTTGGATGGCAGAACTGCGGAGGGAGAAGGGAAAGGACTGTGGACTGCGAGCAGGGCACGTAGCCTGGCGTTGACTTCACGGCGTTTCTGAGTCTTGTTTCCGGCGATTCCCAAGGATGTGGTAACAGGATAAAGTAGGGCATGGGGGCCGCGACGAGGCAAAGCCATGGAAGAGCGAGTGCGGGGGGAGGACATTGGAGCGATTTTTCGGATGATGAGTTGTGGATCTCACTCACCAATTTGTATTGCCCGCAGCGGCGGGCTGCTTCCGATTGGTTTCCGAGGCGGCATGCAGGGTTGCAGGCTCGTGGCCGGCGCGACATTCAGGGTAGCACAGTCGTGTATGGCGCGGCATATTGGCGAGAACAAGCTGAAGAAAAATTTTGAGTGTCGGTTAAGATATTCGGTGACGGAAATTGTTTCAGCTTCCTGATGATCACAATTTAATGGAGCTGTCCGCGTTTTCCCATGAGCGAGACAGCGGAGAGTATCGGAGTTTTCCGAAACTGAAACACATTCTTCAGTTGGGCGGGCCTTGGCAAAAATATTTAGCCCAGGACCGACATTTGGAACCATGCGCTTTCTGGACATCCAAACATGGAGAACGGGATTTCTGAACATTTGGACCAACGTGGTTGTGGGGCTTCAAGGTACAATTCAATGTTTATATGTAACGCCAATGCTGCCTATCCTGAATTCACAGAACTTAGGATGGTTCAGCCACTTCATTGATATAAGTTATCTCTAACCCTCCTACACTTTTTTGAACCCTATTGGCTCCTACCGGAGCACCATCTGATCTGTTCAGAAGAACTATATTTGTGTTGTCAATGCCAGATCCTAGCGCCCTCTACCCTACTGGAATTCCGGGATCTCCTGTCCCCAGCATCCCCACACGTCCATCAACAGGTCGGCCACAAGGACAAACCGCACTCGCCCACAGCTGGCCTTAAACAGGGCAGGTAATGTGAATATCATATATTATATGGCATCCAACCTAAATTGCAACCACCGTCAGGATGCACCCGCTGGAATTCCGGGATCTTTTGCCCCCATACGTCCATCAACAGGTCTGCCACAGGAAAAAACCGCACTCGCCCACGGGTGGCCTTAAACACGGCAGGTAATGTGAATATAATATGCCCGTCCCGCACTCACTCTCCTCCTCGATTCGGCCTGGACAAATAATATTTAGAATATATGCAGGGCAATGACACGACACGGGTTCGGGTGAACCCGTCGGGTTTTCGGGTCGGGTTGGGCGGGTACGGGTCGTGGGTCAGCAGTTTTCCAGACCCGAACCCGCAGGTACCGCTTCCAGTGCGGGTTTCACACGGATTGTCTGCCTCCTTCTCAGTAGTAAAGGGCCGATCTCTATCCGGCAAAGTCAGATTGGATCAGCCCGTTGGAGATCCTATGTCACAGCGGCCACACAGACATCCTTCAGATGCTCCTCATATATGCTCATATATGGAGCAATCACCAGTGCACCGAAGGGAACAGTTGAGCGAGGGTTTGAAGCAGCATGCAAATGGGCAACACCGACGTTGTCCGCCTCCTCCTCAAGAATGGAGGGAACGGGAGTATTTACGCCCATCCCTTCTCAGGCTTCTGGCGGTCGGTAAGAACCGCATTATGTTATTTATACGGCCAGCCGCTTAGACTTCACGCACCTCCCTCCCCTCCCAAAATCGTGCGCTTAGTCAGCTGATTGCGGACGATTTGACGGCAAAGGGCCTTCAAGACCTGTATTTAATATCCTCACTTACTGTGGCTCCCAAAGACATCATTTAATGATTGTATACATTGAACCCACTTCGGAAGCTTTTTCCTCAATTATCAGGCATCTATTTGAAGCAGAGACAGCAAACTGCCTTGTTTGGTCGTGCTTCTGGGTGGGTTTCCCGTGTATCTCGCATAAGCCCCCAGAAACCCGATATGGTCCCAGAAACAGTGCGGTAGTGCATGCATATGGGATTGGCGGCGGTTCGGGCCGATTAGTCATCTGTTTGTCTTTGTTGTAGCGACATCCATCCTTGCTTCATCCCTTGCATCGCGACATTGCGGGATTCCCTGGCGGCCACCGACAGCAGTTCCAGAGCGACTACCCCAACAGGCCCAAATATTATTTTGATTTATCCTATGCGTATTGGCCAGAAAATTTTGCCAGATTTAAATGGGACATTGGGAGAAACACAGTGCTTGTCGGGCTGAATACAAGCTTGAGGGGAGATTTAAAAAATCAGTCTTGGACATCACATGTAGAATGAATTATCATTCTTTTTGGCACTCTGAATTATGCCGAGGCATACTGTAGTATTTCGTTCAAATCGACAGTCACGCGTCACGCACCCCCCTGTCGATAGCGAAATTTGGCAGGGGTCACGCGTCACACTGGCGATTGTCGAACCCCCCTAGCGTCACACAGGGCTCAAAATTGGCTGTGAGGCGCAAAAAAGCCCAAATTTTCGTTCCAATGTCGAAAATTTCGCTGGTGTCACGCCAAATTTTGGCCGTTGTCGAAATGTCGAAATGTTTTTTTGGGTCACGCATCACACCTGGTGTCGATTTGAATGAAATACTACAGTAGTTGGTTGATTTTATACCAGGTGCAGCCATCAAGACTCAAAGATTTGGCAGTGCTTCCAAATCGGGACATCCACGGTGATCCCATCAAAATCCCGCTGCATTGCCGCTGGCCAATGTTTGAGTGCGCCGACAATTTGGCCAGTCCTGGCCAAAATATGACACGAACGGCGGTGGCCGCGGTGGAGGCAACGGACGTGGAGGAGGAGGTGGCGGGTTTGGCCGAGGCGGCGGCGGCGGAGGGGCGTACCCTCGTGGCGGTGGCGGAGGCCACCAAGGCGGAGGAGGAGGCCCCCCGCCGGGCTATTGCCCTCGAGGCGGCGGTCATGGCGGAGGCTAAAGTCCACGCACGCTCCTTCCCTCCGTTCTAACTACCCTTCGATAGTTATTGTTCTTCCTGTACGTCGACCCACGGACACCTCCTGAGGTAGTACTGGTTCTCGTGTACACCTTACGCCGCCCCGGCCTATACATACCCCCCTCGTCGTATACTTGTTCGTCTTTGCCCCCGTGAATATACTGTGTGTCCGTTATATGTGCGACGATGTAAGAACCCAAAAAAGGAAATTCTAAGGACGAGAGGGGACGAGCGGAAGTACAGCAGCCCCTCACGGTGCTGTTACTGTACGGAAGCTCGTTACCATGTGGGAGCCTAAGTGCTCTCACTTGCCTGGGTCTGGGCCCTGAAGAAGTCGTGCGCGCAATCGCGCACACAACCCGAACCCGCCAAATTTACTGACCGCGCCTCGGACGCGGGACAGGAAACGGGCAAGTAACTAGCGCGGCGGCGAACGCAGGAGAGGGGGACGTGTAAAAGCGTTTCCTGAACCTGCGGGAGCTGCCGCGCCACAATGGCGGGGCTTGATTACAGCAAGCCGGGGTCCGCCGCCGGCCAGCAGTCCTGGCATGTCGGATGTCAAACAGCGCAATCCCACGAAGTGCGTCGGGCGACAACCGTCAACCCCACAAAATTGAGGCAAGCCGCCGATGGCCGTAGCGAGGCCATCGGCGGGTCTCATCATCCACCGCAACTAACTTTACTAACTTTTTTGAAATTCTAGGTGAAAATATGACCGGCAGGGAAGGTAACACGGCGACTGGAGGGGGCGGCGACTCCGCCACCGGTCGTCCCCCTGCTGATAGTCGCCGTGATGGAGGGGATTTGGCAGACGGCCGCTCGGAGGCGATCCGGGACGGCTACCAACCCACCAGAGGAAGGAGTCCCCGGAGAGCCAATGAAGAGGGGCTTGATGCAACTCCGGACGCAGTACGCGGACCGGGGGGCGCCAGTACGGGCGCTGACGTTCCATATGCACGTCGGGCTGATCATAAGCACCAACCCCTGGACCAGGGAGGCGCCGTAGGCGCAAATGCTCCAAATAATGGACAGCGTAAATGCCCAGGGTCAAAACAGGAAACCCCGTAATGACAACGGGAACCCCTTCCTGCAGCCCTTGAATACCGCGGGGGTGAACACCCAGAATAACCCCGCCCCACAACAGATTAATGACCTGTGGCAGCCCCCAGTTGCGCCTGCCCAACCGCAACCGCGTGTCTACCCGGGCCCAGCAGAGCCAAGAACAAAGAATACAAAAACAGCGATTACGGTGGCTGAATTGAATATCAAGGGGAATGGACATCCCAACGTTACGCACCAAGATAACAAATGGTATAACATCTGGCAGCTCATAAGAGAGAGAAAAATCGGTGTACTAATTGTGGGCAAAGCCCACCTGGACCACAACCTCAAAGCGAATATCGACAGTCTGTTCTCGAGGTGCATCCGAGTCGAATTTACGCCGGACCTGATGAACGCTACGGGACGTTCGGGCCTCGCGTTTGTACTAAACAAGAATATGGTTGAGACGGAAGGTATAAACAAGGGGGTGATCATCCCCGGCAGGGCGATGCCGTTAAAAATGAAAAATGTGGATGGACCACCACTATCCATCGTCGGTCCAGACAACAACAGCGCCGGACGCGCTTCGATGACCTAAAGGCATACCTACGGATGGTAGCGTGAATCCTACCCAACTACCCGCGCGTACACGTTCCTCCAAGCAGAGACTCAGGGCGGCTCGCAGTCACGGATAGACCGCCTACACGTCAGGCGTGACCTCTTTGAGCACACTTTTGAGTGGGGTATACAAGCCGTCGGGATCCCTACAGACCATAGGATGGGGTCCATGCGTCTGACTACTGAGGCCGCCCCCACGATGGGACATGGCCGATGGGTGTGGCCAGCCCACATAATACGGGATAAAGTACTCACCACGTGCATTCAGGAAGAAGGCCTGAAACTCCAGGCCGACATCGAGATGGTCTCGCGATTGCCAGAAAGGGACCCAGAGTATAACATACAAACGCTCTGGGCAGACTTTAAAGTAAAGATCGGCAAGAAGGCCAGAGAAAGAGCGAAGATAGTAGTCCCGAAGATCGTAGAAGAAAACAAGCTTGATGTAATAGCGGCCGATAAGGGACTTACCGAAGAGGAACGGAGGTTGTCAAGTGCTATTTTAATAGAAAAATTGATGCAACTGCAGAAGAAAGGACACAAGGCCTCCCGGTTGGCTGCACAGGTGAGAAATCGCCCCGAGGGTGAGATCATAAGTCGATACTGGTCGAGAATAAACAAGCCCCACAAGCCCCGGGACATTATTTTCAGATTGAGAAAGAACGCGGCGAATCCTGCCCCGGAGGCGCTGCCCCAGTATGAGACGGACTCAAAGAAAATGGCCTCCATGGCGCGCGATTACCACAATCGAATACAGAAGGAAAGGACCGATGTGCCGTCGGCCGAAAGACTCAAAGAGAGCCTAAAATTGAAACAGTGCTGGGCCGAACGGCACGGAAAACGACCCCGGAACAGACCGAGGCTCTCAAGGCAAGGCTGACCCTTGACGATGTCCGTCAAGCGCTGAAACTGTCAGCCAACTTTAAAGCCCCGGGGCTGGACGGCATCACGTACGAAATTTGGAAAGTCCTTAACTCGAGATACGAAACAGCGAAGTCACTGAGCAAACGGGCGTTCGACATCCTAGGGGCAATGCACAGAGTGTACAATGAGATTGAGGTCCACGGCATGGTCCAAGGCACTGGCTTTTTCAAGAGCTGGATGTGCCCACTTTAGAAGAAAAATGATAAAGCAGACATCGCAAATTATAGACCTATCTCGCTGCTGAATATGGATTATAAGATATTTACGAAGGCACTGACAATTAAACTCGCAAAAGTGGCCCCAGATCTAATACACCCCAACCAAGCCGGGTTCGTTCCAGGCCGCCAAATTCGAGACCAAGTGTGGCTGACAAAACGGATCATAGAGCTGGCCGAAGCAACTGAAAGGAACGGGGTGATCGTAGCCTTAGACAAAGAGAAAGCGTACCATAAAATTGAACATGATTACCTAGTTTTTGCCATTTTGGGACATGCCCAGAAAAAGAAATCAGCCAGGCATGAAATCGTATCCTAAATTCCGGAGAAAAAATAGGTTCACTTATAGTATGTGGTACATCGTTTGGGACCCCATAAACACGCATTCAAATGTCGCTATGTACGGGAATGAGGCTAAAGATGCTTAGGTGGCCGGATGGCCAGTCTCAGATAGTATTTTACAAACCTCCAGGAAACATTTCTTGAACATTTTTGGTTAAACATTTGAGGAAGATCTCACAGATATTCTTAGAATATGCTCAATCTCGGCATATATATTTGATAGAGGCTCACAGTGCTTGGCGCAGCACCTCGCCTTACCCGTACCTAGTGACATGTGACGTCACAAGTGAACGGATCATTTGGAACCTGGGCCGTTGCTCTGATAGCTCCGAAGTTGAAGCGCTTGTGTTGCTTATTATTGCCGACGAACTCAGCAACAACTGTCCTACAAATTTCGGTTGTATGGATGGAATCAGACGGATCCAACCTGCGACTACATACATAGTCGCAGGTACGCCAACGTAGTCCAACGACACATGTGACTACGGCCGTAGTCGGACCCCCCTGACTACATGGGATCTCAACGCAGTGAGAAACACTTCAAATCTTTTATGGTTTTCGTTTCAATCTGACGTTCGTCATTTTTGGAAAATCGTCTTCTGCAGGTCTAGTGAGGGAGTACTGTAGTATTTCGTTCAAATCGACAGTCACGCGTCACGCACCCCCCTATCGATATCGAAATTTAGCAAGGGTCACGCGTCACGTTGCCGTTTGTCGAACCTCCCGAGCGTCACACAGGGCTCAAAATTGCCTGTAAGACCCAAAAAAGCCAAAATTTTTGTTTCAACGTCGAAAATTTCGCTGGTGTCATGCCAAATTTTGGCTGTTGTCGGAATGTCGAATTGGTTTTTTGGGTCACAGGTCACACCCAGTGTTGATTTGAACGAAATACTACAGTATTTCAATGGTATTTTGCGGATGGGTCAGGATTTATACATCTCAAGAGTGGATCTGAATATTATGGGATTTATCTGCGCGGTCGTGGGTGAAGTGAAGAGTCCTCGAGGAGGAGGAACAGAAATGTCACAATATGTGACACGCCGTGACTCGAGCGCGCGCTAATCAGCTTCCTATTCCATGGCGTCGCTGGTCGGTATCGACGTGAATCCGGACTGGGCAACGCTACTATCCCAACTTCCACCCTCTGTGGACCTTCACAATCCCCAAATTCAATGCCGTCTTCTTTTTACATTGCTCATTTTCTTCGACTTTTCTGGTCTTTCTCTTCGAATCGTCTAACCCTAGTCGGGATCCTTATGGGCAACAGCCAGACCAGTGGATTTTGTCCTGAGCGCATATTCAGGGCCTGGCATGACCGCTTTCCCAAAAGCATACCCCATCTCCACTCGACAATCATCAAGCCTTGTATGGGAGAGATTGCACTCAAGGAGAGTGACCGGGTCATAAACGACCCTCGTTTGAAGGTCCGGCTACTCGATTGCACCCTTTATTACATCCGGAAAGTCCTCAATACGGGTCTATTGCCGGGAATATACCGCGAGGATGCACCCTATACATGGGACTATTTTTCCGTGTTCACCACTTCTCCGAACAAGTGGAGGAAGGAACGGGCACGGGTGGGGAAGGATGGGAAACCAAACACACCCTCAGAGGCCGATGAACGGGAGTGGCACCATTGACCACATTAAGGAAGATAATACATTCACCCCATGGAGGGCGAATGACACACATTCTGACTGCGGGTTCTATCGAGCTCGAGATTGGACCAGGTATTTTAGTTCTCATCAAGCCTGACTGATCCGAAAGCATGTTGAAAGCACTCCACCACAAATTTCTGGCAGTACCAAGACGGTTTCAAAATGATTCTTTGGGATGCACCGAGGCTGCAGAGTGCACGATACTTACCTTCGTTCATTCCCATGATGGAGGCGCGAGAAAACCATCACCAAGGGTACGTCCGCGCACTCCACTTAGCACTAATCCTCAGCTAATTTATCGGTTTGTAACTGTGCCGCGCCCGTCCTTGGTCAGAAGACCGCCGGTGCTCCCCAGCGGGATAGCATGGGCTCCGGCCCGATAGGTGTGCGTGGTCGATAGGTGCGGACCCTCTCCCCCGCGGGTTATTCTTTTGTTTTGCTTAGACTTCCCCACTGCCTATCGCGCTCACCAGGATTAATTTTATCTCTATCGTAGATTTCACAAATCTGTATGTTTCTTCATCTTCCGTCACCAAGTTGCAGCTAATCCGAGTCCGAAGTGTTGGCTCTGTTGTTATATTTATATTGTCAGCTCCATGCCCTGCGCGTCGGCAGCCAGTTGCTTTTCCCCTTGGGTATGTATGTTCTCATGTACCACTGGCCATTTCCTGATTTTTCTTGCCCCGGCAGGATACGATATCCCGATGACAATGTGCGAGTAGATGTACAGTGGCGCTCATATGTTCTGCACGCGGCAGTTTGGGCCATTTCCGGGTCAATTGTCTTCAAATAAATTTGCACCATCAATTTTAAGTGATTTCGAGCTTGTATGAGCAATTTAAACTATACCATACCTGTTTGGATGGCCCAGAATAAAATAATTCGGTGTATTCTGAAAAATCGACCTTGTGGAAGTGCATGAGATCGAACAATTGTCATGATAGCATGAAAGTACTTGAAAAATGAAGGACACTCGCCCTTTATTTGACCAAGATTGACAGGCATTTGGGCTTACACGGAAGCTTTCAAGATGGCCATTTTGACCATTTTTGGCCACTTTTCGCTTATTTTCACCCAAAATGACCAACTTGCGCCCAAATCCCAATGGATTCCAACGAAATAAAATGCAAGTATCCTTCATTTTTAAGTACTTTCATGCTACCATGACCATTTTTTGATACCATGTGATTCCGCGAAGTCGATTTTTCAGAATATGCCAATTTATTTTATTGCGGAACATCGAGACAGGTGTGGTATGGTTTAAGCTGTTCATACAAGCTCGAAATCACTCAAAATTGATGGTGCAAATTTATTTGAAGACAATTGATCAGGAAATGGGCCCAAACTGCCGCGTGTAGAACATATGAGCGCCACTGTACAGTGGCGACGAAATGTTCTGCACGCGGTCGTTCTGGCCCGTTATGGCATCAAATCACTTCAAATAAAATTGTACAACAACATATGAGTGATTTAGAGTGTTTATGCACCATTTGTTCCATACCTACTCTGTACCGTCGTCTCGTAATAAAATAAACAGTGGTTTTCTGAAAAATCGAGTCTGTGGATTTGAGAGATATCAAAAAAATGGTGGATACTATCTCAGACTACTTGTAAATGTGATCCTATCCATATGGTGGTTGACCCAAATTTATAGGGATTTGGGCTCAGAATATCCGTTGCAAGTTGGTCATTTTCAGTGTTTTTGTGCCATTTTGAGCAAATTTCAGTGAAAATGGCCAACTTGCAACAGAAATCCTGAGCCCAAATCCTTATCAATTTGGGTCAATCAACATATGAACAGGGTCGCATTTACAAGCAGTTTGAAATAGCATATACCATTTTTTGATATCTCTCAAATCCACAGACTCGATTTTTCAGAAAACCACTGTTTATTTTATTACAAGATGACGGTACAGAGTAGGCATGGAGAAAATGGTGCGTAAACACTCGAAATCACTCATATTTTGTTGTACAATTTTATTTGAAGTGATTTGATGCCATCACGGGCCAGAACGACCGCGTGCAGAACATTTCGTCGCCACTGTATGTAGTTATGTAGAATGTCCTTTCGGAAAAAAGTGATATGCTTGAAGGATCGAAACAAGACAATTAACCTGAAACTATTGCAGAGATACCTGAATGTTGGCCTAACGAGGCCGACTTGAGCCAGGGGTATGAGCTTGTCGGAAAGATGGCGAGCGAAAGGGTTGATGATGAAGGGCAGGCTTAACTTTAAAATTTACCAGTCTGTTTGCTTAAGAATGAAACACAGGGAGTCCCCCTAGCTTATCTTCAATCGAATTCTGGGTCGACGCGTCCACTTCGTGGGGCATCGGTTTGGTGTTCAACGGCGTTTGGCAGCGCTGGAAGCTTCTTCCGGGTTGGCGCGAAGACGAGCGAGGAATTGGATGGGCAGAGATGGTAGCAATCGAGTTCGGCCTTCGTTTTGCTATCCATCGCGGCCACGCCAATACTCTCACTTCTTGGTCCGTTCCGACAACGAAGGAGGGTCCGTGTACTTGAAGACTCGGAATAGTTAACGAAGTTGTCGTCCGAATCGATTGCGAGGAACGAACTTAGCTGTAAGTCAGTCATAGAATTGTTCTCAATTGAAAAGTACGTATTCGATTGAACAATAAGTACCGCGCTATAGGAGCGAGTTGCGCCGTGGCGGTAGTGCTCAAGTCTCAAAGCGGCAGTAAGCGGTAATAAAAGCGGTAAAGCGGTACGAAAGCGGTACTTTTTCCCAGCCCATGTACAAGAATAAGATTCCTTCGGCGCCTATGCAGCAGCCCCATCCGTCCCAACTTATACGCTATGCTCCACAACTTTGGCTTATAACAAGCGGTTCACTGAGCAATACTGATAGAACTCGGATACTTGGTTGCTCGTCTTGGGGAAGCTTTAATTAAGCGGCAATGCGAAGGTCATTGTGAGAACTTGCCTTATTCGGCAAAGACATGGCAATCTTCTGAAACCAATGACGGCTGGCGTCGCCGCCAGGAGTCTGAGTGAATAGTTTCATCGCGATATCTGTGAGTTCGGTGTAAATGCACAGGAAAACGAAAGCAGAGATAACTTCCCTCTTTCTTGCTTCGTCCAGGATAGGGGCAGCGCCTAATCCATCATTTTCAAGTCCTCGTTACAGAAACCGAGCAACTCACTGGGGCGGGAAAGTCTGCTGCTTCCGTCATCGGTAAATCGCCCTCGTCCAGGGGAACGAGTGCTGTTGGATCTATAGCGGGTTCTGAGTGCCTTCACGGGCGGTCATTCCAAGTCAGATATCCACCGGAACTAACGAAAGTAGAGCCATGAACCTGTGCACATCAATTCCAACGGCCCAGTCCACGTCATCCGAGACATCAATGTAAGCCTCGACGGCTTCGGGTTCGATTTCCTCGCCATCGGATTTCTCAAAGCCAGTGACGGATCCTAGCAACTGAGGTTCCCCGAATCGGGGATTGAGATCACCGTCTGGAAGCTCAGGAGGTCCATGTTCAGGACTGGACGGCGTGCCGACGACAGTGTCAGGGTCAGGCCCCAGGTTGCACTGGGGAAATTAACAAAAACTATCCCATAGCAAAACAAAAATCGGACCAGGATATCGCATAGCTGAGTTGTTGTGTTAATTACCGCCATGGGACTGTGTTCCGACCCATCAAAGCATTGTTGCAAGGACGATGCTGGCGTATTCTCCTGCGAAGCGTCAGTTAGGTGTCAGCGAGCAACCATGAAAAGCTGAGCAAGAGACAAACTCACAACTAAGTCCGCAATTCGCGTGTAAATATCCGCGCAAAGTGACAGAACCGCCGCCCGGAACTCAGCTGTGGCGGACTGGCGTGGGGGCTGTATATCATTGTTAGTGAATATTCACCAGTTGTCCAACGGATTGGGTTCACTAACCGAGTTGTCGTCGTTCATACTCGACCAGATGCGATGACGTGGCATCACGGGATACCGGCGTTTATTTGAGCCGGTGACTATTATTAATAATAATGGGAGTGGGCAGCGATGGGAATCAGATGGGCTGATGGGACGAGCACAGCCACATCAATCGACGCCGCACACTTCACCATATTGCTTTAACCTCCTTTCCCGTGAATTCAAGCAAAACCCAATATATCTAAGGTCCAATACACTTGTAAAACTATACTGAATGTAGTAAGAAGTCAAATCTATTTTTATTCCACATTACTCCTCCATCTCAACATCCTCCTCCACCACCCAATCATCTACGACCTCGGGAACGACCTCGACAGTCTCTGGAACTGACTGGGGCAACGGGAGTGAGGTCTGGTTCACCTTATACCATTCAAAGGCCTGCTTCAAAGCCGCCAATTTATCCGCCTTCAATCGATAGCTGCTGATCTTCAAGATATTTGGTACGCCTCGGGCCCGATACGAATTGAGCTGGTCGACAATTTTTGGAACGGTAAGGCCAGACATCTCTGAAAGCGAAACAAGTGGCCGGCTGAGGTGCTCCTGGAGAAGTTGAGCTGCCCTGCGAGCTTTTGCGAGAGCTTTCTCCTTTTGCATCGCCGCTGTCCGAATGCGGAAGTCTACAATCTTGGCCCGCATTTTGGTCTCCTCGCCGCTCGCATCAATTCGTCTCGCCTCACGCATTATGTACGCGTGGTCCTCGTCGGTGAATACCGCATCCATAAAATCTTGTGTGTCGTTCCTTCGAAACATTGCTTGCGCATTATATTGATGAAGTGTGAGGGTTGGCTTGCCCCGAACAGCAACGGTGTAGGCGCCAAGTCCACCCTCATTGGCATCATTTGTAGAGGGCATCCAGGCCTCCTCCTTCTCCGTCGCAGAGCAGGTGTCAATGAGCCCGCCCGGAGCAAATTCCGCGGAGAATCGGGTAAATGTAACCAATGCGCCCCGAAAGAACGCAATAGTGATTTCTTTGACATGTGGGAGCGACGGAATAAGCTTGAAAACGGCTTCCATGGCAGCGGGATCGCTCCATTCCTTGCCGTCAAGTGTCGCAGTCTCAAATGCGACGTCGGATCCGAAAATAAGGTCAGGATTCTCGAGCAAAGATTTGATATGATCTTGGACAGCTTGGTGAAGTGGACCTAGGTCAAGAAGATTTGTGTTCTCTGTCCCTGGACCACGAACTTGGCGCATGTACGGGTGAGTGATTAAAACCCGGTATAAAACCATCGCAACTAATTCTGTGAGAGTGGGGATGTCTTGCAGAGCCGCGAGAAGGTTTTTCTCGATGTTTGTGACAGAGGGGAAATGCTTGGACCAGTGAATGACGTCCAGGATTTCTAGATAATGCTGAAGATGGGTGATCAGCTCTGCCGCGGCATCACCGTGGCTTCCGAAACGAGTATTGTTGGTGTCAGGGAATTTACGATGCTGTTTCCCGAGCTTCTTCCTCATGAAGTCGACATGGCGCTCGCCTTGTCCCTTTTTGGCCTTGTCTTTGTTGTTAAAAATTGCACCTGCAAGTGCACAGGCTTTGACACCGCCCTGGGTGGATGCCTCGAAGGCGCGGAACTCATCCTCGGAGAGTACCGCATCAGGAGAGAAGGTGCGATCGAAGACGTTCCGAAGGACAGCCGCGTTTGCCTTGTTTGCGAGGAGCACAGGTGCGACAGCATCCAATTTCTTCCACTCAGCCATCATCTCTGTGTTGCCGCCTTTGAAACTGTTCTGATCCTTGTGCATGCAGCAGCCGCCCCAAATGAAAAGGTCAACTGTCCGGCGGTCCTCGGGAGACAGAGCATCGTAAGCTTCCTTTCCCAGGGCTGCCACGATCTCTGTCATAAGCTTCGCATCGCATTCGGCTTGCTCTGCTGGCGACAATGCCTTCCACCCTTCTTCCCCCCCTGCCTCTGCAATTTTCTTCGCATTCCAGGCAGCCAAATAATGGACCAACTCCATAAATGCTTTCCCACCCAATGCTGCCTCTCCGAGATCCTGTATGGCAGCCTCAATTTTGAGGCCCTTGATTCCCATGGCTGTTCCCTTCTCGACAGACGCGTGGTCGCCATTCATTCCTTTCAAAATCTTCAGAAATTCACGGACAGAGTATTTTTTTGCAAGCCGTTGCGCCAAGGGACTGCGATTGAAAAGATCAATGAAGTCATCCAGCCGCGTCTTCCAGCTCTCGACAGCTTTAGCGCTCGTGTGGTCCAGGGTTTTTTCTACGCCGAGGAATCGGACTTTTGGTGTCGAATTCAGGTCAATATCGAGGTTCCCCGATTTATAATCCGGCGCGCGAGTTGCAAGATGCGAGCTTTCAATGTTCTGGCCCCGATTTGATGTACTGTCCGTGCTAATTGTGACACCTGCAATAATTTGTCAAATGTTTTATTCCGACAAGCTCTGCGCGCGTACCTGAACTCTTTGACAGCTCATATATTACCTGCATTCGTGCTGCAACACCTCCCTCTTCAATTGCTCTTCCCACGGTTCTTCGGTCCATTGCACGGTCGATGCGTATGCCGAATATCTCCCCAATTCGCACCATGAGGGGTCCGACTTTGCTCCGAGCACAGCCGCTATCTGCCATGACTCGCGCAAGCCTGCGCGCTTGCGCAGTATAGATTCCTTTTTTAGTGAGGCGGCAAAAACTCCATTTCTTTTTTGCTCGCTCCACAGCACGCGAAAGGCCCCGGATCGATCTTCGCAGACGCTGTTTCTGCGCTTTAATTTGCTTGCGCTGGGCATCTATGGTAGCCTTCGATTCTGCGGATTTTTTCTGGCCTTCAACAACGAACTTCTCGAGGATGGCGCTCAATTGTTTAATGCGCTCGGCAGAGCGCTCGGCCGCGCGTTTGGTGGCGGCGTCTGCCAATTTAAGCCTTGACACCTCCTCCTCGAGCTTCTTTTGACGTGCCTTTGAGTGCCGAAACCTCCGTTGAACCTTCTGGCACTCGTTCTTCCAGTCCTTCGGCGTTACTGGAGGTTTATGTGGCTCGGGAGTTAACGGAGTGGAAGCGGAAGGTGGGTGGTTTTCCTTGTCCTCTGCTCTCTTTTTGCGCACAAAAGCATTGAATTGGTCCATCCGCCCTGCAGAGGGTTTCTTGGACTTGTAGGAAGTCTTCTTGTTGCTCCCCGCCATAAATTAGAAGTGATACGCGTTGATGACGCGAAGTGTGGATATAACAGAATGGAGGAGGTCTGTAAAAGGCCCAAATTACAAGTTAGAACTTCTATGAACATCCCGTAACTTAATTGAGGAATAAGTACCCAATTTATGACCTCAGGCTCTCTTGTTGCCGCTCCCGACGCGCGAAGAGGATGTGATGCGACGCGTTATGTCACGCGACGTCACACATTTGTCAGCTCTGTCTTACGGCACATTTTGTTATTCCTGTGATGCCGAACATCTTCTGCACAATGTATGATAATTTTTTACTGCTATAAATCCACGATCTGACCGAAGCAATTTTGTCTATCTATTTCTCTTATCCCAGTTCAAATTGCAACTCGGGGCAGGCTCAGCGCCGCCTAAATCCCCTCGGTCAGATCATCGGCAGTCTGAATTGGGGTGATTTGGCCTCCCACGATTTGCGGCTCGCCGGCATCCTCTGTCAAAAAAGGTGGCGGCATGTCGGCCTGGGATTTTGGCAGTGGGACCTCATCAATCAACAGGTACAAAGAGATCACTGATGGCACGATCGCTGCAAGTAATTGCTGATGTGTGCACGTGAGCGCCACTGATCGGCGTCGGAACAGTCTCCGGGAATATCGGCATCAACACGGCAATGGCACCGAATGCAGAAAACAGCGCATGTACCCACTCCAGCGTCTGTCAAGGAAGGGGGAGGGAGGAGTTTGGGCTATGCGGAAGGTGGATGTCGACGCGTTTTGCCAAGATGTAGACGAGCCATTTTCCCAAGATAGATTTCGAGTATTTGACAGTGTGCGGCATGTACAATATTTACATGGTCATTAACTCCATCGGTTTTGCTGCAGATTTGCGCTGGAACGTGCTGAACGGGTGGATGGAACGCGATTGACGCGTCGCGCCGTGGTGGTCAGTTGCAGGTGTTTGGCCAGCTGATGGCCGAGCGACCGCCGCTGACTCAGACTTGCCTTATTTGGGGGGTAGGTACCCCGTGGGAATATATCCACGATAAGGAGATCAAACACCTCTTGGAGCCTTTAGGCATTGGTGTGGAGAGAGTACATACTGTACTATTTCACTCAATTCTCTCGGCCTATGACCTGTGACCGGCCGATTCGAACTTGAGATTTCGAAAATGGGTCGAAGAGGGCGTGACACCTAAAAAGAATTCGAAAATGAATGGTAACTCGTTGCAAAACGGCACCTCTCCCTTGGGTCACTCCTGCATACTTTTAGTCATGCCTCTGAGTGTGGGGCGGAATTATTGCGGACACTGTTGTGTACTGGAGGGAATTGAGGTTTCAAGCCAAAAAATCGGTATGTTGAGGTTGAATCAAGGTTGAATTGAGCCCGGGAGAGGTGGATTCAACTGTTTCAGGTCCGAAGAAGTCAAATGTGCGGAATTGAACAGTGTTTCAACACAAAATGGGCCGTGCGCACAAAAAATGAATTTTTGGGGCAATTTTCTCCGATTTTGTGACTTCTTTGGCATATTCGAAAATCCTCTCGGTGACCGTGACTTTTCGAAAGAATTTCGAAAATTTAGGCCTGCGCGGTGACTGTGCCAACTGCTTCAAACGTGACGGCACTTTGGCGGTGTAGTGATTTGCGGGCTTGGCTTGACCGGGCTTTGGTTTCACTTTCCTCAAGCCAAAGCCCAAGCCAGCGACGGGGGCTTGGCTTGGCCTGGCTTGGGCTTAAGCCCTGGCTTGCCATCAAAATTTCAGTCCTCCATTACTGTAGTATTTAAATCACTTCGAATGTCACGCGTCACAGGGCCCAAAATTTTCGAACCTGTCACGGGTCACCGAGGGGATCTTCGAAGGTGCAAAACCAGTCACAACATCGGCGAAAAAGGCCTCAAAAAAGCCATTTTTTGCGCGCGCGGCGCGGACAGGTGTGTTTCCGCATTCGAACCCTTGGGCTCTCACGAAATGCCAAGTGATATCACACTGTTGTTCCCTGGCGTGCGGCCGCTAGTTTGTCGCAGCAGAAAGTTAATGAATATAAAGTTAAGTGAGTATTTCAAGTCTACTTGAGTCCTGGTACCTCCAGATCCTCACCCTTGTCATTAGCGTGTCTCAAGATTGTTAGGTCAGAGCTGTTCCGCCAATCTCCAACGGATTTTCGAAATTTTTTGGGATGTCACAGCCAAGTCACCCCATTTTCGAAACCCAAAGTTCGAATCTTGCGGTCACAGGTCACAGCCCGGGAGAAGTGATTTAAATACTACAGTGTGCGTATATGTGCACCTGTTTGGCAGTGTCCCTGTGGAGTCTGCTGGCTTGCCGTTTCTTGCTCTCACGAACTCTGCCTCCCTCGGACTTCTGTGAATTCTCGGAGCTTGCAAGTGTGATCTACCGATTGCCGGGCTCTCAGGTTGAGCTTCTGTCAATATTCTGTGCGATAATATCCCGTAACCGACCTGGACTAGTGGGAACCAGCGTTCCTGGAACCATGCCTGATTGAGAGTGGTCGGTTCCTGAGCCGTTCGGTCGGATCCACTCACGTCGCAGATCAATTCCAATTATGAGGCCGGAGTTCGCCGCGTGAGAGAATGAAACCATTTACGTACAACAGCGGGACAAACCCTTTTTGCCTTAGAAAAGAGGAACAAACCAGAGCAGACTATGATATTTTCCTCCCCAACACTGAGATAGAGACAGAATTGAGATGAGCGGGGAATAAAATTCATTTCCTCTGCATATGAAGACTAAGTATAACTTATCACCGTTATTTCGCCCAATGGTGACTTCATTTCTCACCCTACCACGACACGGGCGTATCCACTTGCGCTTTTGTGAAGACACTTGTGCGTTGGGCGGATATAAACCTTACGCTTCCCCTTCCAGACCTACGTCTAATGATGGCGGCTGACACGCCTTCACACACTCACATTCGGTCTCAGTCGCGGGCCCGAGGATACGGTCGCAGTTCCCGTCGTGGCGCTCGACCTGGTGCCTAATCTGAGGAAGCTTGTCCTCTCACGATATTTCAGTCCTTCCGAGATCAACCTGCCGTGGTATCAGCTCCCTGGTCGGCACTCTGTGCGAGATTGCGAAATCCTGCGCAAGACACCGAAGCTGGAGCAAACGAGATTCACCACCTATGTAAACGTGCTCAGAGTGCGTACCACAGTCCCACCACTGGCGCATTTGGCATTCCTCCGCATGTTTGACCGCCAATCTTGATCATTGTCATTAAATGCATTCTATTCAGTATGGCGCAGCGGGTCAGGTGCTCAAACCGTACCTCTCCGCCCTCCATCGCGTCTCATCGCTACATACATATCTCGGGGGACAATTGAGCTGACATCGAAAGAAGAGAGACGCGAGAAGCTTGCGCACCTCACTTAAGATCGACCGCACGCTAACGTCCCCATCCCGCCAGGGGTGAGTTCGAATCCCGTAGATCGTCGCTTTTTGGCGCCGGTTTGATCCTGTTTAAACTCCTGTTTCAACCAGATCAATCACACGTTTAATCGCCTATAGCCCCGGGGAAATCCGGATTAATCCTGCTTAGTCTATTCTTCCCCCTCACCTGTGAGTGCAATTGACGGTTGACAGATTAATTCATCCCGGATTTGATCCAGGATTACTGTCTTGATGGCCGATGATTAAGCAAAATTCCTAGGGCTTCTTCTTGCCTGCGGGAACACGGTAAGGCTTGCCCTTGCCATGGCCTGTTTTGCAATTCTTGTCGCAGTACTCAATCGCACGAAGGCGATCATTCCAGCGCTCGAGCCGAACTCTCGACCTCGCGAGAACACATAAAACCTGAAAGTGAACAAAACAACCGCTAAACTGAAGTGACCACATATACTAATGCACACTTGGGTACTCTATGTATACCACGGTTCTTCTGCCTTGAAGCACCTTCAATAGTTCACTCGAGCTCAATTTCTCCATAGCAAACATACTGCTAGGGCCCAGTATTTCTCGGTTGTTGTAGCCATGAGAGCACCATAGGCCGTGCTGTTTCAGAAATAGTCAAAAGAAAAGTGAGATTGTGCTCAATTTGGATCTGGTTCCAAAGGACCAGGGATACAGCAGTCTTGATATGAGGTTTTATCTATTCAAAAATAAGTGCCAGACATATATACTAAGTATCAGTAAGTGCATAGCAAGGGCCAGAAGGATTTGGTGTGGTGTATGGAATATGAGATACCACAGTCCCACATGCTGCATGCTTTTCTTGTTGTGCATTCTGTGGATCACCTATCACCGACTTCGCCATTTGTGGGTCCGGCTGATGAACAGGGTATTATGATCAGCTGGCCGTCCTCGAGCATTTGAGAGAAATGTCACTGTGGAGCCTCTGAGCAGAACGCTGTACTTGGTTGCTAAATTGGCCCTGTCCACAGAGTTTCTTCAAGATTCAGATGAGTATCACAATTACGAAGAATCTCTACTTTCTCACAGTTGGCTACTGGGAGAATGTCAATAAAGTACCGTGGTACCTGTGGTAATCACAAATACCTGTTGAACTTGGACTCATATCATCTTGTCTATCATTACAACACACTTTTCAGCACAACCCAACAACTCGCGAACATAATTGCACTGATGCTTGTAAAATTGTGCACATGTGAAAATTGAAGACAGACACTCATAAGGACGGTGTCCGCAAGCTCCCTGCCAACTCATGCTGTCACCTTCCAGCATAACATCTCAGCCTGAAAAGAGGTCTTGCTCAGTGTGGGAGGATTCGTAGGAAGCACATATGTGAGGACGCAGAAATGACAGATTACATCTCCGTCGTGCGTGAGCCGACGGCCCCATTTACAGACACACACGCGTCCATTGCATTAGAAGATGAGGACATAGAGATGGAAGATTACATAACCGCCACGCGTGAGTTGAGGGTACCGCCCACCATTACCGCGAATTGGCTGACCCACACGTTCATTACATCGGGCAGACGATGAGGACATAGAGATGGAAGATTCCATCCTCGAGCGTGAGTTGACAGTTTCATAGATGCTGCACTGGAAACACTCAGCGTTACGAGGCCCGCTTGTTCAAAAGCCCGCGCGAAGCGACACCGCCGGCGCCCACGACCGGCTCCGTACAGTCCGTCTGCCTAGGGAACATGCACTCCGACACTGACGTTTGATCCATGCAGATATCGGCGCGCGGCCTCTCATCTACGCGCGCTCGGAGGGTAGGTAAGACATAAAACGAAGTAAGATGACTCAGTTGTGACTGTCTCCCTCTGCCTGGATCTTTTTTATTGCACCGTCAAACACCAAATATGGTCAGAACACGATTAAGCCGTGCTGCCTCTTGCCATTGAAGTGAGAGGCCACTTGTGCAAATGATCAGTACTATTGTATTTATTTTTCTGAATATATTCAAAATATATTTTTCCTTATCGTATTTTTGGCTAGCACTATCTTAGACCGATAACTGATGGGACGAGCAGGCTATTGGTTTGAGTTGCAGTGGACAAACCTATAAGGTCGCCGGGTCATATTTTCAGTGCACAACGTCGCCACCCTCCGGAGACTGCCTTTTGATATTTCTTTTTCTTGTTATTATAAAAATGATCTACAACATGCTGGAGAGGGTCCCATAGTATTACAAGGAAGCCCGGTGCCCGTGGAATTTGACAGACGATGTTGCGCTACCGCGTATTTCCCGAATAAAGACTCATGGTGGCTCCGTCGTAGTTTACGAGGGCTCTTTTTTCGTGCTTGCTGTTTCCCATCGCGTGCATGACCTAGTCTCTTATAAACAGACGCTACAACAAATCTGACAATCTGACAATTTGACTATCTGACTCGTATCTACCATGAATCCATTACACTAAGTGGACAAAAAGAATGTCCGATGGGTGTTCTCGGTCATTTCTGCGTCAAACGACTCCAAATAAAATGTTGGCATGAGCCTCCGTCGATTTCACGAGGATATGCACAGTTCAATCGATACAATTCCCTGTTCGTTCTCTCGGAATAAAATATTTGGGTGTTTTCTGAAAAATCGAGTCTGTGGAATCATCCTGTATGCAAAAATGGTGTATACAGTATGAAAATACTTGAAAAATGGACCTTATACATACATATCTTGATTGACCTGCATCGTTGAGCTCACGGCGGGGCGTCCAAGTTGTCCATTTTTTAGCATTTTTGCACCACTTTACGTGAAAAATGCTCAAAATGGCCAACTTGCATCAGGCATTGCGAGCCCAAAACACCTTCAATTGGGGTGAACCAAAGCATGCAAAAGGTCCATTTTTCGAGTGCTTTTAGACTCGCATCTTGTGCTGTTGACCTCATCGGATGTGGGAGGCGTTTGAGAGTCCAGGGGCGAAGGTGTGTGGTATTTGGTTGGGGTAAAAATATATAGTGGTTGACCCGAAATCGTCAAAAACCCGATCGGAAATTCTTTTTGTCCACTTAGTGTATCTTCGGCCTTATTCGGATTTTCGGACCTCCGCTGCCACTAGTACCACTTCGTACTTAAACACTCCTTATGAGGAACCTTAAACACGAGCGCGCGCGAGGCGTTCAGGAACGCGCAGGGAGAAGAGCACATGAGGTTCGGGTGAGTGGCAGGAAGTCGCGGCAACGAAAAATGATTTGGAAGGCAGGGTGTTACCACGATGTTGTCCTGGGCAGACGCTGAAATAACCAAAAAGTTCTTATGGCCATCGAGATGGGGGAAATAAGGCGCGTTTAGGGGCGCGCAGTGAGACCACTGCCAGGGGAGGGAAGCTAGTTCAGATCCACGGAGCTATTGAACTTGAGGGGGAACGAAATATTTGCGAAATGATTGAAAATGGGATCGCAATACAGGCTCATCAGGCATTCGAGCGGCTTCAATAATAAAACTAAGTTGTCAGCTGCCTCAAAAGAGCTGGATTTGTGTTCAAAAAAACACTGTCTCCATGGAGATGTCACCATTCGATAATTTTTGGACAGTATAAATGCCATACGGATCCCCTGGAACGGCTAACGGAGATGTCACAATGGACAAATGAAAAGGTATGAGGGCATTCCTTACCTCCGCGTCTTCCACAAATATTCTGAGAGAGTCGCCGACAACTTTAAGCTGCGCTGGGGTGGTTGAGGTATTATCCAGTGTCTCAGAGCTCAACATCTTGACAAAATATCGCTTCCATCCAGGATTTGACGGATCACCAAAGGCCAGTTTGACTGGTCCTGAAACGGGTGAAAGGATGCACTTTCTAGATCGCCTTCAGGATTTCCTGTTAGAAGTCGCCACCAGCCCCCAGATTCGGAAAGATGAGTCAGATGAGCCTCGGAAAATGTGGACCTTGTTGAATATTTACTGAGGAACGGCTCCGGGATCTTGGCGGACTCAGACTCAGTTCTTCAAGAGCTGTCGATTGCATATTTTTTCCGTGATTTTCGGAGCTGAAATGGGTTTACGGCCAAAATTCTGGCTCCTTCACAAATAAATGACCATTTTGGAAAGGAAGGGCGCATTTAGAAGCTCCCAGGACTAAGTGCAGCACATGCGGCAATGCAGAGTGGCTGGGAGGGCTAACGGCTGACTTCGCCGTTTGGCATTCCAGATGATGGTGGTAAGAGGATAATTGGATGGAACGGAAAGCCCTCCGGCAGTTGCTGCCAGGCTGTATTTCTATTTCTATTCGGAACTGTCCTTCAAGCTTTGGATGAAATTCTCCACAATGCTTTTATCTTTCCCTCGTATGTCCACATATACTTCCGGTTCGTTAATTCCGTAGCGCGCAACGATCATCAAGGTTCCCACGTCCTTTTTTAAAATTCGATAGACCTGGAACATTTAAGCCATTATGGCGGTTCCACAAGGCATTCATTTTGAAACATGTGCTTCAATGACCTTGCAGTGAAAACGCGACTGTTTCAATTCCACAGCAGTCCCGGGGACACTTTCTGAGGCGTGCCCTGCAGATCTGAATGGCCAGGATGGCCTTGTATTAAAGCCATTATTGCGGTTCCACCAGGCATTCATTTTGAAACACGTGCTTCAATTATCTTGCAGTGCAAACGCGACTGTTTCAATTCCACAGCAGTCCCGGAGATACTTTCTGGGGCGTGCCGTGCAGAACTGGATGGCCAGGATGGCCTTGTATTTAAGCCATTATTGCGGTTCCACCTTCTACCTCTTTATCTACCTCTTTATAAGATTACGCCTGTCTGTCTGAAGCTTTTTAAGCTCCGCCCGCTTGCCGGGCTGGCTGCTTCTTGTGCCACCAACATAAGACGAAGCACTCGCTGTACCGGCATACTGATATTGGACACGGCTCAGATGATTCCAATTGTACTGGCACTGATCGACAGAGTCGTAGTATCAGCCTTTATCCATGCCGAAATCGAAAAAGGACTGCGAGAAGGCAGGAAGATTGCAACACCCGTTCGCCTCCCCCTCCAATGACACATCGCGTAATCTTGATGGCGCGTGGGTTCAATTCAGGGTTGTATGGCCCAGAACACTTGTACGGACGCGATCATCGTATTGAAGTGGTCTTTGATGATCTCCGTTAGCTCCGTGCCACCGAGAGTTGCGGGGGACGGGCTGCGCCCGCCGCTGGTAGCTTGATTCCGTGCGCACTCGCGCGCATGGATCAGGGAAATGACGGTCTGCATGCCCAGTCGAATCCCCTCCTCAACCGTCGGGAGCTCCGGCCGCTCGCAGAGGGCTACGTATCGCGGAATCAAGTAAGACTTGTCAACGGCGAACTTGTGGTACAGCACGATCCGATCAATGTCCGGCAGCTCAAGCTTCTCGAGCTCACGGACCACGAAACTCTTGACCTCGGCGAACTCCCAGCGGCATGCAAGTTCGAGGATCGTTGACCAGTCCTCGACCGTTGCATCGACGCTCCAGCTCATGGTGGAAATAGAGCGGCGGAAACCTCGCATCTCCAAGTTGATGCAGCTAGGCTTGTTCCAGCCTTCGAGTACCTGTCGTTGATTAGTAAGATCGGGATATACAACATACATCGTTGAACAGGTCGCAATTGCCATTCCTACCGAGTCAGATAATCAGATAATGTGATTTAGTGTTTGAAGCAGCCAGGCGCTGCGATAATTGAGAAAGGCACGGATTGGGAATCTGAGGCGACAGTTCTGCATGGAATTTCACTGGCTATCCCCCAGCAATTCAGCTTGATGAGTGGGCTTCAACTGAGTCCAGGGCACAAAATTGGCTTGGGAACCTGGGACCACTGTAAGGATGCACCTGATGGAATCCCGGGGTATCTTGTTCCCAGCATCTCAACGCATCCCGCAACAGGATCACCACCAGGAAAAACCGCACTCGCCCACGGGTGACCTTCTGCACACAGGGAATGTGAATGTACGTGATATATTGTATAGCGTCAGGACGCCACAAAGACTGGCACAAGAGAATCCCAGTAATCACAAAAACCGAAATGCCCCTGGTGCAAAAGACACAAAGATACTTGTGAATTTGACCGGCATCAGCTTTTTTGCAAAGATGCGTACATCATGTGCTCGGTTGGCATTTGGTAGAATTCTGTGTGGATAACCACCCGTAGAGTACTACTTGGTTATCTTCCGTAAATTCGTTGTTCAGCTGGTGGACCAAGCGAGTATAATATACCCCCCCTGATAAATTAGGGGTGCTCAACCAGCCACCTGCAAATTAGCATCTGACATCCACCTCAGAAGAAAACTGCGAGACAGTGGCCGAGTGGCGCTTCAAACGCTGCCGTCCCATTTGCCGAATTCAATGCCGCGCGCAGTTGCAATCCAAGCCAGTCTCAAATCTTAGCATGCATCGGGCCTTCAGGACCCAGCTTTGTGATCAAATACCCCAAGTATGCTCAAGTCTCGCCAAGACACTCCAAACCACTTCAAACAAGTCTCGAACGGGCAAGACCGTCTCAGTGAAAAGCCGAGGCAATTTCGCTTTTTCCGACATAATAATTACTGGCACAAGATTAGAGAAAGAGGGAATGAGACCTATCAGAAAAGCGGGAAAAACTAGCAGGACCGGGGGAAACCACAGATACCAGGAGCCAGAGGGCAGGACATGCCGGTACAACCGTGGACAAACTGCAAATATTGCAGACAGGAAATGGGACATACCAGCAATACCACGGGACAAACCACCAAGCATCAGGAAAAAGCAAAATCCTATGATAGACACAAGGCTTGCTATATTCGTCTACACTGGTCTATGATTGTCTATGATTGTCTATGAGATTGCCTCGGATGTCTATATGTGTCTATATGAGCTATAAATGCTGTGTGTTGTACTTTGGGATCTATAACGAGTGTTGCAACGTAGCTGTCGTTCAGAGGCTCAAATAAAGAAATACTAGGAGGCCATCCCCTGGAGTTCTCTAAGACGAATCAATTGAGCTTATTTCCAAAGGAAACGGGTGAGAATTGAGCCCGGAACACGGGATATATGTAAAACAATCAAATAAAATGATCGTATTGCACCGTAGCCGTTGTTCAGATGAAGAAATACAAGGAAGATATCCCCAGGAGTTTTCCAAGGCGAATCGATTGAGCCTACTTCCAGAGAAAACGGGTGAGAATTGAGCCCGGAACACGCGATATATGTAAGAAATCGACCAAAATGTTCGTATTGTGACATAACCGCCGTTCGGAGGCTCAAATAAAAAAGTACAAGGTGGCTATCCCTGGATTTTGCCAATACAGAACGATTGAGCCTATTTCCCAAGGAAAAAGGTGAGAATTGAGCCCGGAAATCGATATATGTAAAACGATCAAAAAACGCTCAAAAAGAAAAAAAAATCCGTGCCCTAAGTTCTGCAAATAGCAGTAAAGATCATTATTGAGAACCCGAGGATATTTTCTACCCTCTAAGCGATACCAGAACGGAACGCCCGGGATGCTCTTTCTGAGCTACTGTCGGCAAACTCCGGGGCATCAAGCGTGCCTTGCACGTGGTCGGCTAACAGTGATGGCGGAAGATACGAATTTAAACTCAGATCGACCGGTCTGTCTACCGACACTTTTCCCGTAGACAGATCGGTTACCGGTCTAGTGCATTACGCCAGGGTGGGAGAAAGCGCTCAGCTGAGCAGCGGTACTTGAGAGTACGTGTACAAGCTTACGTGCTCACACATATCGGGCCGACTCCGCACAGCCTCGGCGCCACGTCATGCTGCACTTCTCTCCGGACCTTATTGTCTTTGTGGCGGAGGGCCGACCTTGGGCATCATATTCTTACCTCACTGCAGGAAACTGTTGGGAAACTGGGGTCACATATCTTTTGAGGCTACACCTGGAGGGTTCGGATGGGCACTGCAAGGCAAGAGACCAATCCTTTGGTCCAATGCCAGGTATGTTAATCTGGGCGTGGAATGGAATGTGCCCTCTAAACGTAACCCCAAACGTAAGTGAACAAAAGCTTCCAGCCTTCCACTTCAAGTACATGAGGTGGGCTCAGATGAGTCAGAACTATATTCATTAGCATTGGAACGTGTCCTCTAAACATAACTCAAACGTAAGCTTCTGCTGAAACAGGTTAGAATGTAAATGAACAAATGCTTCCCCTTGATTCTGCCCCAAGTACATGAGGCAGGCTTACGTTTGAGTTATTCTCAGAGGACGCGTTCCAATGCTAATGGATATAGTTCTGACTCATCTGAGCCCGCCTCATGTACTTGAAATGGAAGCTTTTGTTCACTTACGTTTGGAGTTACGTTTAGAGGGCACATTCCATTCCATGCCCAAATTAACATACCTGGCATTGGACCAAAGGATTGGTCTCTTGCCTTGCAATTCCCATCCAAACCCTCCAGGTGAAGGCTCAAAAGATATGTGATCCCAGTATCCTGCAGTGACCTCAAGAATATGGTGCCACTGGTGTAATGGCCCTCTTGGACTCAGCATGCCATCTGGGTGGGAAGCAGAGTATGTAACAGCTCGGTAACAATAATCTGCTGAGGTACGTGTTTGCCACGTTCGTGGCATCAACAATGCGATCTTCGGGGGAAATTTTGACGGCAACTTGATTTTGCGATATTTAAGGGCAGCTGGGGATTGTGATGTCTGTCATCCCGTCCACAATCTCCACAATGCTGATTGATTTCAGTCTCAATGGCGTGCAGTCCTTACTGTTTTCCTTGGCAATGTTGCTAGCACCTGTCCCCCACCTTTGGTCGTTGCTTGGTATGCAATCATCGGCAAAACGGAAATAACACTCCTGATATTCCATGTAGCTGGTTTCCTGTGAGTACAGATGAAATGCCCTGCCGCCGTCAACCCATATTTGCAACTCTAGGCCATCTGCAACGATTTCACAGGAACATGAGTTCAGAATTCACCGAGCTGGACAAGTTCATGGGCTAATTTTATGCCAGGGTCTATTATTGGGTCCTTGCATGGGTGAAAAAAAATACGACATCTCGTGCAATTCTGATCGAGGACCAAATCAAAAAGGGCCAGCTTTCTGGGCGTTTGACCCCGGACATTGGTGAACGAATGATCTGAAAATGATGCCTCTGTATTAATATTCAACGTTGTTGTTTAGCTCGCGGGGTCCTGACAAGATATGATGGAAGGCTTCTTTGGGTATTTGTCATTGCGCAGGGAAGGCTGTAACTATTAATGCACGTGCTTTCTGACAGATAAAACTCGACGCGTACGACGTGCCAAAAGGGCCTCAAATCCATATCACGTAACTACTCGACAGCGTAATGAACCTTAGCTAAATGTTTTGTTGCAGCGTCCTATCGATTTTTCCCGGAGGCCGCTCACTATTTTCTCGACTACTTCGTGACTCACGCCGCGCCTTCGAAGCCAGAGATACCAATGACACCATCACAGTATTCACACCCGGGTGAGTTGTGCAAGTCTTAGTACAAGTTGAAAGGCGTTTAGGATTCACCAATCACCAAGGCTGCACAAACAGGTCTGGGCATACCCGTTGGAGCTTGACTGCAGGCCATGGGAATCGATTCATCTCCCCGAAAAAGAGCAATTGCTTCAGGACATTTCGAAATTTGAAGATCGTGGCGACGTCTATCAGCGGCATGGTGGGTCTCAGTCGGACACTCTGGGGAGACGTTATCTCATATGCGAGTTAGGTATTCCTTGGCGTCGCGGATATCTTTTACATGGTCCTCCAGGAACCGGGAAGACATCTTTGGTCAAGGCACTCGCTGGACACCGTAAGTGCCCTCTCTATATTGTGAATCTGGGAGACGATGTATGTCATGATTGATCCGCCCTATAAAACCAGAATTTACAAATCACAACTCATTTTCAGGGCCTCACAGATAGTACTTTGCGGACGCTCCTGGAGCGAGTTCCTCGGAGGTTGTTATTCTCTTATTTCCATACTGAATCTGACGTGGCTCTCTTAGCGCGATGGTACTGATCGAGGTAAGAACACACCTCAGTCTTGTATGATATTCAACTGTAAACAATGATATAACGAAAATATCTAGGACTTGACTGGACCGTCCATCAGGCCAAAAAATGATCGTGTGCAGGGTGTGACTCTTCCTGGGTTGCTAAACGCGCTGGATGGCGTTACAGGTACCGCTTTGTCGCTTTGTGATGTCACCCATTCCTCACTGAACATGATATACAGCCCCAGAGAGAGGCGTGTCAGTCCTCGATCCCGATCGTACCTGTTCGTCTGGACTCACCCATAAACAGAACATTCTTCATCACTACGAATGACATAGATGGTTTGGACCCAGCGCTCACCAGGCCAGGACGTCTGGGGTATCATTTGAAATTCCATTCGGCCACTTCTGGCCAAATCCAATCCATGTTAGTTGCTCATTACCCAGAGTATGGTCCTGAAACATTGAAAAGTATCACTGACAACATTGAGCTGGGTGCCACAGTACGTCAATGCAGTTGCAGTTTTACACGTCTGATCCTTAGTAGATGGCTACTTTACAAGAAATGATCTTACAAGGCTCCTTCGATTACCTTCATCACCCGCCTCCGCAAGCCTGTGAAAAAGGCGAAGCCCCAACCGACTCAGGTCAAATTTTCCAGGCCCAGGACTAGTCTTGGAAGCCGACTGACTTTATCTGGTCTCAGATAGTCATTCACACAATCAGCAAATGGTCAGGAATCGGGAAAGTCTAGCTCGAGAAAGGAGAGCCCTTAAGCAACGTTTGGTGGGAAATACTGTTATTTTTTTGGTTGAACTCGCGGACTTTGAGTGGTTTTTGGTGACCGCGGACATTGCGCGGTTTTTTATTTGCACGTGAGATCAACCGAATTGACCCAATATATGTATGTGTGCAGGATTTCGTTGCAGCTATTTGCCGAACTTAGGGCACGGACGATTTCTTTTTCTTTTTTTCTTTCTCCTTTTTGTTTGGTCACTTTTTATGGCGGTCAAAGTGCACATTTAATCGGCCGCAAGATAAAGTGGTGATTTCGGACTTACAGCAACAAAGATAAGTGATTTGATGTCTTCCCCGTAAGAAAGATAACGATAATCACGTCGCTTAACTTGCGGGGAAATCGTGGCATCCCGCAAGATATATATAGTGCCCCCGCAAGATATAGACACGTCGCCCGCAAGATACAAAGTTGCCCGCAAAAGTTTTTTGGAAAAATTTCCGCAACAAACTCGGTGAGTGCATAGTGCCAAATAAGCTTTAAATTGACTGCCAGTAAGTGGTGAAAGGCGCAACGGTTGAAACGAGTCTCCGGGTTATTTGTTTTTTGTATTCCCTACGTGTTACGGCTCAGTCACCGTTGACTTGGATAATGATGCAAACCCTGTACTGATTATGTTTCTGCTGACTGGTATGTGCTTCGTAGGCACTGTGTAATTCTGTGGCCAGAGGTCAACATCCCCGAGATGGCCGATGGGGACTGAATGTCAAGAGATAGCAGTTCATGCCATAATTTTGGCATCTTCGTCGCACAAACCATTGTGCAACGGACTCTTCCAGTTGAACACTGTCTTAATGCTGATTTACTTCTTGGATCACTGTCACTCTCAGATTTCTGGGTGCACATCGTCACGGACAACGGTGTTTCTGACAGTGCAAGGAAAGACGGAAAGACTGCTCCTAGTAGATAGCTACAAGGATATGCTATGATTTTGTGAGATTCTTCTGTGGCTTTGAGGACACCATCATTGATTCATGCCTCACCACCCCAACCTCTGGGGGAACAGGGTGGTTCTATCCTCTAGCATCCGATATAGCCTTTCAGTATGAGATATTTAATTCGAAGAATTGGTCCAAGAGCCTAAACGGGAAGTACCGTTGATTTGAATGCCAATTGGATATCTCCGAGATGGCCGACCAATTCTGTGGGAGGCTCGAGAGTAGATTGAGAACTTAATTGTATTCATTCTCATCATCAGTTCCATGGTAGCCCTCAAGCTAAGCGGTAATTTTATTATATACACTCACCAAAACTCATTTATTACAGCCTCTTCACTTTCTGATTGATATACTCGTTTCAACCCACACCGTTGCGCCTTTCACCACTTACTGGCAGTCAATTTAAAGCTTATTTGGCACTATGCACTCACCGAGTTTGTTGCGGAAATTTTTCCAAAAAACTTTTGCGGGCAACTTTGTATCTTGCGGGCGACGTGTCTATATCTTGCGGGGGCACTATATATATCTTGCGGGATGCCACGATTTCCCCGCAAGTTAAGCGACGTGATTATCGTTATCTTTCTTGCGGGGAAGACGTTAAATCACTTATCTTTGTTGCGGTAAGTCCGAAATCACCACTTTATCTTGCGGCCGATTAAATGTGCACTCACTGCGTTCCGACCCTCTCTAGACTCACCTTTGTGTAGGTCTGTGTTCATCTGTCTTGATCTGGCTTCACTATTTCTAGGTGAGCATAGCCCCTAGACAGGCCCTGTTTAGCCCACTAGACAGGGATTTTGTCTGGCTTTGTCTAGCCTCTGGCTAGCTTCTGTGTGGGTCCCAAACACAGGTCTGTCTAGATAAGTGGGGCTAAGTTTAGGTCTTTGCGAGTGCCTGACCCAAGCTAAACATTGACATTTCGTCACAAAGTTCAATTTCACTAAAAAATCAAGCTGCCTGACCCACACTGACCCATACTGACCCACACTAACCCAGACAGACCTAGACTGACCCGAACACAGCTAGACTGACCATGTCTAGTCACCTAAACAGAGACATCTGTCTAGCCTCTGTGTAGCTTTGTGTAGGTTGTCTAGCCACAGCTGAGTCTAGAGAGGGTCGGAACGCAGTGACTTTGACCGCCATAACTTTTTGATTGTTTTGCGTATATCATTCAAACTCCGAACATTGGTAATAACTGGATAACCCGATCGGACCCCCGCGGTTGTTTACCTAGCCACCTACCGCAACGGTATAGTGGGTTGTTCCTTTCGTTCGTTGTTTTCCTTCCCCCAGCAGTAAGGATTACAGGACACGCCCTCAGGTATTGCAGAACTCCCTCATTATTATACTTATTTAAAACGATAGGCTGAAGCTTCAAGTGTCAGAGAATGCCGCACAAAGCAACTCCAGAGATAGTGTGGACAGGGCTGGAAAAAGGTACATCATGATAAATTTATGAAAGGTCATTGATGACATTAAATACAGATGATTTTCTAGCTCAGCACGGCCGGAGTTTCCGGAAAATTTCCGTTAGTCTACCCAACAAGGTACTTTCAGCCGGAATACGCAGACATTTGTCTGACCAGACATTGCCATCCAATTCCCAGAGTTCAACGATTATGTCTGGATAATCTGGGTCTGGATGCTTGATGCGAAATTCGGTACGCTTGCTAGCAGCAGAGAGCCTGCGCTGGTAATCACGTTCGACAGCAGCACCGTCTCCTCCGCTTGCAGTGATCCAGGAAGCCACGCGAGATCAACCCCTTCATAAGAGGAAGTTGCCACTCTGCGAGCTAGGGTCCTTTGACCTTCGCCTCAATAGGTATAATTGCAATGACAAGTGGCGGTACTCGGGGAAGTAGGATTTGGAGGGTCCAGAGGCGCGGCATTGAATGGGTAAGAATTGCCAGTTGATCGACTTGATGAGAAACTGACCGACCTTTGTAGCCATTTTTGGAGGATTCCTCCGAGTCCAGCCGGCTCTTTCGTCAACACATTGCAGCCCTGGAATGAAATTTATGGCTCAGGAAGCGCATCTGGGGACATCATCACGGAGATGAAGAACCTCACTCTTGGGCTCGCGCACGAGATTAGTGCGGAGTTTCTTGGGAGCACGATTGCAAACGGCCTCATGGGGCTCTCCAAGACAAGTCGGCGACCTGTAATTTGGTCACCCGCCGATGCATACTAGCGTAAAGGTTGTGGTAATTTGAACCGTACTCCCTGGTCAAACTCAGCCGCAGTGCCTGACTTTTCCTTGGAAGATTGTAGACAAGAAGACGAAGGAAAATTGGTCAGGCCAATACTGCACTTTTTCGTTCAGTTCGAGAGGGAAGCATGAGATACATTAGTTAACTGATTGCTGCATCTGCGTCGGCGGAAATGCCTCCCATGGTCCTCATCATCCATCCTTCGGGTTTCCCATCAAGCTGAGCGATGGAATTTTGGGGCGAAAGGAAGACATGGCTAATTCTGCCAGGTGTTATTCCCTCTGAGCTAATTCCGCGCCCCGGCGACCACTTTCCGACACAGTGGTATAAAAGTCCCGAC